>CAKKXW010000003.1:20442780-20465932 GCA_920937365.1 Sphaerophoria rueppellii | reverse complement strand
TAGACGTTTAAAGAGCACAGTTCGATTAGGTCAATCTCTTTCTCGAGGCTAACTCTTGGCACACCGTTATGTTCTTTCGGTTGACCCTGCCAGAGTTGTTGAAAAAGGCCTAGAAATTGACCAGTGATACGAAGAAGCTATCACTGCATGTGGGCCTTCCTGGCTTGTTTAAACTTGTTCCGGTTTTCCTCAGTTGGGTTGGCTCTAAAACACCGGAACTTTACTTCTTTTTTCCTGATAACCTCTTTACAGCTTGAATCAAACCATGACTTTTCTTTGGGTTTGATGCTTTAAACTATATTTGGGATAAAAGTTTTCATTCCCAAAATAATCATATTAGTAATCATATCTGCGCTGGAGTGTACGTCACTATCGAAGAAGCATAGTGACCAGTTAAAGATCCGGAAAAAGTTGTTGAGACCGTCCCAGTTGGCTTTCTTGTATTGCCACACGGTTCTCAATCGGAGCTCTTTCTCTAACTGGATTAGCTTGACACGAGAAATTTGCAGATATAATACTATGGTCTGATCTGCCTAAAGGCGTTAATACACTGATAGTGTATTTACAGGGTCAGACGTAGGAAACAAGTCAAGAGTGTTTTCGCTTGGCCATTAATGTCCGATATTCAAGTGGGCTCGGTGACAAGCTGAGTTAGGTGGTTAAACTCAGCAAAGATCTCAGTACACATTCCTTCGGGTGTTGTCTGGCTCGAATGGAGAAGCCAAGAAGAATTGTGTACATTGAAATCGCCCGTAATAACGATTTCAGTGTGAGGATACAGGTAAGTAGAATAACATTGTTTTTGAATTTATGATTAATAAAGCATTTATATTAGATTTGTAAAACAGTGAAAACAGCGCCTTTTTCTTTGTGCCAAACACGTATTCACAGATTGTCGAAGTGTTGCGACTAAATCGCCGCAATAGACCCTTTCTGGGGTTAACATCATCGCAGGCTCCTCACTAGTCCGTGAAAATTTATGAAGCTCACATTTTTTAATGTTTAGAAGAAGAGTGCTAATTCTTTTATTTACGGTTGCGCATGCAGTCGTTGAAGACACGTTTCATTTATTTTCTCACTAGAAAACCTTACAAATGTTTTGATCTTTCCAAGTGATGCTGCTTTTTCAGCGATTTTACTTTTACTACGGGAATTTCCGAAGCAACGGTGTTTATTTCCCCAAAATTGGTAGGTACTTGACATGCCTCATTCTTTATTGATTTTTGGAAATTCAAAGCTGTTTTTTTTTAAGAAATTAATCGACATAATTTTTAGGCCTTACGCTTAAATAACCACTCACGTAGAAACGTGTGCCTTGAGACATGACTTCGTCTACGTTTTTCACCATGATTCGAGTCTAGGTAAATATTTACACTTTTCGAATGTCGTATGACTCTTAACAAATGACAAATAATTAAATTCATTGCATCTTCAATTTCTTTGATTCAGACACACCCTAAGGAACATAAAAGCAAACCCACCTTTTTCTTTTCTTTATTTTCAAGAAAACACAAGAAAAAGCACAAATTCAAACACAAAAATCAATAAATTGCCTTTGACAATATAACCTTGCCATGAATACATTAAAAAAAAGGACACCCAAAGAAAACGAAGAAAACAAACGAAACGAAATGAGAAATAAGAGAAATGTAATGTAATTAACATTTAAGTGAATTATTCAATTCACATTCCAGAACAAAGATTAATAAAACCCAACCTGCCATAGACATTGCATAAGCCGTGACTTTGGGCAATTTGTTGGACGTCTTTATTTTTTTATTATTTAACCATATAATTAGTCCATCCAACCATTAATAATCCTTAAATCCAGAATCAGAAACACAGGCAACAAAACAATAACAACAAAATACAAGAAAACAAACTCGACCTTTACCCCCAACATTTTGTTTAGTTAAAATAATGACAAAGGTCTGATTTTCGTTATTGCCTTGCCATGACAATTTGTCCACAACTAAGTTTAAAGTATACCCCAAGGAGGTTCTTTTTTTTCCTTCCTGGCTTCCTCCTTATAGAATTTATAATTCAATCCGAATCCGAATCAAATTCAAGGTCTGAATTCGAATAGGCTCAATGGAAAAGAGATGCTTTTAAATCGTTTTACTTCGAGATCACGTAATTCTCAAGGACAGATTCAATTAAAAATGCAGAAGGACATTAGGAAAAAAAAAAATATGAAAAAACATTGAGGGAATTGAGAAATAAAAAATCAATTATTAACTCTGGGACAATTGACTGTGGTGTTGTTTGTGTGTGCAATTGATATTTTGAAATTTATAGAAAACAGAATTGATTTTTAAAAACAAATTGCGGTTCGTGATTGAAATACAAGAGGACAGACACAAATTTTTGGAGAGGTTGAGCGAAAAATTTACAATTAATTTATTCTATTCTAATATTGTAGAATTAAGAGGATAGTATATTTACAAACCATTGCCAAGGACATCGCTTCGAGTTGAAAAGTGGAAGTAAGAAAACATTCTTGGTGCTGACACTTACTTGTTTATACCCAAGGGGCGATATAGTCCACTTTTCAACAGGAACTCAATCGTGTCCAGTCGGCTAGATTTCCAGTTTCGCATGATACGTTCGTTGATGCCCCTACAACCTGATTGATCCAACTTGTAACGAACTGGATTTTATTTAATGTTATTAAACCGACTCAATAGACTATTTAAAAAAATAACAAGTATACGCCCGAGTGTACTTTTCTTAGATTCGCGTTGTTTAAGAAGAAAACCAATAAAAATCAACGAATTGGTCTACTAGTTCTTTATTCCATTGCTTTAGGTTACTTTAGCGAAATTACACTCTGGCGTACGTTCCCTTTCATACCCGAAAGATTTGAATCCAACCGCTACAGGTCGTTCAGACCAGCACCAAAACGGGTAGAAAAAAAGGGTTGTCTATTTCTTTCGCAACTGGTTGGCCTGCAAGCACATGCTCATCCTAGCTCGTCGGAGGGGTGGGATCTTGTTGCAGAAAATAGACGGTGTTACGTTTTTTCAGGCGAAAATTCGAGAAATCTAATTTAAAAGAGAGCAGAACCCGAACTTAGATAATCCTTAAACCAACTGTCGATGGGAACATAGGTCCTGGAGCAATAAACCCTCCCTCAGCATTTCGAATAAAGAACCAAAATCCCCTTCGAAAAACACCTTTGGTTACTGCCAAAGCTCCTTATCAGACAATAACCCCTGAATTGAAACAAGAATCTCTTGTTTTTAGATCATCATCATTGAAGGTTTTACTCACTTTTTACACTTAGCTCACACCATAATTTAAGTCCTTAAAACATCTTCACTATGATAATAAATTCATTTTTGTGTATTGATCTTTACGATCCCATTATATGCAAATCAATATTTACAGAAAAAAAAGTAAGCGATTTACACTTAAAAAAAAAAAAAAAACAATTATTCTGTTTATTATTTATAATTTCTGAGTCGCACCTTGTAATACTAAAGTCATCTGATTATTCGTTAACTATTATAGTACAAATAGCTTTCTGATATTAGGTTAAGGATACAAAAAAAAAATGATAATTTGGTTCTATATTTAAGTTACTCTCTTCTTTCTTTTGTCTTAATTTTAGCTTTACATTTCATTAGGTACTCTTCCTTGTTCAAACATATAATAAAAACAAATCCAATAAATTTTTTGTTACTCACTTTGACTTCTTCGGAACTTTCGCCGACGATTCCTGGTGAAAACTGTGCACGGTTTTGACTGGATTCGTGTGATCACTTACTACTCTGTTTGTCAAATCAAAAGTTATTTTATTTATATTTTTACATCAATAGGCAATTTAGTTGGACGAGTACTTATCTTTTTTTTCATCAATTTCGTTTCTTATTTCTTTTTTTGTTAACCAAATTCTCTTTCCCTTTTTTTTTTACATAGGAAGTTGAAGCAGAGGATTAATAGAAAGGGACGGGAATACGTGAGGAGACGATCTACTCGCATTTGTTTAGAGCTGTTCGCTCTTCAAATCATCGATAGAGTTTAAGCTTGAGTTGAATTGATCGCTAAAGTAACCATCGTAAAGATTATGATGTTTTTTTGTCTTAATTAAGACGCAGCTCGTTTTCTCCTTTCTTCTTCACTTTGCTGCTCTTACTGCACTGTCCATCAATTTGAGTGTTGTTTTTTTCTTTGTCTGATTGAGCTATGTTCTCTTAATTTTTGTTTGTCTTCGGTTATCTCTCTGGCACCCGCGTGGCCCTTTGCGTTTGCGCTTCGTGTCTAACCGATAAAAGTTCCGACAGCACCCCTTGTTGCTATCTGACAAATAATCAGTAATTACGACCAAACGATCAGAAACTAATTTAAAAAAAATGTAGAGCCAGATTCTTACCTAAAGGTGAATTTCACCAGCTCTATAAATATTTGACGAGCTTGGGTATAAAATTTAGTTTTTCCTTGTATGGGGGATTATTTAAGAAGTCTAAGAATGTCTATTTTAGATTATTACTTCTTCCCGATATAATGACTTAAACTCACCAATTGAAGAAAAAAAAACCTAATTATATTATGATTTTTGCTGCGATCACTGTTGATTTTTTTTATTACAGAAAAAAAAGAACTTTCAATTCGGTTGACTTAAAAGGTTATTGGAATTGAGCCACGCTTAATTTGTTTTTTTTTTTTTTTTTAAACTCTTGGTTCTGGAGTACCTTCGCGTTAAAAATGTCTATGCCAACTAACTCTAACCGCCTTATCGCTCTAGCTGTTTGCTTATATGCATGTATGCCTATGCCAGGTATAATTTGATCGGTTCCTCTGCATTGCAGTGGTCCATTTCTCAGCATTCCGATGCGGTATCGGCGCTTTCTTTTTGCCTTGACTTCTAATGCTAAGCTAATGCTTTATCCACCTTTGATACTGTAGCAGTGTTGGGTGATGCAATTAATTTTATGGGAAAGTGGTATTTTTAAGTTTTAATTGTCCTCAATATTTTTTTTCACGTTTTCTGTCGTTCGTCTGACTAATCCTAATCCCCTACAAACTGAGTCACAGTCTTCTCCCTCTGCAAGACTGAATCCCGGTTTTCGCGCAGATGAAAGTAAAAAACTTCAAACGATGAAGATGATGAATTTATGATGTTTGTCCAAAAATATTAATTTATTGATGAAATACCATGTACAAACTATGTATGCTTTTGTCCTTTTTCGATTGTTATCAAAAATTTCAGTGAGAAATTGCATAAAGTTCCCTTTTTTGTGAAAGAACTATGAATTGAAGTCACTTTAAACCCGCGTTTCCTATTCATCTGTCACAAAAACAAAAATATCAACACCAAAAAAAATTTAGAATAAAATACAATTATTATTCTGCTGATAACAAGATTATGTCGACAGTCGAATTGTTTGAAAATTAAAGCATGTCAGTTCTATTTGCTCAAGAGAACTGATTTTAAAGCAAAATATACGTTTTATTAAAAAACACTTCAAGAATGTAATCCAAATATACACATTCAAAATACACAGATATACATAGAAAAACGATACTTATATAAAATTCATCAACGACTTTTTGTAAGGCCTTTAGAAAACATTTTCCTCCGAAATCCTCTTAATTTGGGAATTTCAATTTTCAAGGCCCTTTGCTGATTCTTAAATTCCTGTTCCATTTTGAATAATTGTCAAATATTCTCAGCAAACGAATTTACTTCTGTTTTCTATTAAATATGTGAATACCAACGACAAAGCATGAGGATGTGTCATACGATTTAGAAGTGTAAATAAAAACATACATCTGTGAATGTCACTGTCACATCCATGCCTCCATCCTCAAGCATCACCATGTTCTATATTTCTCAAACATACCTAGACATACAAATGCTTGTTCTATGTACATGTAGCAAAGATATGCATTTGTATATTCGAATAAGCACAAATTTCACATTCAAAGGCAAACAACACAAAAAAGCGTCGACGACGACGTATACAGAAATTGTGCTTTAAAATAGTTCCATTTATATCCGGTTTTTAAATGTCAAAATGTCCTTCGCCAGCTCCAATTTGCATATATAAAAGTATTCAACACAAAAATTCAATTGTTTTATCATGCAAATTGTAACAAAACACATAAAAAATTGTTGGAATGCGTGAATTATTAACTTTGTTATTATTTTAGAGGATTACGTAATTTAAACTTTTTCTATGCGAAGACATTTTGTACGGTTTTAAATAGAAAATATTGTTAGAATATGTAAATAACGTTAAACCAAGAGGATGATCAGATTATGGCGGTGTGTAAAGTGTCTATGTGATACGTAACGGCTAAAGAAGAAAAAAATGTAAGGAAAAGAGGTTTTATTTTCTTTGCATCCCATCCCTGGCATCAAATGCAAAGTCAGTAAAAACAAATTTTAAAATCCATAATAATGTCACTAAAATCTTAGAAGATCAAAGAAACAAATTAATCGAAATTGTGAGAATTGTACTTAAGATCGGAGAGGCAAACTTTAAAAATCTTAATACAAAAAGTAAAAATAACATTTAAGTTTTATCTTAAATCAACGCTGCTTGCTTACAGAATACCTGTTCCACAGAATTAAACTTTGATCGACATATAGAGTGTTCCAAAAACGTCATGGTATGCATACATTTTTAATCACAAGAAATTATTTCAATAACAAGAAAAGAAACATTTTTGCAATAAATAAATTAACAAGAAGAAAATCAAAATACGTTAAGCTCATGAACTCTCTTCCACAAAAGTCATGATTCATTTGGTAACTCCACGGCCGGCCTTAGCCATCTTGGCGCCCCAGGCGTGTCAAATATTTACCGCCTTTTTTTTTATTATAAACTATGTAACTTCCTTCTCCAGAATTAAAAAGGGTGGAACTTGTATCTCACTTATAAAATTGCAAGTTGATGAAACAAAAGAATTTATGCTTGAAAGAATAACTGTGTGTAATTCTCCTACAAAGATATTGTTAACATTTCAAGTCACTAAGTTACACGTTATTGATACATATTTACATGTATTTTTCATTAAACTGTTTAAATATTAAACAATAATTGTTTTTATTCTGTTAGTGTTGATTTATTAATTTTTTTTTTAACTTTGAAAATGTCTAAAACAAATTTACTTAAAGAAATCAAGTTTATTTCACCACCGATCAAAACATTCAATCATTAAAACTAGCAAAATATCTATTTTCATTTTTAGGAGTAGCAACGATTCTCATTTAATTGTACGAAATTATATAGCAAGCTTCCCATCAAAGGATGGCTGAGATTTTCATGGATTCAAATTTTTTACTTTTGGAATGAATTTGCAGGTGACCTGTTGAGATTTGGAGCGACTCCAGAAACTAAGATTGGTTTATTGTCTTTCAATTCAAACAAATTTCCATCCAAGCATGCCATTTTGACGGCTTACACAGTCAGAGTGCTGATTTTGCGTGAAATGGCTTCAACTATGAACCGAAATATTACGTGAAGACTAGAAACTCTTAAGAAGAAGAAGATTTTCTGCCAACAGTTGCCGGACTGTTAAGAACCTTTGGTTTGTTAAACCGAAGCACCAAAAAAAAATCGGTGTCATCTCATGCAATAATAGTGCCACATAGTGCCATTCGATAAATACGTTGTTCTTCCAGGATAACGTTCGTATCGTCCTCAAAGTCAACGTCCGTAAATAGGAATTCATCAAAAATTGTATCCATTATCGTATAATAAACCGAGTTTTAAGGCACAAGACCACCGAATTCGGGTGTCTAATTGTATCGAAGTTCTAAATAGAAGTTCTAGAACCTAAGAACTTGGTGAAGAATTGACTAAGAACTCAAATGAGTTCTAAAATTTCACTAAACCGAGTCTTTAAGGCTAGAACTTGTAACAGTATTTAAGAATTTCCTATTCAACTACGTGCGATCATATGCAAGTACACCATTATACCCTTGATCTACAGGATCTCAAGGATTTTGATATATGTTGAGTAGATTTTCCTTGGTGTGAGCTGCTGGCAGGCACGCTAGCATGACCAATTGGGCTTGCTCGTAGAACGGGTGGGATCTTACGGTTCACCTTGAGATATAACGTGCCTTGAGTCTAATATCGCCATACCACAAAGTAATCATATAAATATCGTTCCGTAACATCAAATTTACCTCGTTTTAACGGCAACAATGGCTTTTTCATTGAGGCTCTTCTTAGTCGCTACATATAACAGTGACTCCGTGGTCACTGCCATAACGCCCTTACGATACTCAATGTTTTTTTTACCAAACACAATCTCAATTATCTCTTGTCTTTTCTGAGTGTAGGGTATGGTGAAAATAAAAACAAAAGAACATTTGGAAACAATGAAGAGAATAGTCGGCTATAACAACACAAGATGAAACTCATGAAACTTTTCGAGTTTCCCATGAATTTTTTGATTAAGAGCTTGACAACCTCACAATTTGTTGATTGTTTGTTGCCTATGTTGAAGTTATGCTGGCTGACGCGGCGCCCCTGGATCGCGGCGACCCAGGCGACCGCCTGGAAGATCGCATTATCAGCCGCAGAGTTGATGTCGTTTGGCCACCTCGGACCTGCGATTTGACACCATTGGACTATTATTTGTGGGGTGCCGTAAAAGGTAAGTGTTACGCTGACAATTCAGAGTCAATTGACGCTTTAGAGGACAATATTCGTGAATCCATTGGTGAAAAACAGCTGCACACAATCGATAATGTGCTTAAAAATTGGACCGATCGTGTAGGCTACTGCATGGCCAACCGAGGCAGCTACTTTTCTTTATAGCATTTTCAAAAAAAAAAAAGTTATTTGGCGGACCCTTTCGAATACCTTCAAAACCACATTAGGTGATAACAATTATTATGTTTGAATGGAAATCAAACGAAATTGGAAATCAAACGAAAGCATATACTTAAAAGATAATAGACTGATTTCGAATGAGTGTTGATGTTGGAACAGTCCTTTCTAAACAAAATTGCAAATATGAATCAAAGTTTCCATACCGTCACGCATGTTGGTTTTTAACGTATGCTGCAACAGTTTCAAGGTCCTCATGCTGTGGGAGAAGTAAGTAGGTTTATGCACAATCCAAATCATGAACACATAAACAAATGCTGTAAAAAGAATTCTCAACCATAAAAAACCAAGTGGGATATGCAGATGCAGAATAATAGTCTTACCCTGGTGGTAGTTGAATGCCCCGTCGTGGCTACTAAGATGGGAAGGGTGGAGTCGATAGCTTGAAAAGCCAAAATATAGTCTATGACCATTCGTAATGGAATTTTTAACATACCTTTGGTTAATTCTTACTTATTTTATTGTCAAACGGTACCCCAAAGTTAATACATATAAGGGACATAATGAAGACGATAAAAGTAATTATTAAAAGGCAGGTTTACAATAGTTTAAGGGCACCAATGTCTACCCCTATTTACTGATATATATTAAATGAATGAATGAATTTTACTTTAAATTTAATCATCCTTGCTAACAAGCCATCAGCGACCCTCGTCTCGCACCTTTCAGAGCAACCTTAGAATTATAATTATTATCTTCGTGCTCTCGCAAATTTTGCGAATTCGCAATACAAAATTAATAATTTTTTCTATGAAAAGCAATGAGGTTTCCGAGATTTTCATCAAGAACTTTCTATTTTCAATTCGAAAACCGATTTTGAAATTTTCCAGTTTTCCATTTGAAAACCAATGCACCTGCAATTACATGCACTTTTTCCGTTAAAAACCAATGAGGTTTCCGAGTTTTTCATAAAGATCTTTCTATTTTCAATTCGAAAACCGATTTGAAATTTTCCAGTTTTCCATTTGAAAACCAATGCACCTGCAATTACATGCAATTTTCCCGTCAAAAACCAATGAGGTTTCCGAGTTTTTCATAAAGATCTTTCTATTTTCAATTCGAAAACCGATTTTGAAATTTTCAATTTTTCCATTTGAAAACCAATGCACCTGCAATTACATGCAATTTTTCCGTTAAAAACCAATGAGGTTTCCGAGTTTTTCATAAAGATCTTTCTATTTTCAATTCGAAAACCGATTTTGAAATTTTCCTGTTTTCCATTTGAAAACCAATGCACCTACAATTACATGCACTTTTCCCTTTAAAAACCAATGAGGTTTCCGAATTTTTCATAAAGGTCTTTCTATTTTCAATTCGAAAACCGATTTTGAAATTTTCCAGTTTTTCATTTGAAAACCAATGCACCTACAATTACATGCAATTTTCCCGTTAAAAACCAATGAGGTTTCCGAGTTTTTCATAAAGATCTTTCTATTTTCGATTCGAAAACCGATTTTGAAATTTTCCAGTTTTCCATTTGAAAACCAATGCACCGCAATTACATGCACTTTTCCCGTTAAAAACCAATGAGGTTTCCGAGTTTTTCATCAAGAACTTTCTATTTTCCATACGAAAACCCATTTTGAAATTTTCCAGTTGTCCGTGAACAGTCCTTAACCCTACTTTTGGTTTTGACCGAGACCAAAAATGAACGAATCAATCCCGAACGAAACGACACAGGCCTAATTTTGACCGAGACCGAAATGTATGTACCTAATATTCAAAATGCGAAATGTTCATGCACAGAGATTGGAAACTAAAATCTATGCTTTTTTTTTAATATCGATGTTAAAATTTTCTTTTGTACAGAAAATCTTACCCAAGAATTCGCGTGTAAACATTGTCTTGGTGTAAAAGCTTAAGTAGGAGTTCAGCCTTAAATATAAAACAAAAGAATGAAAGGATATGAAATGAAATAAAATGAGAATGGAGAGACATTTCAAAAAACTGATGTCGGCTGTCAGTTGCCTGAATTTAAAAACAAAATTTCCGAGTAAGTAAATTGAAATCAATGTTTTTTGCTATTTATAATTATTTCTTTTATTTTCAGACCCTCCTACTGCACAATCAGTGCATGGAACAGAAATTGTCCATCATTTATAAAGTGAGATTTTTGTTTGTTTGTTAGTTTATCGACTACAAACATACAACCGACAAACAAACAAAAGTCTCACTTTATATATTAGTATAGATGAATGAATGAATTTTACTTTAAATTTAATCATCCTTGCTAACAAGCCATCAGCAAGATACGTCTGTGTAAGAAAAACAAAACTTTTCTTGTTTTTCTTTAAACTTAATTTTTGACGAATCTAAGCTAAGAAGCGTACACATAACTTCTGGGCTTCGTAATCAAATAAAGAACCTCCAAGACATAAAGATATAAAGCCTAAAAAGAAACTTGCGTTTCCGAAAGAAAACTTTTTTTCTTCTTTGCTGTCTGTTCAAACAAAACATTTATCAACATTGCTAATGACGCGGAAGCTATTTGCTCAGAATTAACATTCAAATTCATCTTCCGCTCTGCCTTTATGGTCGTAAAGTTTTAAGGCAAACATAATTTATAATTTTGTACTTTTAGTCTATGGTAAATGGTGCACTAACGGTGACGGGCGGGGGGTGTACATAAGTTGCTTAATGGGCACGACAACACCTTAAAGAACGCTCGCCGCCATCCCGACCATCAGTTCGCTTATCGCTTTGAACAAATTGACTTAATTTCTCCGTATTCGGTGACTACGGGTCTGGATCGGTCGGGTTGGTTATGAAACGGTGGTAATTTTAATTAGGTGCCTTTGCTAGCAAAACACACACTCCCGTCCCCCTCTTTCATTTAACTACCTTTATTTGGGGCTTAGAGATCCAACCGAAAACACTGCTACCGACACGAAGCTACCACCAACACCGCACTAAAGCCATATTCAACTAATTCCAAATTTGGTAATTGAATTTTCCAAACACAAACATTCTAAAATATTTATAAAGATAAATATGCCTCGTGCTGCGAAAGATTCGTTTTGAGTTCTGTTTGGATGGTGCGGGGTATAGAGTTGTGTTCGTTGCTGGTTTCTGCTTCCAACTTTTTTCGAGTTATTATTACCTCAAAGTTTCACATGCTCGTGTGCTTGTGCTTTTTGAAAAAAGGTTGCGTGTTTTCTGAGCGGATTTCTCATTAGAAGGCGAGCAAGCGAGGGTTTTAGAGGGTAACCGGAGCATTAGTTTAAATCTGCGTTGTGTTTATAGAGTTATTCCTGCTAGGTATTGTTATTCGCAACAATTAGGAGCTCTCATTAATTGAGGTTCATTTAAACCGTGTGAGGATTAAGAAATACAAAGAAACGTTTTCCGACTTATATTAGAGATTGTGAGAAAATGTCTAGGATTTGTTTGCTTTAAAAAATAAGCCGAAACAGGGAATTGGTTCAATGCATAAGCTAGGCCATTAATGGGAACAATTAATTTTTATTTATTTTTCCATAATAAGGTTTGGCATAAGGTTGGTTAATTCATTAGAAGTATGAGTCAATATGGCGATATGATTCATTTAATTGACAGCGAAGCAGCATTAAATTAAGATTTTTGATTATTGGTATCAAAAAATAAGACTGTGCTGGGCAGCAGACTATAGTAATGTCCTAGCAACTGGAAGATTGATATGCTTATGAGAAATGGAACCTGGTGGGGCAATTTCTTATAGACTCTAATATAAACGCCCCGCCCTGCGAAATCTTACAGATCATTGTTGACAAAATGCTCCAAAAACCAAAAATAAACTAGGGTCAGAATATTGTGGTCAAATGACACAAGGGATATTACTTTTGTTCTCACCTACTTAACCGGTTCCCAGTCCATGTAAGATGTCAGTCTTTTCCATTGGAAACGGTCCCTCACATGCATTCTCAAGTCGTCACAAACCAAGCGCTCTGGCATCCGCATTTACCTGATCTTGAACCTGGAGGCTGAAAAGAGAAGACTCTCTCGACTGGAGCTGAAGAGTTGTACTCCATTCGCTCGATGATGCTCAGCCAATGAAGGCGTCTTTTCTTGCCATTCTGGACAACATTCAAATCTCGGTACAGCTCTGGACAGTATTCAAATCTCGGTACAGATCGTAAAATTAGCGGATGAACCTTCACCTGAATCCTTCAAGATATTTTTCTTTCGAAAATGCCCCTATTTGTAGTTATCGTCCAGCACTAGGAGCTGCATCATTGGATTTTTAAAATCACAGTCTGGTATAGAAGACACTTTGTCTTTCGATTGAAGAGTTTTCAACCCAGTTTTTTTTTGGCCAAACCGAAGAAGCTATGGTTCGCAAATGTAATTCTTTGTCGGTTCTCCACAAAGGTGGCGTTTGTGGGGACGATGTTAGTTTCAAGGTTGAAATTGCTGCTAACAACGTTGGCTTTTTGTCCAAGTTGGTGGACAGATGCTTGTTGAATGTATTTTGCTCGACGAATGGAACCTCAGCATCGTATGCCCGATCCTCAAGAAAGGAAACCTTCTGAACTGCACCGGCTACAGAGGTATAAGTATCCCTAACATCGCGTACAAGATCTTGTCGGCCGTTTGAAGCCTTTCGTCAACAACTTGGTTCTTATCAGTGTCGCTTCAGACCAAGAAAGTCCACCATCGATCAAATATTAAATCTACGGCAGATATTTTTGAAGAGGCAGGAAGTTCAAATCGAAACCTACCACCTTTTCATCAATTTCAAGGCCGCGTATGACAGCGTCTATAGAGACCAACTATATAGAGCAATATCTAGTTTTGGCATCCCAGAAAAACTTGTCTGTCTGTGCAAGATGACAATGGAAAACTTACGCTGTTCCATCATGGTCGGAAAATATCAAAAAGGTTTTACACAAGGCAACAACACAAGGCACAACTGGCAAGGCTGCCAGTCGATTTCTTCAGTTAACAGTTCAGCAACAGTTAATGCTGTTGACAAGAAAGGACTACCAACATCGACGTCTTGGAGCAAACGTCAACATAGACAGATTTAACTTCGAGGTAGTTAAAGACATTGTTTACCTGGGATCCGCTATCAACTCAGACAACAACACCAGCGCTGAAATCAAACGAAAAATCACTCTTGCCAATCGCTGCTTCTTTGGACTTAGAAGGCTATTGAGTAGTAACGCTCCCTCCTCAGCAACTTAGTTGACACTCTACAAAACCCTCATCATACCGGTCCTAATGTATGGCGCTGAGACATGGACCATAACAACATCTAATGAAAACGCTTTGGGTTGCTTTGAGAGAAAAACTCTTCGAGTGATTTTAAGTCCTGTCTGCATTTATGGAGAATAGAGAGGAAAATTCAACCAAGAACTGTACGAGCTGTACAACGACACTGACTTAACGAGAAAAGTTAAGGTCCAACAACTTAGATGGTTGGGTCATGTAATGCGATTGGAGAATCATGCTCCGGCTCGTAGAGCCTTCGAATTCAACTCGGAAGGACATCGCAGCAGACGAAGACCGCGACTCAGGTGGATCACAGGACCTGAACCAACTTGGCGTGCAAATTGCTTCTATCTTTTAAAGAAACGTCGGGTGTTGTTTTTGGCCTACGACTCTTCTAAATATTTCTCCGTTTTGTTCGGTACCCTTAACTTACTGCTCTTGCTTTCCGTTACAGAATCTGCAAACGAGCAATTTTAGTGTCTCTTTGCAATAATGTGCATTCATCATACCACGGGTTCTTTTTCGGCTGTGGCTGGTAACCTATAGTGGTCTCAGCTAAATTTTAAATTATTTCGCGATATTGGTTGCACAAGGTGTTGACAACTGTGTTATTTGGGAAAACGGCGCGGCTGAGAGTTGCTCACTCAGGCGCTCATTGATGTAGTTTCTGGCATTCTCTGGGGTGCTACGGCTACTGATGTTGAACTTCTTTCTTTTGTTCTTTTGTCAAGTTCAAAATTTAGCCACTACCAGAAAGTGGTCAACATTTGCTCCTTGGAAAGTGCGCACGTTCAAGATGTTGGAAGCATATCTTGCGCCTATTAGCAGATGGTCAATTTGATTGGTGGTTGGACCATGCAGAGATCACCAGGTTGCTGTGTTGATGCTTCGTCTTGGAAACCTAGTGTTTTATCACCGTATTACGAGCTGCAGCAAAGTCGATAAGTCGGTGGCCGTTATCTGTTGTTGTTGGAGGCTGTGCTTTCAAACTAATCCTCTAAATATTTCTTCCTTCCCTATTTTTGCATGGACAGGTTCGAGTAAAATCGTAATCGTAAAATTGTTCGTAAAAATCCTACTTGCTAGACTCCTCAGGATCATATGTAGGGGCGTGTGCTAATGATAAACTGGTGTTTTGGAGTTTGGCTTTAATGTGGATTACAACCAGACATCAGGCAATCACTAATTGGCTTGAAATCCATGACTTTTGATCTAAGCTAATTTCCCACGATGAATCCGCGTCCAAATGTGTGCATTCCGTGATGACAGCTGTTAGAAATGCCGATTTTTTTTCTTTTCGTTCTCCCCGATCCTGTCCCCCGAATTTCCTGGAGCGCATTAATGTCTGCCTTATACTGCGTGAGGACAGGGTCAAGTTTTTGAGAATCACCTGGAGTGTGACGTGTTGCTTCATTCCTGCTGAAAACCCTTAATTCATAGCCCGTTGTCGTTCCGTTGCCATTTGATGGGGGTAGTTATCTGAGGCTCTCTATCATAAGTTTTATGTTTTTTAGTTTGGTGCATTCTTTTCCCCTCAAACTAACCTTCAATTTGAGGGTCTGTTATTTAAATGCTGTAGTTACCGCCTGGAAGCAAAATAAGCACTAGGTGTGTAGGAAATTAAATAGGTTGCCCCCTGACAATACAACATACAACCACCCTGAATAAGTCTTTTTAAAGCAGACGATTAAGGACACAACCAAACTGTGTCACCAACTACTGAACTGTCCAGTGACAAAACTCTGCACATTTTTGCAAAACTTAATAAGCCAACGTTTTCTCTCTAATTTTTATAAAACTACACAAAACATTCCATCCAGCTTTAAGCAATATAACAGATATACAGATAGAAACGGACGTGAGTGCGAGTTATTAGAAGCATCCTCTTCCAATTGTTCATATTAATCTCTCCTCACTTGAGTGTTTGTTATTAGATTTCTTGTTTTGACGTTTATTTTAACTCGCTACCTCTCATCACTCATCCATCATCTTTTTGTGTGCAAGTGATGCCAAGCCTACAGAAAATACACTTGCACCTTTGTATCTTTATTTGTGCTAACTCACTCTCTTCCGCCTTTCTTAATATAAACTCAGACAAATTACATTAGAAACTGGCTGAAGGACACAAAACCTACTCTCTCCTGTATATCATCCTCCAGTCTATACAGTCTTTGGTCCTTATGCAGCCTTCAACCTCAACGTAGTGTGCAATGTGAGTGTTTTTCTTTAGCTCTTGAAAGTATTTTCTGTTGGAAAAATGTGTACGTTTTCATTTTCGTGTGGATTTATTTTATCATAACTTAAGTGAGTGTATATGCATTTTCTATATTGTATAGGTACATTTAGAGAACAGACATATCCGGCGGAAAGTCCTTTGCGCCAAGTCCTTATAGGTACTCGTATATTTCCGAGTGTATTTGTTGAGCCTTTAAACAAATCTGCGGTGCAAATGTTCACATACCTTAACTAGATCTGGATATCTGGAACATCCTTGTTGCTTCTATTCGTTGGTCTCGGACAAGGATCATAACTACTGAAGGTTGCTTTTGAAGAGAATTCTGTCTGCATCTATCAAAGTGGATGAACCCCGTTATTATGAAGTTCTTTATCCGCATTGACGTGGTCATGGTGAAAGAAGATGTGCGGTAGATGAGTCAGGACTCAGGACAATGACTTTGCCTTATGACTTATATCTTCCAATGAGCATCCAAATGAAAGTTAACACTGCACTGACATTGTAATAACGGTGATAACTGACTTGATTGTGAAGGAAAGCAACTCTAATGCAAAGAGGGTTGTGTAGTGTTGCCAACTGGCTGATATCTCAGGCATATTCACTTTTTGCGGGGGCATCTTGTTGATTTGTCAATCCACCCCAACGTAGTCTTGGTTTGGTTTAAACATTTGTATGAGCTATGGTACATTATTGTTCACTCATTTTAGAGTTTCCGCTCAGCACTTCCTTGTGAAAGTCATAGATTTCTCCTTTATCCGCCGAAACAAACAGGAATACAAATTTTCCGATCAGTTCCCAACCCACCGCCTCCGGGTGACCTATTAAGAGTCTATGGAGCCAACATATAAACAGCCTAGGTAAATCAGTTGCAGTCAGCAACAGTGCTAACTTGTCTGTTTATTCATTCGTGATTGTCCGGATTCGTCCGTTGTTTGAGCGGGTTTGACCGTTGATTAAATGGATTCCTTCCGTTCCCGTTGACTGTCCGGATCCGTCCGTTGATACGTTGGCTGGATACGTTTGTTGACTGCCCTGATTCATCCGTTGATTGCTCAGATTCATCTGTTTATTGACCGAATACGCCCGTAAATTTCCTGCATTCGTCCGTTGATTTCCCGGATTCGTCCATTGAATTACCGAATTCGTGTTGATGACCTGTATTCGTCCGTGATTGCACGGATTCGCCCATCGATTGATCGCATTCGTGTGATTGTATGCTTACAGGAATAAGACTTCCCAAACAGAGTGGTAAGGATTCTTGTAACACAGGCCAGTTTCTTTAGTGTTGACTTGAGAATCGAAAAAACGACTGACAGCAAGCCATCTTTCTGAAATTTGTTTGAAGTTAAAGGTATCGGTCGATAAAGTTCTTACCAATGCTGAGAGTCAGCATGAGTTTTTTCGTCATCCTGCAGAATTTGTAGGGATTGGAACGTGAACCAAAACCAGCATTCAGTAAAGAAGAATTGGCGATAGCCAATCCAACCACAAGCTCCATGGCATACCTTTGAAACTCTTGAAGTATGCTGGAACAAAATAAACTCATAGATTAGATCTTTAGCCACATTCCTCAACGAATAACGCTTTTCTTCCTAGATGTGTCAAATTTTTCTTAAACACTCCAATCGTCACGTCTGAGTTTGGCTGTATTCCAGGCTGATCAAGTCAGAGAAAGGAGACGAAGATTCAACCAAGAACTGTGCGAGCTGTTCAGCGACACTGACGTGACCAGAAAAGTGTATGTCCAACTGGTTGGCTCTACAGGCGAATAGAAAAGAATGGAAAATAGTATAGTCTTCGAATCCAACCCGGAATGACGTGACAGAACACTAAGACAGCGACTCAGGTGGGACACACCTGGCGTGCGAAACTGGGGACAGCTAGCTAGGGATCGAGCTGGGTGAAGGCGCATGTTTGATGAGACCCTGGAATCTTTAGTAAGTGAGTAAGATCAAGTTGAATAAGACCTTGAACCCATCAACTTTAAGGCAGTATTCGCAACAGAGTCCTTTGACAAGAACATGTCGTGCTGCATGCTTAGTTCAAGGCAGTATGGTTGAGGACCTCATTTAGACAGTGAAGAACTAGCAAAACTCTCATTTCGATTGGTTCAATACCTTGAGTATGACAGACAAATTCCGTTCTGTTGACAAGCTTTAAGCTTTATTAGGATGTGATAGCTCGTAGATTATATTGGCTCGGCAACATCAGCCGGATTGACAAAAAAGCTCGAGAGGACCGAAGTGATTGAACCTTTGTTACAAAAATCCTGCAGCTGCTTGTAAAAAAGCGCAGTAAGGAAATGTGAACAGTGAACTGGCAACCATGTCGCTAAGTAAGTTAAAGTAAAGATACACTCATCAAACAGATGCAGATGCAGATGCACATGCACACAATGCTCCCCCAACATAGACGGACGGGCCATCATCATTGAGAAGTTTCATTGCAACACATGGGGATTCATCTAAGTTCATTTCAATTAAGCAACTTCGAGTGGCACGAACACGAACACAAAATTTAGTTTCAAGAAGTTGGATGAGGCAGGCGTTCATATTCAGTGGCAGGAGGATCCATTTGTCTCATACTCTTACGTACAGTGGAGGAGTGTTTGTTCTTATTGTTGAGAGTGCAGTGTGTGCATGTGTCATAATGGAAACGTTTCAAGCGAAATACCATAAATAAAATAATATTTTTGAAAAGTTGCTGCAACTTGGCCTTCACCATTGCCATCGTGCGTCGTCGTCGTCTTCATCCTCGTCATCGTTGTCGTGGGTCGTTGCTTGTTGTTGGTCGCCCTCTATATCGACTTCGGGGGCTCCTTAATTTTGTTCCTCTCTGTCGGTTATGCTGTGCTACCACCACTCCATCTTTGCTACAAACATCCAATGTTTGCAAAGTTAAATTGCCGGTTTCATTAAAACAAATTCCGACAACCCAAATTTCGTTTTGTTGTGGCTGCTGCCATGGTTCCTTGTATACTACTTGCTGCTGTTGTTGTTGCAGTTTTTTGGATGAACGCAAAGACAGTAGTCCTGCAAGTATACGTAGATGCAATTCGCCGACTGATACTAAGACTGTGAGAGAGCCGCAGCCCCTCTCTTTTGGGCTATATGGATGGCTTAAAACCTCATAGAAGACAACAACGAGCGTATATCTTTAACGTGCTCGTTTGGGAGCAATATTGTTATGACAGGCGAAACTTTGTTAATAAATTTCAAATAAAGTGGCAATTTTGAAAATAAATTTAATTTAATTTGACATTGCGTGTGTTGGTGCATATTATATTTTGTGGGATTTGTTCGAATCGCATGTGCACAGGAACAGTGGTGTAGATTTGATAACAGGTATAAAGAGAGGCGCTACAAAGTTAAGGAGTTCTAATTGGGGTTGGTGGTTATTGTTGATTCTGTAGGGAACACCTGAGCAAAGATTTTGTTATTAAATCCTGTAGCTGTTGATCCTTACGAAAGTTTTCGTAGAAAAACAAGTTTATAATATTTGTTATTGAAAAATATAAACAGATTGCTCTTTCACCCAAGAGAGAGATTGGCAACGAGGTTGAAGATGAACTGCATTGAATTTGGGGTCAGCAAATGTGCGTACGGAGCTAATCATGATGAAGAAAGGATAATAAGAAGCTATTTACCTAACTACCTCATCCCCCTGTCACAGAAAGGCTTTCAGAATTGGCGCGGGGGGGTGCCAATAGTGAGATCTCAATGCTATTCACTCTTAGGGTATTTTTTTTCTAGTGATTTTCTCACTTTATGTGAAAAGTCTCAAATTCACTTGTTTATGCACTACGCAGACACGTTGGGTCCTGGCACCATATGGGCTAATGAACCTGAGGACGGTTTCATTGGCTTGAGTCTTGGATGTAGAGACAAGTACTCTCCAGTATTATACATCTCACAAAGAGCATTAAATCAGACATCTTTTTTCAGTATACATTCCAGTCGCTTGAAAAAGGGAGATCCTCCAAACTGAGCCAACTACAGAGGAATCAGTCTACTTAACATCCTCTCCACTGTAATATGTGAACGTCTGAAGTCTTTCGTCAACAATCTGCTTCGTCCTTATCAATGTGGCTTCTTGCTAGTAAAGTCAACCATAGACCAAATTTTCACGTGAAAAAAGGACGATGAAGAACTCACTTTGCTCCATCAAGGTTGGCAACGAGCTTACGGAATCTTTCGACGTCAAAAAAGGATTCATACAAGGCGATGCACTGTCGTCCGATTTCCTTCACATTGTTTTTGAGAAGATAGTGCAAAACTTCACCGTCAACACCAGAGGTACTACGTACTATCTTCAAAAAATCTATTAAATTTCTGGCGTTTGCCGATGATATTGATATAATGGGAAGGACACAGCGTGATGTCCATGGCGCTTTTGTGAGAATTGGAACATAAGTGACAGAAATGGGTTTAGCGGTAGTAGAGGGAAAAACGAAGTATATGCTGTCTTCGAGGAAGGACAGCCAACACCGACGGCTCTGACAAAAAGCATTGATGGGGAATGGCGAAGAAGATTCAACAGCAAACTTTACGGGTTGTACAACGACATCGACCTAGCCAGAAGGATCTTGGCCCAGAGACGCGGTCATTTAGAGCGAATGGACACCAATAAAGCCTTCTATTTTCCCGAGTGACGTAGAAGGAGAGGAAAACCAGCCGGCGGCGCACACAAGTGGAAGAGGACCTCAATCAACTTGGAGTGCAAAACTGGAGACAGCTAGGTAGGGACCAAGTTGGCTGTCGTAGACTGTTGATTGAGGCCCAAGTCCACAATGAACTGAAGCGCCACCTTAGTAGTCCAGTCGCTTGTGGTTTTGGATGTTGACACCAAACCGATGCCTAAAAGTCCCTGTGCTAAGAATACACACTGTTGTCTGTGCTTGGCAGTACTTGGAAAATATCGGAGAATTGCTTTTCAGATTTCGAAATATTCAATGAAGTCCGTCTGAAGTCTTTTGGCAAGGTCCGTGTCATTGTACAACCCGTAAAGCTCGCTATTGAAACTACTTCTCCAATCTCCATTATCTCCATCAATGCACGCGAGGCCATAGATAACTCGAATCGAAACAGCCTTAGAGCCTTAAACCTTTTCATGTTTCATCCGATGTTGTCAGTGTTCATGCTTCTGCATCATACAGTAGAACTGGTATGATGAGTTTGCTGTATATTTTAAACTTAGTTGATCGGCAGAGGGCTTTACCATTTACCACTCAACTGCTTTCTGCCCACAAAGAAGCAGCGATAAGTAAGAACTATTCTTAGCCTGATCTCGGTGCTGGCTGGTGTTATTTCCTGTGTTAATAGCTGACCCTAGGAAGGCGAACTCTTCTACTCAATCCAAGATATAGGTATGCGTCTTTTGTGATGTCGATTTAAAGTACATAATACTTTTCAAGGGTCTGCCGCAAAGAAAAAATTTGGTCGATAAAGCCACATTGATAAAGACCAATCAGATTGTTGACAAAAGGCTTCAGACGTTCACATATTATGGCGGAGTAACTGGCGCTGTTTGGAAGATCTCCTTTCTTCAAGATCGGGTTGACAATGCTGAAGTTCTATTCATCGGACAAGCATTCTTCCGAGCAAGTCTTACAGATAATTTGGTAAATGGTCCTATCTAGATCGTCGACTACTGGTTTATAGAGCTCGGCAGCTAGACCATATGCCTTAGCGGCTTCGCCACGGCTTTCAGCCGTGAAACTGCCTATTTCAGTTCGTCTAAATCGGGTTTACGGATTTGTTGGACATCGTCGCGTCGTGTACTATGAAAAGCTCTTGTCTGACACCGGAATTCTGTTCGTCGTCGTCGTTATACAGTCTACAGAAGTGGTTTTTCCGATCCTCAGCATCGACGGCATTTCTACTATGATGTTCCCTTGCTCATCTCTCAGGCATCGGTTGCTTGCTCTTAAACATTCTCGATGTGACGCCAGGGATGAAAAATCGTCTTTCAGCATTGTATCAAAATCAAAATAAAAATTGTATCGAATTGTACTTTTCGATTTGTTATGTTTTATTGAAAGATATTTTTAAGTAAAAAAAAAATTTTTTTCTTTTAAAGAAAACAATTAAAAACATATTTTTTTCTTTTAAAGAAAACAATTTTTTTCATAGTTGAAGCGTATATATAACTAGCCGAACCTCTGAACCTCGTCTCGCCCGCAATTTAAAGTCGACATTGTCTAGATATAACCGTTCTAAAGGCAAAATAAAGAAATGTGTTCATTTTTGCGTTATTTTGTGGTGTGGTTAAGGCGTGATGTTCTGATTCTGACCCCGTACAGATTTACTCTTTTATATAGGGCCCTGAGAACCTCGTCTTGCTTGTTATTTATCATCTTCATCATCATCAATTCATCATCGTCGGCCAATGAATTGTACTGCAAATGACTTTTTTTTGTCATGAAGTCTTCTTCGTGGTAAAATTGATATAGCTCGAGGTTGTATTGTCTCCGGAATCGTCCTTCTTCACAAAGGGGGCCTTTGGCTAGGTACTCACATCTCGGCTCCGTAAGTGATTACTGTTACGACTATAGTCTTATACAGTACACCGAAAAAAAAACCTTGGTAAAATCAAACAATAATCTTGTTTGTTTTTGCGTCAAGCACGAATATGTTTAATTTGAACATGCTGGCATTGTTATTTTTTTTTATTTAAATGATACAATGTTCATTGTTCAAAACAATAACGTCATTGTCAATTTCATTGTTAACCAATCACGTTTGTAGTAAAACAAACATGAAAATGGTGTTCACTTAAATATTATAAGCATACTTGACTGACAATCATTGTGCGCAAATAATCAATATCGTTGTTGATCAACAACGATTTAGTGTTTCTTTAACTATGAGATATT
>CAKKXW010000003.1:20426498-20441511 GCA_920937365.1 Sphaerophoria rueppellii | reverse complement strand
TTTATTCATTACATCAAAAAATAATGTGCTGTGTATAAGTACTTGTAAAAAAAAAAAAAACCTTCATTGTTAGGAGATAGCTATATATATTTTTACCTACGTACAAACATACGGAGAATACTTGAGGTCAAGAACTTTCTATTTTTCCATTCCAAAACCTATTGTGAAACAAAAAATGTCAGCCCTTTGTTTGGAATTTCCAGTTTTCCCACTCTTCCATGTGGTTTTTTCCAATTTTTTTTCAGAGAAACCATCACTGAATACAACAGTATAAACCATGAAAATCTTACAAATATCTGTTGGGCCATTTCGGAGTTCATAAGAGGCATACAAACATGCATCCATTTTTATATATATCGATAGAGGATTGTTACTTCCAAAAAAAAAAAAAATGTTCATGAATATGTGTCGTGTAATAAAAAACTACATTACTTATTTGGGCAAATGTATCCTCAAAAAAATAAACGCTGATCGGACTATTTTTTAAGTTTGAAATTTGGCATCAATCGGAACAGTGCTTAAGGCTGCAAATGAGTTTATCGACAGGCAGACGGAATCGCCGGACCCACTTTTTTCGACTTCTCTATCAGTGTAATGTCATATATTCTATAAATGTGTCGCAAGTAAAAAATTGGCCCCAAAAATGTGTAAATGGCCCAAAAATGGCCCCAAGAATTTTTTTTCTGAGAACAACGCTGTTCGTAAGCCCTCTGCTTGACTGGGTAGGCCTGCTGACATTCTTCGTCAGACCAGATACAGAACTGAATCTAATTCTGTCAACATCCTCCCTTCCTGCTGCCTACAACCAAGAACATTTCAGTATTGGAAATTTTGGTGACATAGGATTTCGTTCTACCCAACTTTGCAAGCTTGACATTTTTTTTCGGTTCAGGGTTTCAGCATACATCTTGCAACTACTGTTCTTGGAGGTTCAGAAGAATATGTTGATAGCTTTCCAACCCTCTCCAAGATACGGGCAATTTCGCAGAAATATTTCTTTTTATTTTATTTGTTTTTTATTGAAAGTTTTAAAAAAGTGATTTTCTTTTTTAATTCAGACCATTTCGAACTGCATTCTTGAAGGGATTAATATACTACAAAGATAAAAGTAATTTCATAATATACGTACCTATCTTCCTGCTTACCTTCATACTCGTCTCTTAATCTGAGATAATAAATTCGACCCCTTTCCTTTCGAAACAGTATTTAAAATATTTCTGAAAGCGCAACCCAATTCACACAGTGTCTCCCTTCATTTGCAAAACATATTTCGATAGTTTTCCCGACAGACAAACAAGAATTTATTTTTCACGAAGTGCTTGTCTTTTTCTCATTTATATTTATTCCACTTCCACTGCATTTTGCACGTCTTTTCGCTTTTGCATGGATTATTTAAGAAAGGAAAGTGCTTTTTGAAATATTCGGTGAAAAAACTTCACCCTGTTTGAGTTTTTCAAAACAAAAGAAAAATATATTGTTTAAGCTCTGCCTCGTTTTTATGTTCTCTGTCAAAGAGTTTGCTCGTCCTCGAGCTCCAAATTTTCAGTCTGGATGAATTGATTAAATAACAACAGAAACAAAATATCAACTTTCGGAGGACCAAGACCACGCATTCGCCAAAAAATACCTTCAACACAATAGCATTTCCCATGTACATGTCTATATCCTCTACAACAATGAAGACCGTAAAACTCCCGAAGGATCACAACTTTTCACGCGGAATATGACGTTCCCATTCTCGTTGTTCGTAACACGAAAATTATTCGTACAAAAATATATCCGATTGAGAAAATTCAACGAAATGGAATTTGTATTTCCAGGAGAATGCGATGCAATTCCAATTCCAGGATTAAAATAGCTGTAGTCTGAGTCTGGGTATCTGATAAAAGGAAATTATGTTTCTTTTTTCCCTCTTGTTTTTCTTTTTTTTTTTGGTTTGCTCTTGTTTATGTCTTGTCGTTCGCATATTTATTCGAGTTAGCTTCGATAAGTAGGTATACTGTATTTCGAGGAATATTCGCATCTTCAAGACGAAATCCCTTGAATCCCTTTGTTTGATTGAATTTTCAGTTTTTTCTTTGTTAAAATAAACAAAATGTCCTTGCAAACTGAATGTGCATTTCGGCCTAAATAAACTGAAATCCTCTTATGCCTATAC
The DNA here is from genome assembly GCA_920937365.1 of Sphaerophoria rueppellii. Taxonomy (NCBI): domain Eukaryota; kingdom Metazoa; phylum Arthropoda; class Insecta; order Diptera; family Syrphidae; genus Sphaerophoria; species Sphaerophoria rueppellii. The sequence continues at coordinate 20,439,353 of CAKKXW010000003.1, read as the reverse complement.
CGGAAGCTTCTTTCAATGAAGCCTATTGTAATGTGTGGTATTGTGTTTTTTGGTTTAAAGGATAACATTGTTAATGTAATCAGGCTGGTTGAAATTCTAACACTTTTTACGGAATTGAAGAACTTCCAATACCTATTCAACATGATATGGGGAGTGTTGGAATATTGAAAATGAAGCTGAGTTATTGATGTTAATTCAAATAAATTTGTGTTTAATAACTCATTTTTGACCTTTCCAAAAATTTTGATATTAAAAAAAAAAAAATACTAGACTAGAAAGGTACCATCATTGCTTTTGCCGCCATATGCTCTTCAATAGGGCTTCGAACCTAGTTATTCCAGCTATCATCATGTTTAAGGCAACAAGGCAAGAACGCATTCTTCTTTTGAAATGTTCTCATCTTAAAGTTGACCGGTTAAGGTAGAAGCTTCTAGACCCAGGTTTACTATACATCTTGATAATTGATTCGCACCATTGAGCTTCGAACAACCTGGTCAACGCCATCCTTACAGCTCTAAATTATATTGTGAATAACTTTAAATTTAGGTAATCCATCACTCATATGAGCAGGTGTCCAGCCTGTCGGAAGAAGCTTAGTTTTTATATTATTGTATATAACTTCTTTTTCGCAGTAGTTTCATCAATAAAAATAAAAAATAAATAGAGTGGCGCGACAGCTCTTGAAGAGCTAAGGCCTAAGTGGCTTACTCTCATCAACAATTCTCTAGGTGCGTGTGAAGAATTGAGGGGACCTACAATTTAACGCCGATTCCGAACGGCAAAGTTGAGAAGCACTTTTTCATGACAGATGATACTCTTGGAAGTTTTGTCAGTTCTTCGCAAGAGGCAGTGTCCGTGAAAGATGAAATAAAAAACTTTTGGGCCCGAGTAGGATTCGAACCCACGACGTTCTGCTTAGCAGCCAACGCACCTAACCACTAAGCTACGGACACTACAGTGATAATACCAACTATGGAATTGTCCCCGTTTGCATTTCTTGCTTCTTAAGATGTGGATTTCGTCCACAGTAGTCAATAACAAGGTGGACTTGTTTACGATAGTTCTTCCTTAAAACTTTTCTGAGTTAATACCAAAAAAAAATAGCAACATTTTTCTGATTTCTTTGAATACAGGTGTGGACCGCAATGAGGATACCTTTATTTGACTTGAAACGCTGGACTGCATCGATTTCAAAAGGCACAAATCTTGGTAAGGCCAGTACTAAAGTGCATTGAAGCCATGGCTTTACGTAGAATATTAAGATGACCAAGCACACGTCAATTAATCCTGTCTTGTCTCTACTTTTGATTGAATTGAGCATTAAGTAACTATATTTTCAGAGAATAAACCGCTCTTGCCATTCAACGAGCTTGGTGCATAGCACCTGGAGGTTGGCTTTCGATTTTTGTTATCGATATATCGATCTAAAAATACCACAGAAAGCTCTACCAACTCTCGATAATCATCTCTAACTATTTCTTTTGTCAGTTCAATCTTCAATGTTCAATCCAATAAAACTCTAGCAAGTTTACAATTTTGATGTCGGTCAGTCAATACGTTAGTTTTCTCTGTACTTCTGTATTTTATCAGCATAAATACTTTTACCTGTCCGTAGCTTAGTGCTTAAGTGCATTGGCTGCTAAGCAGAACGTCGTCGTGTTTTCGAGTCCTACTCGTGCCCATAGTTTTTATTTCATCTTTCACGAGCACTGCCTCTTGCGAAGAAGTGACAAAACTTCCAAGAGTATTCATCTGTCATGAAAAAGTGCTTCTCTACTTTGCCGTTCGGAATTGGCGTTAAATTGTAGGTCCCCTCAGTTCTTCACACGCACCCAGAGAATTGTTGAAGAGAGTAAGCCACTTAGGCCTTGGCTCTTCAAGAGCTGTCGCGCCACTCATCAACAATTCTCTCAGTGCGTGTGAAGGATTGAGTACACTTAAACGCCGATACGGAACGGCAAAGTTAAGAAGCACTTGTTTCATGTAAGATTGATACCCTTGGAAGTGTTGTCAGTTCTTCGCAAGAACCATTACCCGTGAAAGATAAAATTAAAACTTTATGGGCACGATCAGGATTCGAACCCAAGCATTCTGCGTAGTAGTCAAAGCACATACTACTACGCTACGGGCACAACATGCACCGTTAATACCCTATATTTGAAGCACTCGTATCCCAACAAAGAATTTGCACTCTCTATCTTCGTAACTCCAGCCTCTACAATCGCGTTCTTAACTGCCTGTGCTTGTTCACTTCCTTAAGAACTTTCTAGACTTGGTACAGCAATAAGTTGTTCTTGGTTTTCATTAGAAATAACAAATAACTATAAGAAGACGTTTTTCTTGCTCTTTCGATGTCCGAGCTTTTAAAGCAGGCAAAAGCTTATGTCATCCCAATGAGCTGTCACAACTTACGGTACCTTTTTTTGGAAATCAGTTTTTATGGCTTCCACCCATTATTTCCGCTACTCTGGAAATTCATCAATATTATGGCGGAGTGCTTGAATAGAACCAGTGGCAACACTGCCAAGTAGCCACCTGAGATGCCGCCTCTGAAGTGCTAGGATTAACAAGGCCACCACAACGAAACCCCTGATTTGACGATGAGTGTCGTCGATTACATTCAGCGAAACAAGAGGCATACAAAGCGGAGCTGCAAGGAAAGACATGAGCAGGTCGTGAGCTCTACGTGCAGAAAAGGAGAGGGGAGCACAAACTTCTAAAAAAGAAAAAAAGGAGCATGAGAAGTGCGCGATCGAGAAGATAGAGGGATTTCACAACAGGAACGACGTTCGAAAGTTTACAAAAAGGTAAAAGAAACCTCCAGGGCTTATACTCCCCGAACTGAAGCCTGTAGAGACTATATCATAGGACCATCGTAGTGGAATCGCAGTCAGTGCTGAGGATATGGAAAGACCATTATCCAAGCTGTATAATGGCGATGACGAGCAAAACTCTGTCAGCAATAGAGAACCATTCAATTTGGGTGCAGAAGGCCAACGATTCCACCCACCCGAAATCGACTAAATGCAGATAGCGATATCTAAACAAAGCTGATGGAGCAGATGGGCTTGCCGCCGAACTGTACAAAGCAGCTGGAGATGATTTGGTTAGGAGCATGCATGTAGTGTCCGTAGCTTAGTGGTTAGGTGCGTTGGCTGCTAAGCAGAACGTCGTGGGTTCGAATCCTACTGGGGCCCAAAGTTTTTATTTCATCTTTCACGGACACTGCCTCTTGCGAAGAATAGACAAAACTTCCAAGAGTATCATCTGTCATGAAAAAGTGCTTCTCAGCTTGGCCGTTCGGAATCGGCGTAAAATTGTAGGTCCCCTCAATTCTTCACACGCACCCAGAGAATTGTTGATGAGAGTAAGCCACTTAGGCCTTGGCTCTTCAAGAGCTGTCGCGCCACTCTATTTATTTTTTTTTTATGCACCAGCTCATCTGCAAAATTTGGTCGTAGGAAAGGATGGCCGATGACTGGAACCTCAGCTTCGTATGCCCGATCTTCAAGAAAGGAAATCCCCTGAAATGCACCAATTACAGAGATATAAGTTTCCTTAACATCGCCTTCAAGATCTTGTCTTCCGTGCTGTTTGAACGTTTGAAGCCCTTCGTCAATAACCTGATAGGTCCTTATCAGTGTGGCTTCAGACCCGGAAAGTCTATCATCGATCAAATATCCACCCTATGGCAGATCTTGGAGAAGACCCAGAAACTTCAAATCGATACCTACAACCTTCTCATCGATTTCAAGGCCGCGTATGACAGCGTCTGTAGAGGCATCAACTCGTCCATCTGTGTAAGATGATAATGGAAAACTCACGCTGTTCTATCATGGTCGGAAAATACCTAACGGACGCATTTGATGTCATAAAAGGTTTTAGACAAGGCGATGCGTTGTCATGCGATTTCTTCAACATCATTCTTGAAAAGATTGTGCAAAGCTCCAATGTCAACACCAGAGGAACAATCTTTCAAAAGTCCGTCCAGCTACTAAGATACGCAGATGACATTGATATAATGGGAAGAACACAGCGTAAAGCCTTCGGCGCTGCCTTGGTTTGTATCGGACACCGGAATCTTCTTATGTACATTACTATTCTAACGAGGTTCTATACAACGAGGCTCGGATCAACAGAATTGACAATTTCGTGATAAAACTTGTTCGGGGTCACATTGCGAGAGCTATGACTTCGACGAATAATTTGATCTTTGGGGCGTTCTATCCGAACGACGAATATTTTGATAGTGCACGCTTTAGCGGCTTCATTCCACCAGAGGCATTCTTCTATTTAGATAAATGCGGTCTGATACAGGACAGATTGGCGGTGCCGCTAATCTACCACGTCAGGCGGAGAACCGTCGATCGGCGGCTCCTTTACAGTCGAGACGTCCTCGCACAAGACGGAGCAGAGCTCCTTCGATTCAGTAGGGCTGTGTCCGAACGGGACCGAATCGATAGGGTGAAGCAGGAGAACCAGTTCTGGTGGCTTCAGTCAGCACTTGACAATGAGTAGTCGAGGTGGGGTTTTGAGCCTTGGCCGGCTTACATATATGTTTTAGTTTAAGGGTTTTGGGTTTAGGTTTAAGTAGAGTAGGCATGGTGGCACATACATTGACAAGGACAATAAATATAAAATACAACAAAGAAAAAGAAATGAAAAAAAAAATGAAAAAACCAAATAAAAAAAAAAAAAAAATAAAAAAAATAAAAAATGTATATATACAGAAAAAATGAAACAAAAATGATAGAGATTTGCTGCTGTGGTTGTTCTAGTTTTAGTTCTAGTTGTTAAGTAGAATAGGTAGTTTTAGTTAATTTTAAGTTTTATTTTTAAGGACCTAATTTTAAGCAGCATGTAAGCAAAAAAAATTATAAATGACATAATGTTAGTTTTTTAACTTTTCTAACAAGAAACAATAAAACAAATATAATAAAATAGTTCATAGGCCGAAAGGCATTAATTATAAGTTGATCATGAATTCCTTAGAGCGCCCGGTTGCGGCCAGTAAGTTAAATATAAGATTTTAGATAGTAAGCTAATTTGAATTCTTTGTCTAGTAGTAAGTAGTTTTTAAGTTGAAATGAATAAAAATGAATTAAAAAAAAAAAAAAAAAAAAAAAAAAAAAAAAAGAACACAGCGTGATGTCAGTTAAGCGTTCGTGAGTCTTGAAACGTAAGCCAGAAAGATGGGTCTAGTGGTTAACGAGACCAAAAAGACCAAGTTAATGCTGTCAACAAGAAAAGAAAACCTACATCGACGTCTTGGTGCAAACGTCAGTATAGACTTCGAGGTAGTTAAGGACTTCGCATACCTACTCATAGAACGAAGATTCACTCTAGCCAATCACTGCTTCTTTGGACGTTGAAAGCAATCGAATAGTAAAGCCCTCTCTCGAGCATCTAAAGTGACACTCTTATGTATGGTGCACAGAGATTATCCGATGAAAACCCTTTGGGCTGCTTCGAGAGAAAAATTCTTTTCGTGGTTTTTGGTCCCCTGTCTGCATTAATTGATCATGGAGAAGAAAATTCAATCAAGAACTGTACGAGGTGTTTCACCATGAGTAAGTAAGTTAGTATTAAAAATATGCCGATTTAAGAATTGCGAAATGCACTGACATGTTGACTGATTGATAAAACTGGGAGTTTAACTAAGAAACGAGTAATCAAATGCACATTTACACATTAGGTCCCGGAAGCTTGAGAGAGCAAGTATTAACATGTTTGAATGGCAGTCGGCACGAGTCAGTGAGGTCCTATGATTTTAAAATTTATCTTTGTTCGTTTGTTTCACAGATAAAGGGCAAACCGAAGATATTTGACACCGATACAAAACATAAAACGTGTGTGTCAAAACCAGTGCTGCCGAAAAGAAAACAGCCAAAAAATCACCCTGAAGTTTTGAGGTTTAGAAAGGATAACGATCATAAGCTTACAAAGTTATTTATTTCGAAGACCGAATAAGATTTCTCTCTACTTCTTCCTTCCACTTCTGATAAGCTAAGCCTAACCCAGCAATTATTATAGCCTGGACATCCGATCCTATTTAAGAAATGTTTAAAGTTTTTGCTTACATTGTAACGAAGCGTTATGCTAGCCAACTACCGATTCTTACAAGAAACAGAAAATTTGAAAAAATCGGTTTCGGAGGTCGCTGACTAAGTGACTCGAAGTTTATCTAATACTGAAGTATTCGTTTCTCCCGATATCTCCCGATTTTGGTGGGCTCTGTATAACATAGTGTGCTAAGTGCTACCCGATAACAAAACCCCGATTTTGTCTCGCGCCCATTTGGTGCGGGCAAGTTGCAAGTGCAAGTTTCTTCTCTCTTCGGTTCCAAAGAGCTAAGATTATTTTAGAAGTTACATAAAGTCTGAAAATCAAACAGACAAACACTTCAGATAATTCAATATGTAAGGCTTTGGTTTCAGAATTCTGCATTTCAATCACCCTAAGATTAAATCATTTCAGATAACATCAACCCAAATAAAATATGTCAACTAATATAAAAATTAAGCTCATTAATAAAGGAGGTACCTTTCTTATTACAAAAATTGCCTTGAGCCCAAAACCAACCTACTTACACACCATTTCATCACTTCAATTGCAGAAACCTGACTTTTCAACTTTTTATCGTCCTCTGCCTCCGGAATAAATATTACAAAGTCTGCATTTCTACTACAAGAGCAGTCGTACAGTAGAAATAGCATAAATATTCGTTCGTCAACTTGTCCTTATAGGTTAGGTACTAACTAAAAGACGAAGAAAAAAAAAAAACATCATTGTAGAAGCAACAGCAGCAGCTCTTTTATTATTCCGTTCAAAGTTTTCCCAAGTCATTGTTGAAAATTATGAACACAAAATCATGCATACAGATAGAAAGACCCACTTTAAAAAAGTAAAGACTTTGAAAAGTCAACGGAGTCGGAGTTGTGTGTCCTTAAGGTAGGAACAGTCACAGCAGTCGTCAGTAGAAAAAGCACAGAGTCAGTATACATAAGTCATCTCTTTCCTGAAGAAGAATTTCCATTTGAAATGATGTCATGCCCTTAAATGATCATTTTACAAAATAAAAAATACTTTTGAGAGTTCAAAAGAGCTGAATAGTATACCGTAGCACCAGAAGCATCTGCATTTGCAACTAGATATCAACATTGCCAGTGAGTGAAGCAGTACACACAAAAATATATAAAAAAAAAAAACGGTACGACTTTTGTATGCAAATAAAATGTTTACAGTATCTAGATAGGTTTCATTCGTTTACTCTTATTCCACCACGTCGCTTTTCAACAAACTTTTGAGGGAATTTCTATAGAACAAGAAAAAGAAGACACACCCCGTCCCCCAAGAGACTTTCTGATGATGGCTGAAGTCAAATAACACTATGACTCGTAGACGGTCCAATGAATTATAAAACGACACCAATGCGAAATGCTTTACAAATCTAACCTGGGCCAGTGCTCCGTTCACCTCTCAGAGCCTCACCGACACGTGCTCGATTGTGGAATGCATCAAAAGAGTGGTGGTTTCGGTATATTAGCCTCGAAACGTGTAAATACATTTTCTATTCTTCAACTGAATAGGCGCTATGTGTAGCATTTGAGTATGTTATTATGTACCTACCCGAAGCCAAAGCAGTTGGGTTGAGGATGTGTGCTCTCGAATTGTGAAAAGCCTATAAAACCATATCTTGTGTATCCCTTGTGTAAATCTAGTTCCTATTTGCACAACGAGCCCCTCGTCTTCAATCCCCAATCTAACCAACATACAGCCAGTACTCGGGAGCAAATAATACATGGAACCTACAAAAAAAAGAAGTCACAGTATTGAGTTCACGGGATTACGAATATTAAAACGGATATAAATGAGTGCTTTTGAGATGGCGCGCATTCATTGGAATGACAGGATGTACATTGAATGAACTTTTAACCAGTGGCGTAGATTTGTAAAGGCCAATTCAAGGGTGAGAAATATTGCTTTGATTTTTATTTTTCATGCTTGCAAAACTTATACGTCGCATTTTAAAGGAACGAAAAGGCCAGTATGTATCAAGAAGATCAGTTGAAGAACTTTTTTTGCAAACTAGTACAATGCCTCTACACAATTTTTTTGCGAACTTGTATACAAAGACATTTTTGATACTCAAGAGAGGACTTGATTGCAAAAATTACTGTGGCAACTTCCGTTATAATCCTGCCATACCCAAATAAAAAAAAAAAACAAATAAAAGTTCAAACCGAAGTTTGGTTAAAAGGATCAATCACGCCAGGGCTGACAGTACGGCCACATCTCCTGGAAAGGCTGCCGTGTCAATTTACGGATGTGAATGAGGGTCAACCCTGAGGTAGTATCATTTACCATTTAGTACCCATTCCCTCTAATAGCGGCAACCAATATAATCAGGAACTGCCCGTCAGTGCTAGAGCTGTGACGCTCGGCTATACCAATGACGGCAGTTCTACACTCGCTTACTCGGACATCGCAAGCGTTTCCAAGGAACGCTTCATCGAGAAAGGAAAAATCCGTGAACGGTTGAAGGTGCTCCCCAATAGGCATCGGCAGTGAGTAGCTCCTGAGAAGGATTCACAGCTGTGTCAAACGGACATAGATTTGGGTCGGAAAAAAGATGGTCCACGAAAGCTCAGACCAATTGAGATCAGCGTAATGCAACGAGAATTCTGGACACAATCGGTATTCGGTGGTGGCGGAAAGAAACCCGGAGCAGACGCGAAAACTCGGCTGGGCCAGAAGTTTCCTAAGCAAAACAAGCGACAAGAAGTCAAAAGGCTTCAACAAAAATTTGTCTTTCAGCGATGCGCTCAAGGGCAAGATCATAGTCGCAGTCATTGACATTTACAGAAGTCATGTGGATGGCAATATCTCTCATGATCAATGGACACACGTCAAAGCTCACTTCGGTTTTTGATTTTTATCTGTCATCAAGGGACCACTCCCAGACTCATCACCTGTGGAGATCAGAGATCTTACGATCAGGGCTGCTGCCAATGGCTTGCAAGAGGTCTGTCCTGAACCAAACTTGAGCTTGTTACAAGGGATAATATTCCTCGCCGAAAAAGATAATCCCGGCACTACACAACTGCCCAGATATGATGAAAACAATTAATCTTAAATTGCCTACTCACGACTGAGAAAGTCCCAAAGGTTGAGATCATATGGGTATTTGTCACTTTTCTAAAGAGTCATTGAAACCAACCAACGTTAGTAAAAATAGATTCAACTTAGAGATAGTCAAGGTATTCGTCTACCTAGGATCCGGTATAAATTCAGACAACGAAAGCAGCACTGAAATCAAACGAAGGATAACTCTTGGCAATCGATGTTTCCTTGGACTTAGAAGGCCATTGAATAGTCTTCTATCCCAGTCCTCATGTTTTCTGCAGAAACATCGACCTTGTTAAACTACAACATCAGACAAATCCTTGCTAGTGATTTTTGGTCTCGCCTGTAAAATGAAGAATGGAAACGAAGATTCGACAAAAAACTGTTCAGCGACACCGATCCAGTCAGAAAAGTTGAGCTTGATAATTCTCCGTGCCGTAGACAATATCTTCCAATCCAATGACGACGCAGAGGATAGGGGCGATAGGGGCGAATGCCCCCCCTGAGGTGCCTGAGCAGCCTAAAATCTGGTGGTTTGACAAGCAGAAAAAAGTTTTAAAATAATGTTAAACATAAATCATCATTATCACGACCGTGGCACATGGTAACATTTATATTCAGGTGAAAATAAAATAATAAAATATATTTATAACAAATTAGTGTAAAATTAGGTATATATTTTAGAATATTGATGAATATCAATAATAATAATGAAATCATCATAATTTTCATGAATAAATGATAAATACTTTCAGATTTTGTTAGATTTTTTCAGTTTTTTCTTTCAGTCCTTACAAAAAACCGCCAATCGAGTAATTTTGGGCCAAACTAGACCAATTTGATACCAGTACCATGAGCGATTCGCATTTATAAATTACGAATTTTTACTACTTTTAAATTTTTAATGCCAGTTAAAAAATTGCTAAACCGTTATCTCTGAAAACTTAATCAGATCTTAATAAAGCATCTCCGCATCGAATGAGTCCAATTTCGTGTCAATACTGTAAGTAGTTCGCGAGATAATCGTAGAAAATACCAATACGCATATACAAACGCTGACATGATGATAAAATATTTGATGCAAAAATTGTAAATTCACAAGATCGGACCCTTTACAATAGCTTCTTCTGGGAAATTAAGAATATCAAAATTTTGCTTGCGTAATAACTTTATTAAAACCACCTTTAATTTATAAGCCCAGTTCCACGTAGGGGTCTCAGAGATTTTATAAGTGGAACAAAAAATTTCAGCTGAGAACTAACATTTTTTCTGGGATCTCTGAGATGAAATTATTTTGGATTCTATTTCTCACTCAGCTATTTTGACGTGACTGATATATGCAGAACAAAAATTTGTAATCTAACAACTTTATCTCAATGATAACTGAGAATTATTTTCCACCAAATGATTTTGGTTCAGTGAAGTGTCATTGAGATCTCAATGAGATATTTTTAGGTGGAACTGGAACTGGTTTAACAGCTTGGTTTCCTATCTCCAAAAATGTCCTAGAGATATTAATAAAAATAGAGTGGGACGACAGCTCTGGAAGAGCCAAGACCTAAGTGGCTTACTCTCATCAACAATTCTCTGAGTACATGTGAAGAATTTAGGGGACCTACAATTTTACGCCTATTCCGAACGGCCTTTTCATGACATATTGATACTCATGGGAGTTTTGTCAGTTCTGAGCAAGAGGTAGAACCCGTGAAAGATGAAATAATAACTCGAACCCACGAACGTTCTGCTTAGCAGCCACCGCACCTAACCACTTAGCCACGGACACTGCCAAAAGAGATATTAATAGCATTTTAATTAAAAACGTGGAAAATAAAACGGGATCTGGAAAAGTATAACTGTTCTTTGGAATTTTGTATATATGTTCTTGGGTAGTTCCCGCAAGATGGAATTCGCGCGTGCTCTAAAAATGTTTGTTTCCTTAGTGTTCAGTGCAGCAAGTGGGAGAGAGAACTTTTTCTACTCTCAGGAGAAATAAAATTTGGCTGCGATCAAGCATGTTAGAAGAACGACTAGTTGGCTTAGCGCTAATAAACATTCAGGATTTGGACTTGAATACAGACTATATCATAGATAGATTTACACAAAGCAAACATCGATTATAAAATTGTATTCGTTATACCTCTGTTCGAATAATTTGTCTTGTGATTAAGTGAGCTGTTAATCTATGGCTTCTTTTATCCTTAAAATTTGTGATAAAAAAGTACAAAGTAATAAACAACACCACCACTACCTTCACTCTTTTTCAAAAACCTGTACGATTAATTGTTCTCTTAAGGACCTCTTTTTCTTTGCCTTTTAAATCAACATTTTCAGGATCGCCCCCCTAACAAGAGTCTCTGGATCCGCCCCTGAGATGGAGCACATCAACGAATTTGGCGTGCGAAACTGGAAACAGCTAGCTAGGGACCGAGCTGGCATGTTGTATGAGGCCCTTGCCCGGCCTGGACTGTAGAGCCATGTGAAGTGAGTAGGAGTTCAGCAATGTCTCTCCACGAAAATGTGCATGGTAAATAATTGATACATCTAACGTGTAATTGACCTGTGCACTACTGTGCCACTAGTAAAAATGTTTAAGATGCTCACAAAATACGCGGGATAAAATTTTGTAGGAGATAATGTCTCGGTAGTTCTTGAAGGCTAATGTTGATGTGCCTGGTCCCTCTTTTCACGTTCTTATTCCGCTTTCCGCACATAATTATCGTTTTAAGGTTACTTGAAGTGCCATTTGAATGCATCTATTGCTCACTGTGCTTCGGTGACTACCTAGAGGTTCATTTACTCGTTTTCAGAACCTGAATTCCGGTTTTTCGTTAACTCCGCTTGTTGGTATCTGCTACATCTATAATAATGAGGCTGATTCCACAAACTTTTGACATCGGACAAGTTTGTGTCTACAGAGAAGAATTTCTCTCTAAGGCGGTCGCTGTAGACTTTGTCTTTGTCGGAGTCGTTTAGACAACTCTTGATTTTAGATGCTACCAGGAAGTGGTCGAGTACACATTTACTTTCCAGAAAATTCGCAAGCTTAGAATCTGGAGATCTGAAGATCATCAGGTTATTGTGTGATGATTAGACGAGAAGCGCAATCTGTTGTAAGGCTGTCTAAACAACTAAAGTGCAAAAGCTGTTTTCCCTTACAATTTTTGTATCGAAGTCACCGGGTATAATTTTGATGCAATACTTTGAACATTTACATTTGATTTACATCTAGCTTAAGTTTTTGAACGATTTAGTTGATAAACTGATTTGACCAAACAGCAAAGCAGTCTTAAGTAGATCACCGAGCACAAGAAGCAGATATCTTGTAAGCTAATTTAAGGAGATTTACACCATGCCTATTGTGTGCGCAGTTCTGAGGGTTTCCTTTCTTCAATGTCGGGCTAAAAAGTGTCGACATACCAGGCCTATAAAATAAGTCATCATCATGACAGCATCATGGTAGTTATGGGTGCTTTCATAAATGCATAGTTGCGAAAGTCTGACGAATGCATGTTTTTCATAAATGCAAATGATAAATGTCAGATGTTCATGAAAGCAAAACGCAAATATTTGCAGCGCAAATGTGCAACTGTAAAAACTCACATGCACACTGAATTTCTTTCTCAATAAAAGAGACAGGTATATAACGGATGATTTTTTAGCTGGTTTGTTTTGGCAACACTGGTTTTGACAGCTGACGTGTGTTTAGTACCTTGTGTCACTGTCAAACAG
>CAKKXW010000003.1:20347987-20365350 GCA_920937365.1 Sphaerophoria rueppellii | reverse complement strand
GAGATATCTTGCTTTTTCTGATATTATAAGTGGGGTGTTATCGATTTTTGGTGTTTCAAAAGAAGGTATTTTCCTTCTGTTGGTGAAAAGTACCAATTCCGTTTTCAGGGGGTTGACCTTGAGTACCGCATTTCTTTGTCCAGTTACTGACCATAGTTAAAGCGCCTTCTAATTGTTCGCTTACTGTGGTCAGGTATTTACCCGTTGCCAGAAGCGCTAGGTCGTAGGCATATGCTATAACTCTGACACCACTATTCTTGAGTTTGACGTGAATTACATTCATCACCAAAGTCCAGAGAAGAGGTTAGAGGATTCCACCTTGTGGAGTCCCTCTAGATGTGTACATCTTAATATCAGAGTTTCCTAGTTCACAATGGATTTGTCTGCTTTTCAACATACACGTGATCCATTTTATAATTGTAGGTTCTATTTTAAGGTCAGTGAGTGCTTTTTCTATGGCACTGTTGTGGACATTATTGAATGCTCCTTCGATATCAAGAAAAGAAGCTAGGGTATATTCTTTTACCGCAAGCGACTTCTCTATTGTTCTAACTGCGCAGTGTAGGGCTGTTTCTACACTTTTGCCTTTTGTATAGGCGTGCTGAAATGGTGATATGGATTCCGGCTATAAGTTGCTACGGATATGCATATCGATTAATCTCTCAAGTGTTTTGAGTGCAAAAGAGGTTAGACTGATAGGTCTGAAGTCTTTTGGTTCTATGTGACTGGGCTTGCCAGCTTTTGGTATGAAGACGACTTTGGCTTCACGCCAAGCCTTCGGAACGTATCCTAACTTAAGACTGTTATGGAATATGTTCATCAGAAGTGGAGTGATTATTTCACTGCTTTTTTGCAGCATCAAGGGGAGGTGCCGTCAGGGCCTGGGGATTTATAAGGAGAGAATGAGTTAATAGCCCATATTAGCTTTTCTTTCGTTATAATTTCCCTAGGGATTTCAAGTACCGAGTATAAGCTGTTTGTTGACTCGTTATTTGAGCCTGCGTTACATCCTGGGAAGTGTGTTTGGACCAGGAGTTTTAGGCTTTCTTGACAGGACTCTGTCCATTGATTATTAGGTCCTTTTAGGGAGCCTATGGGTGTGCTTACTTACTATTTTCCTTAGTCTCGCTGGTTTGTACATTCAATGCTTCCGGTTTCTGTACAGATGGCGGAAGTGAGGGCAAGCAGCACTGGAGGTTTGGGACAAGTTGAAGGCAACCGCGAACTTAGCAGACATCGACGTCAATTAACCCACCAGACTGGACTCATTACAATTTATAAAGGAGAAGTACCTCAGTGGGAAACACTCTCCCCGCCCTCGTGAGCTGTTACCAACAACCTTCCATAGAGGTTCTCACCCTTTCTTCAGCGGAGGTACTTTACATTCGGTGGTCACCATTTGGAGGTGAGAAAAAAGAGTCGATACTTGATAGACAGACAGACGATCGATATCTTAGTGGGTGAAAGTGAATGGTGTAGGGTCACTATAAGTGAAAGGGAAAGAACTGGTTGGAGTAGGTCGGAACTGGACCCAGTTGTGGTGCAGATGAAGGTAAACTTCCCATCGGCAAGACCGATGATGCATGATAACAAAAATGTACCAAAGTAAGTGAAGCCTTTTTTCACAATTTTCTGAATCTTTTGCATTTAATAAAAATACTTTTTTTTTTTAAATAAATCAACTAGATTTTTTCTTTAAATAATTATTTTTAAAATATTTTTTTTTTTAAATTTTTTATTGTAAAAATATAAATAAATATAATAACTGGGAAACTTAAGCTCAGTGAAATAAATCCTTACCGTGATTATTTTCATTAAACGTAAAAAGAAATGTGCTCAATCTTGCTTTTCAGTTTGTCAATAAAAGTCCTTTTTTGCTGAACTTCTCCTTCAAGATTCCTCTCATGAAACTCATAAAACTTATACCAAAAGGTGCAATTCTAAGTACCTTGGGAGAGAGCGAGCCTGACGAATGACACGACATTCGAATGTATACAAAGACCTACGTGTGTGTATGGTATAAATGCTATTTAGTTTCAATGACAATATCGAAAAAATTGTCGCCGCCATCTGGCATCAAATTTAGTACAAGAAATTGCTGTTCCATGTGTCGTTCTTGTTGGTCCCGTTGTCGTTGCCATTGCCGTTGCAAGGACGACCAACTTTTCGTCAGTGGGTGGACGGAGCCTGTCCATTTGAGTCCTGTACGTTTGCATTCGATCACAGTTTGGAAGTTTTTCACATCACATTCGTTGCCGAAATACCAAATGAAAATTGCATGCTGTCGGCTAACAATTCCAGTGTCGGAAGGAGACGAACAACAACAATGCGAACTCGTCGAACTGGACATCGAATAGGATGCCAAGGACGATGACATTGGCGGCGGTGATGGGGACGACAACGACGAAGATGAACAGGACGCAATGGAAGAGCATGAATGCGATGAAGATTGAAAGGAACACCAAGTACATGAATCGACCCCCAGGGTAGTGTTCGTGTAAGCAGTGGTATTGCTACAAGTATGAGAATTGCTTGGGCAGTGCTTGACATATCGTGATTGCGAGGAGGTTGTGGAGGACTGCATCAGATCAAGTTGGGATTCGGCATCCAGAATCGATTGGCCGGTGGTTTGACTATGGGTGCCTTTCCTGGTTGATTTTGATTTTGCTTCTATTTTAATGACCCCAGTGGTGGTGGTATATTGTCCTTCGGCTGTACCAACAACAACTGGCGGACGCGAAGGTCCTGCGGTATTACCAACATCGTCGTAACTTGGTGGTATTTCATCTGCGGAATCTGCATTGATGTCATTCATGGAATATCGATGCAATCCTTCCTCCTTTTTCTGGTTGCCATCAGCCATCCTTGATTCATTGTCATTCTCATTCTTGTCCTTGCCCTCATCGACGACGTTTCCATTTCGATCTAAAGGCATGCAAGCGACAAAGAATAATTCGGTTCTGCTTATGCAACGAACGAAATTCTCAGATTTCGTCGGAGTTTTATGTCCTTGGACTTTTTCTTTGGACATCCTTGATGACATAAAAGCTGGCATTAAGTTCTCCTTATCCCGGGTCCAGTTGCGTCCTGATTGAATTGTTATGCACGGAATGGACTTAAAATTCTGCAACAATTGCAAGCGAACCGTTTGACCGAAGAATGAATAATGCTGGGCAACAGAAATTTGATGAACCTGAGTCAAATGGGACAGGATGTCCCATTTCGTGATAAATTTGCCAGAAGTTTTAAAGTTCGCCTCTACGTCGTCTTCACCCTTTGGTATTCTTCGTCTTCGACTTCGATGGAAGCGGACACGTTTGATATCTTGTGTCCAGATGCAATCTAACGTCTTGGCTCTGATGTCTTCTGAATCTAGGCGAGTCAAGGGGTCGAGTTCAGGTTCGGGTAGATCGAAGGAACACGATGATTTCCCAGTTGGACAATGAAAAGTTAACTCTTGTTGTCCGAGCACCATAGACTGGGGAAGGTTCTGAAGGTAGTATTGATGTTGGAAGGCAGCGGTGGTATGGCCATATTGCTTGCCATCATCATCGTCGACGACGTTGTTGTCGACAAAATCGTTTTTCTTCTTTGACTTTTGATTAAGTTTAAGGACGACATTGTTGACGTTGTCGTCTTCTTCCTCAACTACAACTTTGTGTTTTTGCTTTTCTTTTGATACTTCTTTGTTATCGTCAGGAGTTCTTGATTTACTACCAACAGCTAGTTTATTGTGTTTATTGTTGTTGTTGTTGTTGTTATTTCGTTTTCTGAAATAATTTAAAATTGCGTTCTTCGTTAACTGCTTTCGTTGATGGACTTGTTCTAAAGTTGGATGTGGTGATGATGAAGACGATGACGAGGATGACGAAGATGACGAGGACGTTGGTGGTGAATTGTCAATTTGAGTTTTGATGAGTGTGATCTCGTGACAGTCGTTCGGGTAGTTTTTCAACAGTGAATTGCCGTTTTTAACTAAAAAAAATAAAACAAAAAGTAAGAAAACATAAATATGGTTTAAATTGATGTGGTTAAAACTTTTTTGTCATATTTTGGAAGGATGTTAAATTTGAATGAGTGTAAGGTTTGTGAAAATTACTACCGGAAGAAATTCGAGTCAAACTTTTGATGAAGCTCCATTTTAATAGGCTCGCAATAGTTCAAAACTTTAATTGATGGATCTTACTAGGAAAAAGATTTAAACTAAATAAACTGCACTGACATAAGATCAGGGAGGTACCTTAATTCAAAAATTAATTTTGGAAAAGTTATTAGTCTTAAAATTTTAATAGGTAAAAACAGTAATAGCAGAAGAAAAATGTAAACATGGGGATTGTATTCAAGAAATTTACAGTTTCCAGAAGTCGTTGCAGCTTTAATAACAACTCCGGTGATAGCATCGTCAAGAAATTGAAAAGGAAATGAGATATCTTTTGGTGGAGTTGAAATGGAGACAAAGAAGTCATTTTATGTTATTAGCAGGACGAGATTAAAAACTAATAAACATTTGCTTATCTTTATGTCGGATCTACCTCAATTTTCTCTTCTTTAAAGGGGAGATATGAAACAAAATTGGTGATTGGGTGTTGTAGGATCAGTATCTTTCCCTACACTCCAAGTACTTACGTTACACCCAAGCGATAACCACCGGGTATTGGTTAAGAAGAAACAATTTCGGATATGCACCTAGAAAGTTAAGTCCCTTAAAAAATCGTGTGCTGCTGAACAATTAGCGGAAAACCTCAACTACTACATTTGCTATGGGGCAAAATGTTGTGGTAGCAAGAACATGGTTGCCACATCTCAACATCCATAAAGGTACATGGAGATCTCCTTATCAATCAACCGTCAATCAGATTGATCGCATTGCAATCGACGGGAGGCACATGCCCAGCATTCTAGATGTTCGAACTTTCCGAGGAGCCTACATCTACTCGGACCACTACCTCGTAGTAGTCAAGGTAGTGCTACGAATATCACGACAACGGCCAAAATAATTAAAAGCTTCAAGAAAATTCGCTAGTGTCCGTAGCTTAGTGGTTAGGTGCGTTGATTGCTAAGCAGAACGTCGTGGGTTCGAATCCTACTCGGGCCCAAAGTTTTTATTTCATCTTTCACGGACACTGCCTCTTGCGAAGAACTGACAAAACTTCCAAGAGTATCATCTGTCATGAAAAAGTGCTTCTCAACTTTGCCGTTCGGAATCGGCGTAAAATTGTAGGTCCCCTCAATTCTTCACACGCACGTAGAGAATTGTTGATGAGAGTAAGCCACTTAGGCCTTGGCTCTTCAAAAGCTGTCGCGCCACACTATTTTTATTTTTTTTCAAGAAAATTCGACGTCGGAAGGCTACAATCGCAAGAGGTCGCCAGATCCTTCTCTGATCGAGTGTCAAGTATACCCTCTTAAGGAGTCCTATGCCGCTAACATCAAGCATCGAAGAGCAGTAGCAACATTTACAGAAAGCAGTTAAAGATGCCACCTCCAATGTGCTATGTTTCACATAGCCACCAAAACGAAACCCCTGGTTTGAGACGAAGAATGCAACCAAGCCCATGCAGCCAAGTAGGAGGCATAAAAGGACAAGAGCTGCTATTGAGCTCTACGACCAAAAGAGGAGAGAGCAACGCCACCGGCTTTTCAGTAGAAAAAAAGCAGCATGAGAAAGAGCATGAGAAGCGTCAGATCAAGGATGTTGAGAGAGTCAACAGCAGGAATGAAGATGGGAGGTTCTAATGGAAGGTAAAACAGCTGGCTCAATAATAGATAAACAAGGGAACATCATAGTAGAATCGCAGTCAATGCTGGGTATTTGGAAAGACCACTTCTGTAGACTGTATAACGGCAACGACGAAGAAAACCCCGCCGTCAGACAGAAGCCTTTCTCATCGGACACGATGATAGCCAATAATTACGTGAACCCGACCTTGTAGAAGTGAAAACGGAAATATCACGTCTGAAATCCAACAAAGCCGCTGGAGCAGATGGTCTATTCGTGAACAATCTGATTGGTCCTTATCAATGTGGCTTCAGACCAGGAAAGTCAACCAGCGACCAAATTTTCACTCTGCAGATCCTGGAAAAAACCTTTAAACTTCAAATCGATACCCACCACCTTCTCATCGATTTTACCCGTGTATGACATCATCGAACTGTATAAAGCTATGTGTAGTTTTGGAATCCCTGCCAAGCTCGTTCGTTTGTGTAGCATGACGATGGAGAACTTCCATCAACGTTGGCAACGAGTTTACGGAATCTTTCGACGTCAAAAAAGGATTCAGACAGAGCTATGCACTGTCGTGCCATTTGCTTAACATTGTTCTTGAGAAGATAGTGCAGAACTACATCATCAACACCAGCGGCCAAAATCGATGTCAATGGCGCCTTTGTGAGGATTAAGACAGAATCGGTAAAAATGGTTTAAGCGGTAAATGAGGGAAAAACGAAGTATATGCCGTCTTCGAGGAAGGACACCGAACACCGACGGATCGGATAGAACGTCACAATAGACGCATACAACTTCGAGGGGGCAATAGCACCAGCGCCGAGAGCCCGAGATCAGACGAACAATAACTCTTGCTAACGACTAACAAAACTGGAGACAGCTAGCTAGGGACCGAGCTGGCTGGCGAAGACTGTTGATTGAAGCCCAAGTCCATGTGTCTTGCGATTCCATCCAGACCAGACATAGCGTTCACTGTCAATCGTTTTTAAGAGTTTGATGAGACTTATCAAGACGTACACTGGTTGGCTGCGAAGCGTTTTCTTCGCTTTCTTGAGGGGTGCTCGGATAAAAATCATACGAATTACGAGATCGGTTGAATATCATACACTGGATATTTATTTATACTAAGTGCAACTGCGATTTCCTAGCGTTT
Source organism: Sphaerophoria rueppellii (assembly GCA_920937365.1). NCBI lineage: Eukaryota > Metazoa > Arthropoda > Insecta > Diptera > Syrphidae > Sphaerophoria > Sphaerophoria rueppellii. The sequence goes on along the minus strand of CAKKXW010000003.1, from coordinate 20,358,472 downwards.
GTAAAAATAAAAATCGTTAGGTATTCCCAGTAAAAAACAGAGTGGCGCGACAGCTCTTGAAGAGCCAAGGCCTGAGTTGCTTACTGCCTTCAACAATTCTCTGGGTGCGTGTGACGCCGATTCCAAACGGCAAAGTTTAGAAGCACTTTTTCATGACAGATTAATACTCTTGGAAGTTTTGTCACTTCCTCGCAACATTCAGTGCCCGTGAAAGATGAAATAAAAACTATGGGCACGAGTAGGACTCGAACCCACGACGTTTTGCTTAGCAGCCAACGCACCTAACCACTAAGCTACGGACACTAAAGGTATTCCCAGTACCAACGAAGAATTTGTAGTTCTGTCCAAATCATAGAGAGAATGAACATATCTTCAAAATCTTATAATTAAGTTGGATTGGTCTCGATTAATAAAAATAAATATTGGCACAGATAATAATTAATAAGCAAAGCATATAGCAGAAAATGGAGCATATCACTCGTTCACCAAGCAAATGCGACTGGGAACCTAGCTGCCATCTACACTCCAACTAAAATGATGCCACCGAACGTGATCACTAAGCCACTTCCTGGACCAGTACACTACAGATGCATGAAAGACAACAGTTTGCTTGAACTTATATCAATCAGCGCTCTATTACTACTTGAGTTTTAAAAATAATTTTGTTCTCACTTAAAATTTCGATTTTGCTGTGCTGAGACTAACAGCCCTATTATGACTAGCAACTATCGACTTGATAGTTGATATGTATCAACAAATTTAATGAATTCGTATTATGACTATCAACCGTCAACTTTATCGACTTTGAATTTTATAAGATTTTATCATTATTGTGAATGATTTTTTTGATAGAAACGGAATTACGGATATCAACAAATTTGATACACATCACCTTTTCTATCAACTAAAAATTCCTGATTGAAACGTGAAGGACAAACATTTTTGGGTTTTTTAAAGGGTTTTTCCCTTCAAAAAGAATAAAGATTTAGAGTTCCACTCATAACTGCATTTATTGTACTTCAAGTCTGTAATAAGATTTTTGAAATAGCTCAAATGGTTTCCGTTTTATTTAAGAAAAAAAGTTGTGAAGTCCTTCAATGTACTATAAATTATGGTTTGCGATATTCTTCAAGTGAAGAACTTATAATTGGATTCATCGATTCCGATTGGGGAAGATGCGTAATCGACAGAAGATCCTACACTGGATATGCATTTACGTTCTCCAATGCTGCTATTAGCTGGAAATCCCAAAAACAGAAGACAGTAGCTCTCTCCTCAACAGAAGCGGAATACATGGGTATCTCTGAAGCCATTAAGGAAGCTATTCACCTAAGGACTTTCATGAAAGAACTTGGCCTTGATGATCTTAGTAAAATTACTTTGTACAATGACAACCGCGGTGCAGGACTTCTTGCTGAAAATCATATGTTCCATCAACGAACCAAATATATAGACATCCGGAACCATTTTATTCGTGACGTTCTACGTGATGGAGATATAAAATTGGAATATATGCCTACTGAAGAAATGCCTGCCAATGTTCTTACTAAGGCCCTTACAGGACCTAAGCACTACAATTGCCTTTCAAAACTTGGAGTTATTGAGGTATGAGGATCTCTTCATTGAGGGGGCGTGTTGGACATCCTTGTCAATTCAGGATCATGCATACTCAACATTTATAATTAATTATTTTCACATTTGTGTTTTGTCAATTTATTCTACTTGAATTTTATTCACTCTGAATTTTGTACTCATCGAGTAAACATCTTTTTAAATTTCTTAAAATTTCTTTAATCAAAATAAATTTTGTATTCTTAAAAACATCCTGCGATTCCAACATTTTATTTCATCCTTCGTTGCTAGAACGAATTCCAGATATCGGTTCAACAGTCCTAACTGAAAAAATCTTTACCTATTTCAAATTTCAAACGACAAACAATAAAACAAACAAACTCGTCTCTAAGGAAATTTTTATAAATATTCACAATCGGTCAAAAATATCAAGTTGATGCTCATAATACGAAACCATCAACATCTCATAATAGGGCTGTAAATACAATTTTCTACATTAAAATAATAAAATTCAAAACGGCTCATCGCCCTCGTAAGCTGCGTTCTGAATTTTGGCGGCAAGATTTGTTTGCGCCTGCCCTAGCACTCTGGAGAAAACTACCAACATTGTTAATGATAATTTCAAATAAAAATTCTAAAACATTCACCCTTGAAGAACAGTCATCGACTGAAATTTTTGTAGCTCTGATTCCAAGTTCTTACATCTCGATATCCCCTAAATAAATCGAAGGCATCAAAAACCATAAATTGATCCTTTTTCCGCTTTGATTCAGTGGGAATGCATTTTAAAAGCAAATCAAACTATGGTGAAATAGTTTTTTGCGAATTTTAAATTCCCTTATTACCTAACCTGCCAAATTTTATTCAGTCGAGCAGATCTGATATTTCCTGATTTATTTAGTCCAGACTGCTACTTGTTCCACTATACACGTAAATTGTGTGCTATTTTTTCCGTTTTCCAAGGACAACGAAACCAACGAAAATAAGAATTCCATTTGCCACACTCCATTAGGTAGAGAGTGCTCAAGCCCATTTGGACAATAATAGATATTAGCGTCCGTCTGTCTCGTTATAACGGACCAGACCATCTGCAAATATGATTCTTCGATGCTGGAATTGAAGTCTTCTATATCTCCAAAAAATAAAAACCAAGAAGAGTTAGAGGCAAATCCGATTTGTCATAGAAACAAACATTAACCACACACAGACACAGTTAACTGTTTGCCATCCTGATGTCCGTCCAGGGGTCCATATCACCTCCGCTCCCATATTAACCAAAGTATAGTGAATATCTTTTTGTTCTGCTTGGTAAAACCCCTTTGGTCAAATTGCAGGATCCTAAAAGCTTTTTTCGTTCCTCCTTTGACTTCATATATATAATACCGAAGCAAGAAAAAAGTACCCCACATAGCTAGGTACCTTACCTAGACAGAGAGCAAAAAGTTCTTCATTTTTGTTATCTCTCCCAGATAACCGGTACATTCTCGTAGGATAGATGTGAAGGTATATTAAAACTGTACGAAACACTAGCACTTCGGTATGGTATCTATGCCTAATGTTATTTTACCAAAAGAGAGATAGATTAATGATTGAAATCCCACAGGACATTTTTATTGCCACTGGTTAAAGCTTGTGTGCTCTAGTATCGCATACATCGAATAAACCAGAATGCTGTTCTGCAGAACTGGTGTCCGAACTACGTGTTTACTATCGGAGAACATGACATATAGCTCATGCAGCAATGGCATTGTGTTCGCACCCATAAAGAAGGACATTTAATGCTCCTGGACACTGGTTACATCGTTACATGGTGCCTCTCCTCCTATATTACACACCAAACAACCCCAACAACCAAAACGACCGAACATTTAGATACACCATGCGGAGATAACATTTAAAAAAAAAAAACAAAAAAAAAGTGAACTAAAGAGTCCTTAGAATTGTGGAAAAAGATTTTGCTGTATAGTAAAGTAATTCGTTTGTAATGTACGACTATGAGACCTTACCTCCGCTGTTGTCACTGGGAAAACTGTCGGCTAGCAGGGCGAACAATTTATCGGAGAGTAGGCATCTTCCTCGTGGTCCAAGTGCGACTCGACAAATGGGACATTTGACTGAACGACCTCGACAACTATTGCAAGTTACGTGTCCATTGCAGCATTGTCGTCCGGGTGGTTTAATGATCTGTTTGAACGAGTAAAAGAGAAGAAGTTAAACGACAAATTTTTATTATTCCCCAGTTAATATGATTGTAAAAGAATTTCAAAATAAGAGGATTATACTTTTGTACTTTTAGCGTTATCAATTCATTTAATACATTAACCGTGTCACAATGGAAAAAGTAGTGGACTCATAATACTACTTGGGTATTATGCTTTTCTATCAATACACTTTGTGTTGTTATGTGACTTCTTTACTCTGTAGGAGGTTCTTAGTCGATGGATTAAGTTTAAGTGCGAGATTGTTATTAAGGCTAACGACAGACGACTGTCAAAATCCCGCGCTGATAATTTGTTTGTATCGCTTTCTGTGTGATTCCTTGGCCTCGAGTGCTATTGATTGGAAGTGTTGGTAAGTAGGATGTGGCAAGTGTACTCAAGATAACAAATTGTTGCTGAACAGATCAGGGAAATTTGTAAGTTGAACTCAACTCAGATATGGAAATATCTCTTCTACAAAAAGCATTACGTTTCCAGGCCTTGACTTATCGATAGAGAAACTTACGTTAGCCCTATAAGCTACCGGATTGACCATATCAGCAGCTCATTTGTCTTACGTCAAAGAGGTAAGAGCTTAGGTTAATCTGACACTGACAACCGTTTCCCACCCGAAATCTTGACAAAAAAGTCAGGATCATACCTCCGCGTAATAGACGTGGAGTGGATTTGTTCGAAAGCAGTTTTGGCTGAAATGCAAAACCCGACTGTGAAGGCTTCTGGAAAACACTATCAGTCCCAACCATTGTACTGTGTGCACAGCGAAGAATGTATCTGCTGGAGCTGAAGGTGAGGGACTCAATCCACGAACATCAACTCACCATCGATCTCAACACCTCAATATTTCAACATTTCAAGCTATATTTATTTAGTTTACTTAGGACGCAACAGTCCATTACGGATTTTGGCCTAAATCAGCAGATTCTCGGTCCCAAGCTTGCTGTATCCAGTTTTGCACTCCACTTCACTTTGCATGGCAATGCAGCAGAACGGGACATTGACTTGTCTAGCTAGGTCCTCATCGTTGTACTCGTAAATCTCGCTTTCAAATCTTGTTCTCCAATCATGCAGATGGAGCCATACATATCCCGAAGAACTTTCCTCTCGAAGCAGCGTAAGGTTTCCGATTTTTTCAGTGACCATGTTTCTGCACAGTTTTACCTAAGTTGGTCGAGAGAGAGCTTTAACACTAAATTGATTTCTTAGCCCATAGAAACAGCGATTAGCAGAAGTAATTCTTCGTCTGATCTCGGCACTGCAGGTGTTATTGACCGTGTTAGGTAGATAAACTCCTCCACTACCTGGAAGCTATGCAAATGCGCCTTCCACAACGACAGCGTTGTTTTTTCTGCCCGCATTTACCGCTTAACCTATTTTTGTCGCTTCTGTCTCACTTCTCACACAGGCGCCATTGACATCACGCTGTGTTCTTCCGATTATATCAATATCATCGGCGCACCCGAGAAGTTGAACAGACTTTTGGGAGATAATGCTTTTGGTGTTGATCTTGGAGTTTTCACTTCACTATCTTCTCCAGCACTACGGACGTTAAGCAATTCGCACGACAGCACATCGCCTTGTCTGAACACTTTTTTGACATCAAATGCATGCATTGTAAGCTTGAGGGAGCAGCGTGAGTTCTCCATCGTCAATTTGTACAACCGAACGAGCCTTACAGGGATGCCCAAAACTAGACCTATCTTTATATAGTTCGTCTCTGTAGATGCTGTCATACGCGGTCTCAAAATCCATGGGGTCGATTTGGTGTTCAAAGGTTTTCTCGAGGATCTGCCGTAAAGTGCAAGTTTGGTCTGAAGTCATATTGATAAATGATAATGATAAATCAGATATCTGATGATTTGGTGCAGCAGGACCGTCGGTCGTCGACTACTGCTTTGAACAGCTCGCCAGCTAGACCATCTGCTCCAACAACTTTGTTGAATTTCAGCTGTGTTATTGCTGATTTCAATTCGTCTAGATCGGATTCACGGAATTGTTGGCTATCATCGTGTGCAATGAGTGGCTCCTACGTGATAGCGGCATTCTGTTCTTCACCACCGTTATACAGTCTACAGAAGGGGTCTTCCAAAATCCCCAACACCGACTGCAATTACTACTATAATGTACCTTTGCTCTGCCTCTATACCTCTGCAGGCATTTGTTCTGGCTGAATGACCTTGAGCAACCTGTTTTACCTTCCGGTAAGACTTCCGAGCTTCATTCATCATTCCTGATATTTTTTTCATGCTTTATCTTGAAGAAAACTTTCCACCAAAATCTTGCATCGCAGTACGGGCTGCACATGATATCTTGTTTTGGTAATCGTGCGAAGATTGTCCGCTTGCATACACCAATGGCATTATCTTTCACAATCCGTCCAATTCATGAATATTCACGGGCGTGATGTCAGAAGTGCGCTTGTAAGCCTTGACTTACAAAGACAGCGCAGTAAAACAACACTTCGATCCAAATGGAAAAAAAGGTTTAAGAAGGCTTTAATGAACTCAAATTGTGGCACTGGAAGTGTTTTTAACTAGGGGCTTCTTCTGAACTTATGAAAACCGAGGGTAAGCCTATGACGGGTGATATCTTAAAGGAATATAAGTAGCAATTTGACAAGACAGGAAACGTAAGAAAATAAAGACAGGGGTCGGAGACAAAACAAAGCCCTGTGGCACCCCATCAGTCATGAGAATTAGTTTTTTCTCAAATATATTTCTTCTGCCGGAAATTGACAGCATTGTCATGAGCTTTAAAAGAAGGAACGTTATGTCAATCAGTCGATAATTTGACGGCTTAGAAGCCTTTAGGTTAACTTTTAACAAGCAAACAAAAGAAATACAAAGATACAAACAAAATTCGCAATAAGATTATTTCTGAAATCAAAAATTATTTTTCAATATTTAGCACATTCGTCATCAATATCAAAAATTTCCCGTGGCTTTTGTTTGCATAATTCAGCACGACCCCGATGTTCTTCAATTCCAAACCATCCATATTATGCTGTCCGGTCATTGTTTCAAATTCGGTCTCACAAATTCCCCTTTTGATGACCGACAATGTACTGAATTACTTTATGATGTCAGCTATAGGCTCCTCTCTTAATGTGTGCGTATAACTAGGTTACTATACTTCCTGCAGGCAAAATATTACCAACCAGTGTTGTAGTATTGTCGTCGGCCTCGGTCGTAGTAAGGCATCTAGTTCCTACCAACTGTATAAATGGAAGATACCTTTCAAAATGTTGATGTCGTCACCGGCCGTTGGTTGTTTAAACTTCCAGTAGCTGCAAACCTTCATGCTAGAAATATCGGCACCCATTTAAGCCACAGGCACAACTCAAACATATAGATATTGGCCTCAAAGCGCTTTGGTCACTGCTGCCGTAACAGTTTGTCCAGCAGGTATTTTTGAACAATCATGTTCATATATGTGATGGGATATGGTTAATGCACACATGACAATGGCAACGACTAAAGGACACTTAAAATTTACACTGTGGAAAGAGCAAGAGTCCATCAGAGTGCATATTTTGTTCGGGCATTCGTACAAGGACACTACAGCTCGAAATTTAAAATTGTTGTTTAAATTATTAATTAAAATTACCTCAAGGCAGATGGGACATTCTAAGAGCTGGGCGATACTCTGCAGGAATTTTGGAAATTTTTGCAACGAATCCTGGTTGAGCACCTAGAAACAAGAAAAAATAATTTAATATATGCAAATTCTATTATAAAACATGAAGGACACCAACCTTGGCTTTTGAAATAAGCGAATAATTTATAATACTTCATGATTTTTGTTTGGTGCTTCTCTTGAACGAAACAGAAAAACGATTTATGGAGGACTTTGGTCGTAAGGTTAAGGATTATGTAGAGTCGAATAACAAGCTTAAGCCCTGAACTGCAAGGAAAAGGCCAGAACTTCTAAAACTAAAGATCTGTAATATCTAGTACAGTAGACATAGTACAGAGTATTACAGAGAAAGATAGACTTGATACCTTCAACTCGGTTAATGAGCGACTAGTGAAAATCTGTACTATGGCAACCCCACTTAGGTAAAGTACAAAATATGACAAGTTTGACAAGGGTTATATAAATTGTTCTCGGAATTTCTGTGCATTTCGTAATAGCTAAGGTATGTTTGGTGATCGAGACCCATCGACACCAATACAAGAAAATGCCAAGAGAAAATTCAATAATCGCAATCTTTTTTGATCGTCTCTTCAATAATCTTTAGAAAAATGCGTCCCCGCTTGCAGTCATCAGAGATAACACTTCTGAAGCACCCAGTACTCCTGCACAACGAGACATTTGCTTAGACGAGTAGGGCAAGCGGGCATAATCCAATAAAATTGTGCGTTGAGGTTATTTCATTTGTCAGTGATAACTTCCTCCGCAAACACTTTGAAAATGGGATGTGAAACATTTCTTTTCATTTTCAAATTAAACTGATACAAGGACTTAGCAGGCCATGATTTTGCTTTCATACCATATTGTTATCGTTATTTTTTGTTTTTTTGTCTTTGCATTGCCAAACGTCCATTACGATAGTCAATGCGTTTAGTGGTAAATGAAGGAAAAACGAAATATATGCTGTCTTCGAGGAAGGACACCCAACACCGACGGGTCGGACAAATCGTCAAAATAGACTCATACAACTTCGAGGTAGTAGAGGAATTTGTCTACCTAGTCTCCTCTATTAACATGGGCACTAACACCAGAGCCCGAAATCAGATCTTGCTAGTCGCTGTTCCTTTGGGCTAAGAAAGCTCTCGAGTGACTAAAGGAAAACTGTACAACACCCTCAGAATCGAAGTTTTTTTTTTGTTTTTTTTTACACTATCAGAATTGGTCGAAGAGAGCTTATAGCAAGCACAGTCTTACGACCAATGGTTTGCCAACATAGTACACTATGTTATACCACCGGCTCATCACTTAGTGCAGTGTTAGTTGTTAGTAAGCAAACATTACATAACAAACACTCACATGGATGAAACAAAAACAAGACAGTTAACAAAACAAGATTAATACATAACTAATAATTACAAACATTAAGTAAACAGAGAAACATTTAAAAGTGTATAACACTGGTCTTGAGCAAAGACTTTAATTTATTCTTACTTATATTTAAATCAAATAAATAAGTCTGAGTTGCAGTTTGAAAGCCTACTTATACGTGTCAAGGGCAAATAGAAACCATAGTTGGTACGATGTTTTGGTTCATGTACCAAGTGCTTCCTACGAAAATTATAACCGCCACCCCGATGGTTGAAAGATATATCTCCAAGTAATTCCGGTGCATCTGTTACACCAGTAATAACTTGATGGAAGAATACCATGTCATTATTATTTCGTCTACTTGACAATGTTTCCATTTGGAGAGTTAGCAAACGGTTTTCATAAGAGGGGACATTCAAAGGATCACTCCATAGAATACCTTTCAAGGCAAAACGAGAAAAATTTCGTTGAAGAGATTCTAGCCTCTCAATATGAATATTGTAATGAGGTGACCAAACTTGGAAAGCGTATTCTAAGTGAGGACGAACATAGCAATAATATAAAGCGCGGGTTATATTTGGATCGCGGAACTCCTTTGACCAACGCTTTATAAATCTAAGCATTGAGTTTGCTTTATTCACGATGTTGTTAATGTGCACAGAAAAATCTAATTTAGGGGTAAAGAAAACTCAAAGATCTGTTACGGAAGTTACACGGGTTAGAATGTGCTGTGAGATAGCGTAGTCATATGAAGACGGTGCACGCTTCCTTGAAAAGGTCATTGTTTGACATTTTATTGGATTAAGGTTTAAACTATTTTTCTCACACCACAATGCAAAACTATAAATGTCATCTTGTAGAAGAATGTGGTCATTACTAGAACAGATGTTTTTGTAAATCTTCATATCATCTGCGAAGATGAGGATTTCGCTATTACGTACACATAACGGGGCATCATTTATAGCTGAATTAAAAAGTAGAGGTCCTAGATGGCTACCCTGCGGAACTCCTGAATTAGCAAAAAATGACTTTAAGATGGAATGCCTGAATTTTACTTGGTAAGACCTATTCTCGAGATAAGAGGATTTTAGTTTGAATTTAATGATGGCGTGAGAGAGTTGGTCGAAGGCTTTCGAAAAATCTGTATAGACACAATCGATTTCCTGACCACATTTCAAAGTGCTAACACATTGATTTATAAACACAAGAAAATTTGTGACAGTAGAACGTTTCTGCATGAAACCATGCTGTTGGTGACAGATGATGTTCCTGCAATGAAATGCCAAACTTTCACAAATAACTTGTTCAAACACCTTAGGAATGCAGGAGAGCTTTGATATTGGTCTATAATTGGTGATGTTGGCCTTATCACCTTTCTTATAGACTGGTATAATATAAGCGTTTTTCCAAATTGATGGAAATTTTCCTAATTTTAAAGACAGCTCAAAAATATAACGGGACAACAAAATTTTTTCACATTCAGATAGAATCGTAGAGGGGAGGCAATATAAAAACTCGACAGAAATTTTAATCCTTTTAAAGGTAGTTAAACCTTTTTGCGAATATAATATGGTCAGATATTCTTTCCACTATTCCGGTTGTAGTGGTTAATATCTGGTTATAGTTTCGAGAGGACGTAAGGATTCCACAAACTTGTTCAATAAACACTTTCAAACCGTAAAGTAACGTCCTTGTA
>CAKKXW010000003.1:20265562-20285539 GCA_920937365.1 Sphaerophoria rueppellii | reverse complement strand
CTCCTTTTCTCCACCTCCGTCAGCTCGAAAATAAGTATGCTCCCACGTTGCAACATTCATTGAACGAACAATTGACCTCGTTATCAGTTGCCGTTCGAGTATGCCATTATCTCTGTTGCCGATGATGATTTTGACATAGTCGTTCGCTTCTTCGTCATCGGCCTCATTCAGATTATCGTATTGGTGGGTGTTGTACTCGACTTCTTGTTCTTTGGTAGTTCGATTTCTTAATCGAGTTTCCATCAGAAAATCTGAACTTTCATCTTGAGGTCCTTGAAAAACTGCTAAGGCGGTAATGTTTTCATCTCTTCTTTGTAAAAACGCACCATCACATGAAAAAGGAAAAAAGAAGTAGAAATGTGAATAAGTTCTTGTGAAAAAAAAGAAAACCAAATGCAATTCAAAGGATCTCTTGATTTCATATATAAAGAGGGATCATTCAAACTCCAACCATCACCCACTGGAAGTCAAACTTAAAAAGGAGAATTTCACCAGCGCTGCGTTGTGAGAAGTTGACTGTTGTTCAATCGTCATCAGTTGCCTAACGATCAACGAAGAGTAAAGGGCTAACTAAAATGAGCCGAAGCAAACGGATGCTACTTTAGAGCTCGACTATCAAACGCCAAAAAAAACACATGCGGCCCAAAGAAAGAAGTTCAACACCGGTAGTCTTAGCACTGTTGCAATGAGCGACTCTCCGCCTCCGCCGTCTTCCCAAATACCACAAATGTCAAAACCTTGTGGATTGTGGAACCAATACTGCGAAATAATAAAAAACTTAGCCGAGACCACCATACGTTACCAGCCAGCCCCGAAAAAGAACCCGTGGTATGATGATGAGTGCGCGTTATTGAAAAGAGAGACGGAAAATGCACGTTTGTAGATGCTGCAACGTAAATTAGGAGCAGCAAAAGAAGTGCAAAGAACAAAAAAAAGAAATGAAAAAAAGACCCGCATCCGCAGTCTATCAGCTCTAAGATCTATAGAAGCATAGGGAATTGTAGATGCTTTCAAGCAGAACTTTCAATAGCTGCTGAATGCGCATAATGTCGAGCGAGCTAATGACGAAGGAGAAGCAAGACCAGTCAAGACCCAGTCACAGCCCCCAGCACAGAAGAGGTAGAAAGAGCCGGCCAAAAGCTAAAAAACAACAAGTCCGCCAGGTCGGATGGTGTACCTGCGGAACTCTTTAAATATGGAGGAGGTGTTCTGATGAACCGTATGTACCTGGTCATCATCAAAGTGTGGGAGGAAAAATGCATGCCCACTGACTGCTCGATAAGCTCCATATGCCCCATCTACAAAAAAGACGATCTTATGTCATGCAAAAACTACCGTGGCATATCCCTGCTTAATGTTGTTTACAAAATCCTATCTAACGTACTGTGTGAGCGTCTTAAGCCGTTCTGCAAAACAATAATCGACACGTATCAGTGTGGCTTTAGGCCAGGCAGAACAACGACCAAATATTCACACTGAGGGAGATCCTGGAAAAGACCAACGAATTTAAAGCCGAAACATACCACCTATTCATCGACTTCAAAGCTGTTTATGATAGCATCCACCGCCAAGAGCTTATGATGGCGATGTCTGAGTTCGGGATCCCGAACGAACTGATCCAACTGTGCCGCATGACGCTTAACAATACGCAGTACAGTGTGCAAATGGGTAACAGCTCATCCGAGTTGTTTCAAAAATGCGTAGGTTTTACACAAGGAGATGCGCTGTCATATGACTTCTTCAACATAGTCCTGGAGCAGATAGTGCGCAAGGCAGTTGTGGGCATGGAAAACACTATTTTCAACAAATCCACCCAGCTCCTAGGCTATGCGGACGACAAAGACATCATCGGTCGATGCAAGAGAGCTGTGGTTGAGGCCCTTACAGCGATTGAAGAACAGGCGAAACTCGTTGGCCTTGAAGTGAATGAGAACAAAACATGTACATGCTATCATCAAACAAAGCAACATCTGTCCACAGCCTAGGACAAAACGTCACTGTTGGTAGCAGCAATTTCGAGGTAGTTGAGGAGTTCACCTACCTTGGAACAAACTTCAATCCCACAAACGACACCTTAGTGGAGATCCGAAGAAGAATTACCGTAGCGAACCGCTTCTACTTCCGTTTGGCAAAACAACTGGGTTAAAAATTCCTCACTCGAAAGACAAAGTGTCGACTATACAAAGCTTTGATTTTACCAGTCCTACTCTGCGGCGCCGAGTGTTGGACGATAAGTAAAAAAGGGGAATTGATACCGGGCACTCTCGAACAAAAAAATTCTTCTATGGATTTTCGGGCCTGTATACAACTATGGCGAATGGAGAAGAAGGTTCAACTCCGAACCAAGATGTGGATGTAGTCCAGAAAGCTAAGAAAACACGACTACATGGCTCGGCCACATCGAGTGATCCTTCATGGATTGGGAGCCGGATAGGTAAGTAGTAAACGGATGCTATTGTCAGCAGCGAACGAATCTTTCCTTTCCGAACTGTGAAGTGAATACGTTACGCATAATGGACGAATGTTTCCGAAAGTAGGTCTAGGTATCTTTCGAAATAATACATCTGTGTTTGTTTTTCATTAATTTGTGAATAAACATTATTACAAGTAAAGGGTGTTTCAATAGGGACGCTACAAAAGTTTTCTTAAATAAAACCAAAACGGGTTTGAATATCAATAAAATTCTTTATTTCTGTGGAAGTACATTTGATGCCATTATGAAACTCGATTTCTTTAGCATGGCTTCCACGGGCACACTTGCAGAAATCCAGACGCTGAATCCAATTTTCGACAGTTTTCAAGCATAAATCGGCCGATACTGCTGCAATTTCACGTTCGATATTCGTACGAAGTTCATCAATCGTCGCTGGCTTGTTGGCATAAACCATAAATTTGACGTAGCCCCACAGGAAATAGTCTAACGGCGTTTAATCGCATGAACGAGGCGGCCAATTCACAGGTCCATTTCTGGAGATAATGCGCTCATCGAACTTCGTTCTCAATAATTCGATTGTTTGGCCCGCTGTGTGACATGTGGCACCGTCCTGTTGAAACCACATATCGTGCAAGTCCATATCATCCAATTCATTCCAAAAATAATCGGTTAGCTTTGAGCGGTAGCGATTCCCATTCACAGTAACGTGCCGGTCTTGATCATCACGGAAGAAGTACGGCCCAATGAAACCACCAGCATGTAAACCGCACCAAACAGTGATTTTTTCGGAATGTAATGGTGCCTCGTGAAGCACATGTGGATTGCTGCCTGACCAATAACGCATATTTTGCTTATTGACGAAGCCATCCAGCCAGAAATGAGCCTCATCGCTGAAGATGATTTAACGATGAAAATCCGGATCATTTTCAAGTTGTTGCTCAGCCCAATTCACGAACATACGACGCTTCTGGTGATCAAGCGGCTTCAGTTCTTGCGTCAATTTGATCTTGTAAGGATGTAGGCCAAGATCTTTTCGCGAAATTCACCACAACGACGTCACAGAGATGCCCAACGCTTGAGGACGACGTGTGAGAGACTGATTTGGGTCTTCCGCAATTGATGCGCTAGCGGCAGCAATATTCTCGACACTACGGGCACTTCTTTCTTTCATTAGCACGGGAACATTTTGTACTGAGCCTATGGATTCAAATTTTTCCACTAGACGCTCAATTTTTGATCTGGCAGGACGATTATGACGACCATAAATTGTACCTAGCGCTCTTAAAGTGTTGACCACTGACTCCGAATTTCGGTAGTAAATTTTAATAATTTTGACTCGTTGTTGGATCGTATACCTTTCCATGATGGAATGGTACAAACTTTACTGAAGAGAAACGTGAAGAAAGCGGGAAAAAATATGGCGTCGTTTGCTGTCCCTATCGGTCTACTTTTGTAGCGTCCCTATTGAAAAACCCTTTAATTAAGTACCTACTTACAATTGACAACAAATTGATTTTCTTTTCAGTAAACTGTCAAATTTTCGTCCATAAAAAGCTTACGTTCGTAAACAAAACTGAAAGAAAATTGACGAAACTGAGCATACCGCCATTAAGGGCACAATATTATGAATTTCTCGTTCTCATTCAGCTCATTTTAGTTCTATCTTAAACATCGAATAGCTACCGACCGAACACTGCATAATAAACATCAATCAGTTCCCAACCAAAAGCGAACTGAAAACTACGGTCAGTTTCCAACCAACTGCTTACCTGTAAACATCATAAATATAAATTACTAACTACCACTACTACCAGTCCTAGGACAATCAAATCCGGTTGAAGCTCACATAAGGAGACTCGTAGAGTCAAGGATGAACACCGCCAAGTCGGAGTTGATATGCTTCAGAAGACCGGTTAGCAACCGCAACTCCAGTAGATCAACGGCAGCATGCAAAAACCTAATTTCGAAGTTCCCAATGGACCCGCCATTCAAGAAATGAAGAAAGAAAAATACTTCGGAGTCAACTTCAATGAGCTGTTTCACTTCAACCCGCATACAAGAACAGTGCCAGCTAAAGCTAACCTAGCTTTCCACCGCATCAATTCTCTGTTGAAAAAGAAGACCGAGCTAAGCAAGCTTACCAAGCTGTTGATTTATATCCAGCTACTCAGACAAGTGATTCGCTACAGCTCGTAGTATGGTTCACCATACTCAAGACATCGATGCAGAAACTACTACAATATGAAAGGAAGTTGCTAAGGACTTGTAATGGACTGCACTTCCATAGGGAGAAGCGCAAGTACTTCAGCAACAAGCGGCTCTGCGAGGAAGTCCCAATCAAGCCACTTTACATATCTCTTACTGACACAGCTAAGAAGATGGCTGCAAAGGGGCCACTCCTGTTACCCACTACCACGGGTACAGACTATTACATTCCGGATGAAGTTAAAGCGGTACAAGAAAGCATCGCAAGCGTAACTGAATCAACTAAAAATCGTACACCGAATTTGGACAGCAATAGGCCGAAGGTGAATGTCACCACTTGAACAGCAAAAACAACTGCCAATAAGAAAATACCACGGTGATGACAGAGAAGTTGTCGTGTGATGAAGCTTTCGTCGATGGAGATCATGTCTGAAGAGAGAGAAGGTCTCTGCAGGTCCGAAGGCAGCAAACATTTGGTCTTCTGGGCTTTCCGACGAGGATATGGAATAGACCCTCCATGGGGCACACATTGAAACCGATAACGTTGAGAAAGCTGTCCGCTTTTTAATAGTGTTCACCTAAGAGCTATTGAGCCTCAGGTTCCATGCAATAATTGACGCCCTTGTATAGGTTTCAATGCCGTAGCCAATAGCTAAATTCAGTTATCTGGTTTTTAAGAAAGTGTTCGTCAATTCCTATCTTTTGAGTCTGATAAAAGATCTGACCTCCAGTTGTGAGATTGTGAAATTCCTAAACACTCTCATGCTAAAACTTATCAAAGCTTCAAAGAAGTCAGAGACACACACATATACATAATTGAATATAAGAAGCAAAAAGTCATTACCCATGTGTCCTTAATTTTATCCAGAAATTCTTGCCATCGCACATCAGAAGTACTGCAGCTTTATCGAGTGGAGCTCTCAAAGGCAAAGCGAGCTCGGCACTTGAACTGTTATAGCATAAAATTGGTGCAGAATGATCCACTTTGATATGTTGCTGTAAGGCCGGTCCTGCAACAAGATAGAGAGAGGGGAAAACAATTTATAATCCAAATCGATAAATTTTTACAAGGAGGAACATTTCATTTGTGCTTAAACATACCGCCGAACTGTTTGCCACAACCAAATGGACAGAAGAAGGCGAGCTGCTGTGTGCAACAGGATATTTGTTTTGTTGACTCCAGAGATAGTCGTCGCTGGTCCTCCACATAACTGGAGGATATTTTTGCTGCAGACGAGTTATCCGTAAGGCTTGAAGGTTGAGATAGTGACGGCACTGCCGACAGCAATGATAAAACTGGAAGGGGGTCCATTTGAAGTGAATTACGTTGCAGGCAAAGGTATTGTAGGCGATTTTTCGAGAGACACTCGTGTTGGATGGCTATTAATCCATAGTTATCCTTTTTTGATAAATCGCCTGCCGATAAGGAGAGTTGTTTCGAAATCGAAGCTGTTGGTCCTGGTGGCGTATTGAGGGCTGTTGGTTCAAGTTCTAATTGTTCATCGAACACATTCAGATTGCCGTTGCAATTGGCTTGGTTCTCGTCCTCAAAGTATTGGACGACGGTGTCCTTCCATTCGCCAATGTTATCATCTGTAATTCTGCGAATTGTTATCCATGTCAGAGACAATGGAGGCGCTGATTGCCGACGGCTTCGACGGCGGCAGGCTGAGCTTAGGTTTTCCATTGAGTTAGCTCGTCCCAGTAACTTGGACAGCAATTTATTCGTCGGGAGTTTCAGTGATTCGAATTTATTGACTTCAGGCGGAGAAGGTTGTAAACAGCTGCCGATATTGTTGTTCTCTTGCTTTTGGTTTTGTCGTCCTCGATGCCCTTGTCGTCTTTCGCAGATTGTCGACAAGGAGGAGAAAGAGGACGACGACGACGACGACGACAAAGTCAACATCGATTCGGATGAGGACGTTTTATATTTGGCTCCGAAGAGTTGGTGGCCCCGGCCTACGCGACCATCTGATTTGTCAGTGCTGTGTAAATTAAATGTGTCCGTGATGGAATTGTAAATCTGTTCGGCTACCAAGGATCGACCCGGGTAGAAATACTGCCTACACACAGGGCACGAATGTGAGAGGATGCGACATTTTACGCAAAGGATATGGCCATTCTGACATTGCAGAATTGGTGGTGCTATTGTTTCCAAGCAGACGGGACATTCGATTATTGCCAGTATTGTTTGTGTAAACGCCGTGAGGCGTTCTAAATTCATCGGCATCGGTCCGCAACATAGGTTCTGTGGATGTAAAGAATGAGATCGCAGATTGTATGATACGGATTGTGGGTATCTTTTCAGCGTGCATGCAGATGAGCTTTGGGAATTAACTTTTGCGATGGAAGAGAATTAGAGAGCGCGCACAATGATGGTGATGGAGAATAAATTCAATGGGGTTAGTCAAGTTCGAATGACATGAGATTTTATGAGAGAACACACATGGTGTTTGTTACCGTTGGACTGCAATTATTATCACTTCCAGGACTCCAGAGCAGTAGAGCAACATCATCGTCGATGGGCCTTGTGTCAGTGTTGAGTAAATCAGCTATTTCGGATATACGCATTCCGAGGACGTCCTTGCCATTGACCTATTTAAATGGAGGATTCGAAGAAAAATTCAAGTATGAGTTTCAATTGAATTTCGTTATTTAGGAATAAGGGAAAGCAGTTTAAGGTCTGTCGACACAGCTAGAGAGGCTCTTAGTTTTTGATCCCATTTGGAAGCGGGAGTTCTGCAGGTCTTAGAAAAATGGAATAAGAGCAAAAAAGTCATCTTCTGCAATATATTTTGGGTGTGAAAAAACGAGTGGGAGCGATTAGTGCCACGCTTGCACCACAGTGAAACAACTACAGGGCAGTGCTTGACACTGTTAAGGGCAATCAAAGAATTTGTGTATTGTTTCGTGACAATCAACGTAACATAGACTCACCGACACGTACCAGAGACCAAGGAAGAGTCGAAACACTGAACTTAAGCCGGCGATCGTGCTTCGAAATTAACGTAGACTGTCGCATATCAGTTAGAATGGTGATGGCACTCGTTTTCTGGGACTAAAACGGTGTGATCGTGCTACCCCGAATTATTGTACCGATTGTACATCGATTTGAAAAGTGTTCTCCCAACATGATATCGCACCGGCTCACACCTTCCCCATCTACTTACTTAATTAAGGCGGCGCTACAGTCCAGCTCGGACCAGGGCCTCAACTAACAAGCGTCTCCAGCCAGCTCGATCCCTAGCTAGCTGATGTCTCCAGTTTCGCACCCCAAGTTGGTTGAGGTTTTATACCACCTGTGAGCTCCATCTGAGCCACGGTTTTCCTCCTTTGCGACGTCCGTTCTTCAGTTTACATGACCCAACCATCTTAGTTGTTGGACCTTATCATTTATGGCTGGGTCAGTGCTTGTCAAAGTGTTTTCATTCGATGAGGACCAAGATGATTAGCGTTTTATAAAGTGCTGAGAGATGAGGCTTATGTTATTTAATTTTTCCTTGATGCGAATTGTTGTGATGCACTCATTAACAGAACGAAGCTGAACACCTTCCTCCTGTGCCGAGTCCCAACTTCCAACTAAAAATTCATATCCAATACTTCACATAGACGCTGACTTTGTTCTCGTTGCTGTCGCCGCAGCAGATATCACAGTTCTTCATTTTTCGTGGGCCCGGACCATCCCATTGCGTTTCTTGATTGGCGGTCTCTTGGTTTGTGGTTCGGAACTATGTTTTTTACGTTCCCGGGCAGTCAACCCGACGTATGAACCCCAACCTGGTGGGCCAGATTTTTAATTTAACTCCAAAGATAGTGAGCCGGTTCATACTCACTGGATCTGTAGAAGCCACCGTTGATTCCATCTGGGGAATTCTTCTGCTGTCACCTGTTGAAGAAAGGAGGCATACTTTAGTGGACGCACACTTCCTCCCCCTCTCTCTCTTTGCTGTTACCGCATTAAATTCCCACTGGGGTTGGAACTCAATGTTCAATTGAGGTACTAGGCACCCGAAATTCACAGCGGGAAGTAGGAGAGTAGGAATTGATAGACAGTGGTTGCTGTGAACCCTTTTGCAAGGGCGGATCCAGAGACTCTTCTTAGGGGGGGCAATCCTGAAAATGTTGATTTAATAGGTAAAGAAAAAGAGGTCCGTAAAAGAACAATTAATCGTACAGGGTTTTGAAAAAGTGGAAGATAAAAGCCACTTAGGCAATGGGCTTTCAAGAGCTATCATACCACTCTAGTTTTATTAATATCTCTAGAACATTGTTGGAAATAGGAAAACAATTTTGTTAAACAATGACAATGCTTCCTACGTTAATTCAGTAGGCCAGTTCCACCTAAAAATGTCACTCTGATTGTGCCAAAATCATTTGGTGGAACATAATTCTCAGGTCTCATTGAGATTAACAATTGTTGCCCTGCATATGTCAGTCACGTCAGAATAGCTGAGTGAGAAATCTAAATCTAAAATAATTTCATCGCAGAGATCCTTGTTCCACTCATAAAATCTCTGAGACCTCTGAGATCTCAGTGATTTAGTGTTAGGTGGAATTGGCCTTATGAATTGAAGTTGATGTTATTAAAGATATTATGAAAGCAAAATTTTGATATTTTTAATTTCCCAGGGGTCCGATTTAGTGAATCTAAAATTTTTGCATCAAACCATTTTATCATCATGTCCGCATGTGTATATGCATATTGGCGTTACGTTTTTTTCTACGATTATCTCGAGAACTACTCACAGTATTAACATGAAATTAAACTCATTCAATGCGGAGTTGTGTTATTAAGTTTTGATTAAGTTTTCAGCAATAGTTAAGCATTTTTTGAACTGGCATTAAACATTTGAAAGTACATAGTTAAAATTCGTCATTTATGAATGAAAATTATGAAAATTATGATTATCTCGTGAACCGCTCATGGTACTGATATCAAATTGGTCTCGTTTGGCCCAAAATTACTTGATTGAGAACTGAATAAGTTTTCAGTGAAATCGGATTAGCGGATTGAAAAAAGAAAAAACTGAAACATTCTAACAAAATCTGAAAGAATTCATCATTTGTTCGTGAAAATTATGATGATTTCAGCACAAAATACAACAATAGTTCGAAAAATGTTATTCATCAATGTTTAAAAATATATTATTTTATAATAATTTTTTATGAACAATTGAACATGAGTTTAAGCGGATATGTTTTTGTGATTCCTAGGAAAAGAGATTGACTACAGATTGATTTCTTATAAACAATTGAATATTGTTTTTTTTTTATTTTTTTTCCCTCCTGGAAGTAGGTCGTGTCTACCACAGGGGTCGCACTCATATTTTATAATTTTATTTTCATGTGAATATAATGTTACCACGCGCCACGGTCATGATGATGATGATTTATGTTTAACATTATTTTAAAACTATATCCTGCTTGTCAAATTATCAGATTTTAGGAGGCTAAGGGGGGGCGATCGCCCCCCTCCTCTGAATCCGCCCTTGCCCTTTTGTCTGGAATGCACTGTGTAGTGTATACCCTTCGAACATCTACCTCCGCAATCGCCATAGCCACCATATTTACCAGATTTTACCTCGTCCGACTTCTGTTTGTCTCCAAACTTCGAAAAGTCAATCTCCTCCTAGAAATTTCAGTCGGATGGTTAGGTAATAGTCGATCCGGAGGAGGCCTGCTTTACAAACCTTGAGAATAGGCATTTTTCAGACGGGTTAAACAAGGCGACTATATTTCAATATTTAGGCAAAGTTATTCGGACCACCTTCGTATGTAAAATTGTATGTTTGAAAACAACTTTCTCATTCATATCTTCTTTTTTATAGCTTGTCCAGTTTGTACACAAATAAGATAATTATAGCTGTCGTTGTTCGTATATACACTACTTGAATCAATATTCAACTATTTCTTGCTCTCCAATTAAGTTCTACTCTTATGAGTGACTATTTTCCAAACAAGTATAATTTCTAAGACCTGTTTAGCAGAGAAATTTATAAATTTCACAACTAATTTGATTGTTAAAGCATTTGGAAAAATAAAATCAGAAGATAATGCATTCGTCTCCCTTCCTTATAAAAATAAATAAATACTTGAGGGCTTTTTTATAAGGGGTGATTTGCATAAGCTGTCACAGAAGGCTAGGGCTTGTAAGTTGGACTTTAAAAAGAAAAAAATCGTATGGGAGGGGGGGTCTATTTCTCTCCTTAAACTTTGACTCACAAAAATTAATTTTTAAAAATATTTTTTTTCTGTCTTAAGTGTTTGTTTTTTTTTTTCTTAAACTGCTCCTCTATAGGCCGGAGGGAAACTGAGGGAAAAAGAACTTCCCTTCCATACGATTGTTTTTTTGTCTAAGTCCAACCTACATGCCCTAGCCTTTTGTGACACCTTATGGAAATCAAACTGTATAATCTTCTAATTATATAAGATTCTTATGTCACAGTTTTAGTGTTTATAATCCTCCGAAACGGCTTGACCGATTTTTATGAAATTGCATATTAATATTCATTAGGTATGAGAATAGGTTTAAGACATATTTTTACACATATTTATTTTTTAAGGGTGGTGCACTCCAAACTATTTTTTTCTAAATTTTTTGACAATTCTTTTTTTTTTTAATATTTACCGTCCTACCATCAATCCCTATATACCTACCAAATTTTAGGGGAATGTTCGGGTACAAGTGTAGATAAGTTTTAAAGATGTTTTACAGAGCCGACGAAGCTGTTTATGAGATACGGTCAGGGTAGAGGATAGTGGTTTAGCGGGTAGCGTGGTAGTGCGGAATCAGGATAGCGGGGAGCAGTGTAGCCTATAGCGGGTAGCGGATTGCGGGTAATGGGAAGCGTGCAGTGGATAGCGAGTAGAATGGTAACGGTGTAGACGGTAATGGGATAGCGGGTAATGGTAATGAGAATGGTTAGCGGGTAGAAATAGCGGATAGCTGTAAAGTAGGTAAAGAGTAGCGGGGTAAGGGGAAGTGGGAAAATGGCGTAGCGGGTAGTGGTTGAGTAGCGGGGTAAAAAAGTCTAGGTCTTTTATTTGAGGCAGTACGAAGCCGTGTCAGCTAAACTTTGTATATAAAATTCTACTGTACTTGTGTATGTCACTGAACTCCTCCTAAACCATTGGAGCGATTTGAATGATTATTTTTGTATTTGCCAAGGTGGTGCCCTGGTTGGTTAGATTAACAAATCAGCTGCAGTCGTTATCTATACTGCAACTACAAGGCTGGATCATTAATTCATTAACTAATTTGAATCTTTATGTGTATTCATGATACTTGCTGGCCCGGTAAATTTGTCCGTACTAAAGGCGATTGTGTAGTGTCCGTCGCTTATTGGTTATGTGCGTTGGCCGCTAGTGAGAATGTCGTGGGTTCGAGTCCTACTTGTGCCCATAAAGTTTTTATTTCATCTTTTACGGGTACTGCCTACTTCACAAGAAGAACTGACAAGGCTCCAAAGAGTATCAATCTGTCATGAAAAAGTTCTTCTCAACTTTGCCGTTCATGATCGGCGTTAAATTGTAGGTTCCCTCAATTTTTCACACGCACCTATAGAATTGTTGATGAGAATAAGTTACTTAGGCCTTGGCTCTTCAAGAGCTGCCGCACCACTTTATTTATTTCTTTTATATTGAACAAAATATATCCATTCATGAAGTTTTAATTTGTTGTTGTGTTCCGAAAAGCGAGTTCAATAAAATTTGCATTTAGGTTTCGACGGCATCAAAATAACAACAATAATAACCTGTCGAATGCATCACAGCTTTGTTGCTTGTTTACACCTTCGAATTTTTAATAATACTTCAATTCAAAATAAATACAATCTCCGTTAAGTGCAGAACGAATTAAGGTAGATTGCGGAAAAATTTTCGACGCGAAAATTATCACCCTTCGATTGAATAATCTCGCTAATTAACTTATTTGTCTTATTATTCATTATCTTAAGTACATCGAATTCATACTGTTTACCTTTGTTGTCGCGACTTGCCTCATAGGATGAGAATGTACCATATTTTTAATTACTTGAAAACACGTTTACAGAACACTCCAATATTGATTAATTTGTAATTCACTTTAACTCACTTTAATTGATGTAACTAGCAACACAACCTGTACTCATTCAAGATCAAGATTATTTAACAATATTGTTGAACGACATTGACCCTTGACCTTCGAATATAAACTAATGTAACAGAATGTAACCTAGACAAGAAGTCTTATAGTATCTATGTATCAAACACTGACCTCTAATACACATTCTCCTGCCTTCAAGCCATAAAACTTGGCTGGTGTATTCGCATCAACGGCACTTATCTGAAATGTCAATAGATTTTCAAGTTCAAATGGTTTTATTCAATTGCGTATTTCTTAAGAATCAATATGCACCCACGGATACGGATCCCATTTGCTGCGAGTCAAATAGAACCCCATCGAACCGTTCGATGATCTTGGAATTCTCAACAATCGTAATGTCGGATTGTAATGATCCGGAGACGATGATGAAGAATGTTTGGTATCGTAGCCAAAGTCATTTTCCAACAGCGACGACTTCGAACTTCCGATCGATTCACGACAATCGTAAAACAATTCACAATCAGATTTACGGCTATACATCACGAGCACTGGTAGGCAACTGAGGGCATTCTTGCGATGGTTATCGAGTTCGATATTTCAGATCAGAGCGATCGATGTTGAGCTTTAATATCGATGAAAAGCTCAATACGTTACTCAATTGCTTCTTGTGCAGCTGACAGCCGACCTTCACCTAGTTAACTATGAGTGTTACTTACTTTTGGATGAATTTAGTCCAAAGCTCCGCAGAAGCTTATGTTGGTTTTCAGAAAAGAGCTTTTAAGATATAAACAGAACAAGCTTTAAGTCAGTCATGAATCGCGCGCAAAAAATATGGAATTGGTTTCATTTATCATAGATGCTTAGCTCTGAAAAACTTGATTTGTGCATAGCACAGAAGTTACCTTTATAACGTTTTTTTGTGAAGCACCTTAAATTTGATTGGTAATTGGTGCACTTATATTGACTTAGTATATAGACTTTGCCTTTTGGTGTTTAGTTAAGGGATTGTTTGCTTAAAGGTTAAATATTGTTAAAAACAATTCATGTTGCATTATGAATAACTTCTTCATTTTTATTAAAAACACTAGCTGACCCCGCAAACCTCATCTCGCCTCTCTTCAGATGACGATGAAACACTGTGGCATATGAGTAATTTTATTTTATTTGTTTTTTTTTTTATCATTGGTATGGTGAGTTTTTAAATTTCATGTTTTACGTTTCGCTTTTATAAATGTTGAATTAACTCAATGATTTCCAGTTTCCTATCACACTCACTTTTGCAAAAGTTGTCCTCAAGTTTTAAGGACTTTACTTTGATTGGCAATAAGGCTCTGTAACAGTGTCGATGTCGATCAATTTAGGCAGTAACTCTTCGATATTTTTAGAAGCTAAAAAAGCTCGTTAAATTAGTTTTTATCATATAAAACAACGTTTACCGGGTCAGCTAGAAGGGTAAAAAGTATCTTATAGGCGTTTCTAGCTTCTAACTACTTATCTATCAATTTTAAGAAAAATCGGTTAAAGTGTTCGTAGAAATTATGAATATGATAAAACAACGTTTCCTGGGTCAGATAGTAAAATAGAAAGTATCCTATACCCATCCCATAGTTCCAACCTATCAACTAAAATCGGTGTACCCGTTCTTAGAAATTATTTATATGGCAAAACCATGTTAACCGGGCCAGCTAGTATGGCTGCTTTGTTGTTCTTAACAATTTTGGGCACCACCCGATCGCATGCAATAAAATAATTTAAATAGGTCAAGTCGTTAAGGAGGTTTTCAGTGATATACATCCGTCCTTAGAAATTACTTATACTGCAAAATAATGTGCGATGGGTCAGCTATTAGGATGAATAGTATTATATAGTTGTCTCTTAGTTTAAAGCTACTTTCCCACCAATTTTGATCCAATCGCTTCAGCCGTTGATAGAAATAATAACTATATGGCAAATAACGCTTAACGGGTCAGCAAGTAGAAGAAAAAGTATCATACGCACAAAATAATTGAAACGAATGAATGAATGAATTGCCAATAAAAAATTCATTCAAATCGTCAGTTTTCCTAGTTTTACCTTCCGATTAAAACTCAGAACCTTATTCCTTCTGTTAACTCTCTCAGCATCATCCATCCGACGCTTCTCATGCTCCCTCTTTTTACTTGCAACATATAGAATATATGGCAAGTATTGAATTCGTGCAAAAAAAATTGAGATGATGATGAGATATGACATTACGATGATAGAGAAGTCGAAAAAAAGTGGGCCCGGCGATTCTGTCGGGAAGTTTACAGGCATCTACAGCCTTAACTACTGGTCCGATTGACTTAAAATTTGAAAATTAGAGATTTGAGCAAAATCTCATAGCCCATTTTTTTTTATTTTTCTTTTAAGATCAAAATTTAGGGTAGCCACCATACGATTTTTTTTGGCCAAAAACCAAAACTTTAAATTTTCTCCAAAACGGCTCCTACGATTTTTTTAAACTTCCTCGAGTTTAAGTTTTTTAAACATTAATGTGTTTTATGTAAAAAAACATGTTTGTATTGCTCCAAAACGGTACCTCACATAGAACCGTTTGTTTGTTATTAGATTTTCTCGAAAAATGAAAGTCCGATCAGCGTAAGTTTTTTTTTTTTGAAAGTACATATATCTTGTTCAAATAATATTTTGTATTCAAAAAAATTTCAATTTTTTTTTTGATTTTTAAAAAATATTTTTAAAATTTTTTTTCAAAATTCTGTATCTCAAAAACGTATCAATTTTAAAAATTCAAAATTAGGCATAATATGCATATTTACATAGTCTTGAAAACTGCATACCCAAATTAATTTTAAGACATTTTTGAAAAATTGTATATATAAAAAATTAATTTAAAAAAAAACGGCTCCGACGATTTTCAAAAAAAAAAAAAAAATTAATAAATCAAGAATAAGGTTTGAATTTGTTTGGCATTTAAATTTTTGGAATTAAATGTATTTACGAGGTATATTTTCAAATTTTAATTTATTTAATAAATTCTAATTATTTTTAGTTTTTTTTGTGAGTTACATGTAAGCTACCTATAAGTAAGATTGTAATCAGAATTGCTTAAAGTATATCTCATATTTTAACACTACTTTTTTTCAATTTTTGGAACATAAAAGATATTATAAATATTTAGGTTTAGCATGCAGGAGCAAGTTCGTACGACCCAGTCGTGCACATTTTTTCTCTTGTGAAGCCAGCTCTTGTCCTTCTATGCAGCGCCGCGTTGTATGCCCCTTGCTTGGCTGCTTGGGCCTACCTACAATGTTTGTCAAACCAGGGATGTCACTTTGGTGGCTGTGTGAAACCCAGAACTTTAGAGGCGGTATCTCTAACTGCTTTCTGGCAATGTTGCCACTGGTCCTCGACCCTTGATGTTTCCGGAATAGGTCTCCTTAAGAGGTTTCTTCACACTCGATCAGAGATTAATCTGGGAATCTCTCGCCATGGTAGCCGCTCGACGTCGAATTTTCTTGCAGCATTTCCTTGTTTTGGCCATTGTCGCCGTTTGGCTGCTACGAAGTAGTGTTCCAAATTTTAGCTCCTCGGAAAGTTCCAGAATGCTGAATAAGTGCCATCTGTCGATCGCAATGTGTGTTGAAGGTTGATTGATCGGGAGATACCCATGTTCCCTTATGGATGTTGAGATTTGGAAAATACGTGCTTTTTACCACAACATTTCACCCCGAGCAAAATCGATCAGCATGAATCCGTTGTCGGAAGTGGTGTCGTGCAGGCTGTGCTATCCGACTAATTTTCCAAAAGGAGAGTTTAAATGTCATAGCTAGAGCATTGCTCATACGATTTGTCAAGGAGCACGTAGAACTCGTCTTCGTTTGTCGGCTCTTTTCTCTTCTTTGGGGGCATGTGTGTATAGTTGGCTAATGTTGGCGAATTTAGCCAACATTAGCAACAATGATTGGCATTGGATCACATTTGAAGCCCAAGACTTTTTTATTTTTTGCTTTATATCAGTTGAGGGTCTCCGCTTATTGCTCGGCAGCACGTGGTCCACCTATGTAAGGACCCAAATGTGCATGTGCGAAATTTGTTGTCCTCGATATATTTGCTTGGGTCGTCATCAGTATATCCGTCCGTTGGATTCTGTTGGATCGCAACTAAATGCTTTTCTTCGCAGCCGTGAAGTTAACCCGTAATACTTGGTGCACTAAGCACTTGATGTGACTCGTTCAGAGCAGGAAAAAGCCGGTTCTTTAACGACATGGAGTTCAAATATGTCGAAGTAGCCTGTATAAAGATGTTTACCAGGCAGTACGGCCTAACTCGAACTGAAGACGCCACCTTTGATTCCAAAAAATTGAACCAAATTCTGGTGAAGCTATGCTGCTTTAAATCTGTATAGCAATCGAACGTGCCTATTCTGATCCGTTAGCAGAACACAAAACATATACCTCAATTACGGGATTTTGTATTCACGGATGACGAACGGCCCACTTCCACTTAAGTCAAACTACACTTTCACATTGCATTATATGGAAATATTGCGAAATATGGCTCTTTGACACATGGCTATATGACACGGGTTCCTTTCGAGCACTTCCACGTTAATCAATTAGCTACTCCTTAACAATTTTTTTGTACTGTCCGTAGCTTAGCGGTTACGTCTGTTGGATGCTAAGCAGAACGTCGTGGGTTCGAGCCCTACTCGTGCCCATGTTTTTTATTTCATCTCTCACGGGCAAAGCCCCTTGCGAAGAACTGACAAAACTTCGAAGGGTATCAATCTATCATGAAATAAGTGCTTCTCAACTTTGCCGTTCAGAATCGGCGTTAAATTGTAGGTCCCCGTGATTATTCACACGCACCTAGAGAATTGTTGATGAAAGTAAGCCACTTAGGCCTTGGCTCTTCCAGAGCTGTCACGCCACTCTATGTGTGTACTCCTTAAAATTACGGCCTGAATTTTAAACACTACTTCATATTTCTCGCCTGGGAATGAAGCCGTCTTCACTGAATATTGGTTGTGACTTGATTAAGATTTGCTCAAAGGCCCTCATGACTGCATTTAAATATCTATCCTCCAAAAGTCTCGTGGTTGCTGTCATTTTTCCGGAACATTTTCTTTTTTAATGTTGAAATAAAAATACACCAATTAATGACGTCATTATGAACATTTAACAGAATGTCCTGTTAACTTTGACTATCAACTCTGACTCGAAAACAATCACAATATCGAATTTCATTGTAATTTAAAACAAAACGAAAAGAACAAACAAATCATTTCCACCCAAAAACCCAAAACCACACATCCAATGCATACAAACATACAAGCAAACACATCATAGCCAATGTAAAATGCATTCAAAATCAACTTCAAGCACATTACCGACACCGAGACCAACGTATGAACAAACGAACTTCTCTAACAAATACTAACAATACAATAAGGCATAATAAAAGCTGTAACTACAAATTACAAACCATTGGTTGTGCATTTAGTTTACACACCTTCCCGATGGCAAGGTAAACAAAACGTAAACTCAATGGATATTTACTTTGAAGTCCTGGCACTCACCACAAGCCATTCTCTCTTCCCCAGCCCCAGCCCCAGCCCCTGGGTTACCGCCCATCCAACGGTATATCCATTCTATTTGAATGAATACACTGACCCAGTAAAATAAGAGAATGCACGAAATGGACTGGATTCCTGGATGGATGAATGTCCAGTTCAGTTCATTTCAGTCCATCAATCAATTTGAAAACGAACCAAAAGAAGAAACACAATCCAAAGCCCAGTAATTTTCAAATGAATGACACTTTGCGGTCGAGTTCCGTAAATACATATTCTGGACAACTCATATATACGTAAATGCCAGGTTTCGATCTTAATTTATGCCAGCAGCTTAATTTTAAAATATTTACCTTCCACTCGGGATGTTGGCGTTTGGTTGGTGAGAACTACCGATAGTGGACCCCCGTTGATGACAGTCACCAACGCCAACGAAGAATGATAGCAAGCAAAGGACTGCAGCGTTTTAATAACCCCCCGAGCCAGTGTCTTTTCGACATGATGAAAGATTCCATCTGTGGCTTTGCAAGTTAATTAATTATAAACCTTTACCAACGTGTCGTCGTCCTCGGTCGTCCAACTACAATATCATGCGGCCAACAGAGAAGAGGTCCTATCGAAATGAACTCTACATAGAAGACCGCATTCTTAAAACTTGTGAGTGGTTGAACCTTTACCTTCATTCCATTAGGCTGGACATTATAATTCAATATTCACAGGATTGAAATTCACATTGTCCTGATGGCCTTTGATCCGATGTCCTCACATATCAAACCACTTGAAAAATGTTTTAAATTCAAAAAGCTTTTGTCAATCCGTATGCCTTCTGATGTGAATTGGGGTACGCATAGAAAGGAATAGTTCAATTTCGACGATGGATGGACACTGGACGATAGTGTTTAAGTGCCACAAAAAGAAACGGTCGAGTAAGCAAAATATCTCTTTAGCTTTCAACATGATATCTCATTATCGTATGCAGAACAGTGTTGGTTTGGGTACGATTCGGACTCGTTTGTTTGTTTTCAGGTGGCTATGGGGTTCTCAGCATTCTGGTATTCGGTTTCGGTATAAATAAATGGATCGAATTCCGTGTTTGATATTTGCATATTTAAGAAGCTATGGCAATTTATGCCATTACGACCGGAAGAAGGAACAAAGAACAGAGAGAGTTATTCTCACTTTTGTACAAACAGAACACATAGCAGTCAGCAGCGCTTTCAACACAAATCTGCAATGGTGCGAAGGTGTTGAAGTGGACTCTGATTTATTGAGAATGAAAATACAGTTTATGGATCTTAGGTTTGGCAACATGTTATTAGACTTTTTTACTTGTATCGAATTCGGTTAAGTGGTAAAGTAGCCTGAAATGAAAAAGTTCGTATCATTTTGGAATGGTGATGTGATTTCTTCAGGCTGACGGTTGGCTTTATTACCGTTACACTTACTAGTTCTTCTAGATCATTTAAGATGCGTGCCTTCGGTATCGTTGAATCCCTTCTTCGTTGTTAAGAAACTTTCTTTAGAACCGTTTAATACAAGTTGTGTTGGACGGATTCAAGTCTGAAACCCACAATATAAATGCTGGTGTGCCCCAGGGCTCCGTTTTGTCTCCGACCCTCTTTATCATTTTTATTAATGATCTCATGTCTGTTACTTCGAATCCAATAAATTGTTTCGCTGACGATAGTACCCTTAGCTTCT
>CAKKXW010000003.1:20211759-20265062 GCA_920937365.1 Sphaerophoria rueppellii | reverse complement strand
TAGGCAGCATTAGGTAGGTCCTTTATGCCTTCATTAACCGCTGCACTCCGAACTCATCAGAGCTCACAGTTGTCTTCTTCAATTGAGTCAATAGTCGTGTGCGGATTTTTTTGAGATATGCCTTAGTGGAGTCCTCAACTGTGCGAATCCAACAAAACGCGATGGGATGGAAGGGCAAAAGGCTACGCGATGCAAATATCTGCAGACATCTATAATGGTGATTGCTACCGAGAGCAACGAACAGCGGTGTTTGGCATGAGCATTTCGTATGCGAAGTAGATCAGGCACAAATTCTTGAGGCTTCAAAAAAGTATCGTAAAGCGAACGACATTAATGCTCGATCCGTTTGTAGCCAACGGTAGTGCGACGAATACCCATACAACGACCGCAAATCAAGAAGAAATGCTGCGCAAAAAAAAAATCGACTTCGGACGGTTGCAATACAGGGATCACAAGCGATCGATAGTCCTTCCTGATCGGAGTGTCATAGTACCTATTATGGACGTCCTATGCCGCAAACTCTCATGTATCGAAAGACCATTGCTAGAAAGCAGTTTTAAGATGCCGCCTCTAATGTGCTTGGTTTCACACTGCCAGCAAAAACCGGAAAACACCACTGGTTAGTTCGAAAGAATGCAGACAGGCCCTGCAGCTAGAAGGAGGCATACAAAGCGCGCAGCATAGAAGGACCAGAGCAGCTCGTGGCTCTACAAGCAAAAAGAGAACGGAAAAGAGGAAACGCCGGTTTCTCAGGAGGAGAATAAGAGTATGAGCATGAGAAGTGTCGGTTCGTGGATGTTGAGAGAACCAATAGCAGAAATGAAAGTTCCGGAGGTTTTACCGGAAGGTATTAAAAACAGCTATCTCAAGATAATCCGAGCAGTATCGTATGCCTGCAGAGTTAAGAAGGGATGTAATTGTTGAATCGCATTCAATGATAGGGATTTGGAAAGACAACTTCTCTGTAGATGTTAATAACGGCGACGAACGATCAAACTACCTCGCGTCAGACAAGTGACTTTCAACAATTTAGCTCAACAATTCCCGTGAACCGACCTAGAAGAAGTGAAAAAAGGGCAATACACGGGAAATCCAAAGCGATGGACTGAGCTGCCAAGCTGTTCAAAGCAGTGCGACGAGCTAGATGAGGAGCATGCACCAAATCATCTGTAGATATGGTCAGAGGAATGATTGCCCAATGAATGGAACCTCAGGCATTATTTGACGAGATCCTGAAATAAGGGAGATTCTTCTAAACTGAGTCCTCCTACAGAGGAGTGAGTTCTTGTCTTATCCATACGCCGTACAAGGACCTTCTCTGACCCGTATTATGTAAACGTTGAACCTTCTGGCAACATTCATGATTGGTCCTATCAAGGGCTTAGGCCAGGATAACGTAACCATCGAGCCAAATTTTCACTCTGCGGCATATCCTGGAAAAAACACCCAAAAACCCTATGAACGGAAATCGACATCACACAACACTTTTTAACGATTTTAATGGTCGAACTTTTAAAGCTTTGGTCTAATTTTGGCTTCCCTGCCAAGGTACGTAATTGCTTAGCAAACTTACAATTTCACAAGGGATATTAGATAAGCGCGCAATTCCAGTAGAACTAGCTATTCTAATGGCCCATCTCTCTGCATTTGACTACAGACCAACATTTTATACAATTTAAAAAATTCTTATTACATCTGGATTACAACCTGATAGTAGTACCCCCTTGCATCGCTCTTCTCTGCAGAAGGAGAAACGTCCTCGTTCGAATTACGACCTACCGAGTGGATTGTCTATGCTAGGCATTCGGCGAACAAATTGCTCCCATACGACCATGTAATTTCCTGACAATTGTGATAAATGTTCAAGGACGTTGAACTAGTTGCAGACTTTCAGAGTTGTGTTTAGCACTACTTGTTTCACTCTTCCGCTGTGGCACAGTCAAATGATTGTGTATATTCGTGGATTCATGTATCGCTGTGTGGTACTGTGAATTGTGCAAGCCGATTTTTTTTAGGTTGCATATTGACGGTCGTTGTCTGGAGGTCCTCTTGTTGTGGGTCCTTTTTTCGTTTTCGGATGAGATAATGTGGGGTAATGCTTTCGTGACTGGCTTGCTTTATAAGATTGTGGGTTTGATGTTTCTGTCGTGCTTTGTAGTGGGTTCTGAAAGCATGTTTAGGCTTGTGTGATTGTATGTATTTTTGTGCCTGTTAGTTGGGACTTCTTTTTATAGAATTGTTTTGCGGGTGTCTTTGTGGTCGTTGCTGCTTGTATGGATATCTGGTGACGTGATCCGCGTCTTAGATAGTTTGTTGACTGATTATCTGTGGCGTTTATCTCTTTGTCTTACGTTTAAATTTGTTCAACTGGTCTTGTGGGGTGAACTTACTAGTCGTGTGTCTGTAATACTAGTTTAGCTCAATATGTACTTGACTATTGGTGTTTAGCGGGTTGCTATTGGATAATTATATATTTTCTGGTGTCGTATTGACTTGATATGGTATGATATATTAGTTTGCGTTTATAGAGATGCTGGTTGTTGCATGTGCTTTGTAATTGAGCTGCTGTTTTGGAGCTTTGAGTAGCAATATATGTATGATTGATTGCTGTTAATTTTACGGTGTTTGGCTTACTCCTGTGATACCAGGAGGTGTCTCTGATATATATTTATGGCAATGTCCTTTTCCTCTTAGGTGTACCTCTATGCAAGAGAAAAAATTACGGAAAGAATAAAAATTGGACTATGCCACTCCTCAAGTGTCTTAGAATGGATGGACGTGAATGGGCTCGTTTAAGTTTAACGCGTATCTTGGATTACGTTTCATGCAACAGCTGACGTGCATGCCAGAGTAGCGTAGATATGATTCGATGCGGAGAAAACTTTGTTGGTGGTCTTAGCTTGCGTCTCGGTGAAAGAGGATTTCTGTGAAGAAATTCCAAAGGAAACAATTGAAAACTATGGTAGGCCTACTTCGCAGAATTGAGATTAACGTACAGATGTGGACTATATTTCGCTATCTGAAAGTTGGGTGAAAATGATTTGAGATGAACGCGGATGGTCTTTTTAAGTCATATCATTTCTATGTCCTGCTATATAGATTATCGTTTGTCATCAGTTTCAAGAAATGTTGTGTGCTTGTTGTGCGTCAGGGTCTTCACTTCGCCGGTGATCTCGTGAATTGTCGTTTTTTTTATGCAGCTGTTAACTTGCGATTTGACGTTTCAATTTATATGGGGTATGAAACAGTTCGGTTGAGAAAAGTTATTTGCTTGGGTTGTGAACGTGTTTTAAGGAAATGTCATATTTATGTACGTGAAATGTATTCGGGTCAGTGCGGGGCTGGTGTTGCTACCTACATATTATGTTAATCATTATCTTGTTGCTGAGTGATGACTGATAAGGGAATTGAGAATAGTAAAGCATGCACCTTCATAATAATTTATTGTGACCTGAGTCACCATTAAAAAGGCAGTCAGTTTTTTAATATAGCGATTGCAATGGACCTTAAATTTCTTCTTTTCTCGACATGTTCGTCATCTGGTTACAAGAGTGACAAAAGAAAGTCTGTGTTCAATAGGTAGATGAGACTTAACGACCTTCAGCCTGGTGATAGCGGGGTATTTCGGGTATTCACAACTAAGAAAAGTTAACCGAGATTTGATTTAAATTAAGTTGATGTAATCGGAGGATCTATAGTGATTTTTATTTTGCTTGTTCTCAGAAGAGAGTGCTAATGATCTGTGGTGGCTGAATGAAAATTCGCCTGTTCAATTGAGTTCCCACCCATTTCGTTTGCTGACCCCCCCTCCTTCAAATCGAAGTGGAATTAGAAACCATTTTTTCATACGGTTTTAAGGCTCTAGATGCAACGCAAGCATGTCGCAACAAAACTTCACATCTAGATGTAATGAGTATTAATATTTCAGGACTCTCTTGGGTTATACCGTATGCTACAATAGATGATTTCTTGTGAGGTATATGAATGATGGCTGCAGCTTGTTTATCTGTTTATCATCTCAATGTGTGAGCTGTTTTCTCTGGTGGCTCTAGTCGTTTTTTATGTTTAGTTAATCATTGTAGGTACTCTAGTGGCACATGTTTTTAGGTCCCATTTCTCTCGTATTCGATTGTTTAATGAAGTCCGTCTACATTATATTCTATTTTTTAATGTTCAACCTGACAGTGGCTCGACTGAGCTTGGTTACCATAGCATTGAAAACGTGATGTTGTTTGTATATCGTAGCTGCTTCATGTACTCAACAACTGCGAATCTGAAGTTAGAAGCTTCGCTCTATCTGTTATGGACATGACTATGAGATGACCAAGAATTTCATAAATCTCAGTTGATAACATCGTGAAGAGAGTTAAAAATGGATTTCTTGCGTCTGACGCACGTTTTTGTAGTAAAATTTCAATGTTCCGGAAAATTTAAGAAAGTAAATTAAAGTAGGGCTCGATCGTGTGTGAACAGTTAAAAAAAACATCATATAAACCAATACAAAAATGATAACTGCTTTTGCTACTGTTATAACGTTAAAAAACTCATACTTTTTGTACTACTCGTTGTGTCAACGGGCTCGCGTCAAATTATCTGCGCAATGTATTGTTAGGATGGTGTTGAAATAAGTTCTCTGTGTCGTCTCCTTCTTTCAATAATTGATAAAATGAGTCAAACTGTTCAATACATATGATTCTTCCCATATGACTCAGCACTTGCGATTATTACAGTTGTAAGTCGTGTGTTTCCTTTTGAGAACCTCAAACCTTTTACTTTTTGTCAAAGACTGGGATTAACTCACCGGTTCCAGGGTACTTTACCAAAGAAGCAATAAAACTTTGGTTGTTACTTACAAACGCTACAACTACAGTCTATGTTCAATAATATTTAACAATAAACGGAAGCAACAAAAGTGAAACAATTATTTCAATTATTAAGACAGGGTAAAATTAATGTGTCACGAAAAATAGCAGATCGCATTTATTATCACAGACTCAGCTTGCGCGTACTTCTATCACAGGACTGAGGGGTAGCTGTTCATACAACTGTTTTAATGTTTGCTGTGTCCTCGTCAACTCTGGGACAAGACCTTTACCAAAATTATATGAGAGTATTTTCTTTTAAGGTATTTTTCATGTATTAATTTATATTCAGAAAAACTCTGATTTTATTGAATTTTGATTGTTCGTTTTAGTGTTTTTTATACAAAATCAAACTCGTGAATATGAATTTTGAAGTTTTGCTACGAATGTAAACGTTAGATATGCTTATGTATGACCATGTTGTGAAATCTTTTTAGTCGCTTGTTCTAGCTCGTAGCGACAAAATTCTTTTTGTTCTATTCCAATAGTTGACCTCCAGGGTTATATTTGAACTAAATGAACTTCTGCAGATTAGGTGAATACAGAAGCTACATCCAACAATTCCCGCGACACAAATCCAATTGCTCATATGGCTTAAAAACCAAACCGAAGCGTGATGGACAGAAACGATTTTGTTCGCTCTTCCTGCGTGAACTCTGGTCCATATTGTACCTCTTATGAGGCATCACACACAGAAACAGTCACGACACGATAAAAAGTCTTGTCCGCGGTCAGTTGCATTATTTTCATGGGTTTGGTATGTGCAGCAAACCACACCCAAGAAGACATACAGTTCCGGACAAAATGTCTGAAGCTAAAAGTACAACGCACCGTCTTATGAAGAACCACAGACACAAAGGGCAACGCTCACATACATAACAAACAGATTTCGACAAACGGACCTTATACGTTGCTGCATACTTGGATTTGTTGTTTATTGCGATTATTTCTTGTTGTGATTTGTATGCAAATTTGGTATGGATGTTGTTGTAATTAAAAAGGAATTAAAGAAAAAGATGAATTAAGATAAATGGAGAGATTGTCTAGTGATGTGTGGATGTTTGTTAGGTTAGTTGCAAAGAAGTGTGCATGATAAACTCGACGTAAATTTTTTCGCATTATGTCATATTATGTATGATAAATTGTATATTACAAATGTAAATTCCAAAATGTGTCTGACAGAGTATACCTGTAGGAACGCTTCACGTGTTTCATTTTTGTATACATTGTTGTGATCCGTTAGGTATCGCACGTTACACGTATGTATCGTATATTATATACATGATAATTCGACAGTTTGTTCGGTTTCTCGTAATCAAATTGAGTTTGTGCCATCATTGTAGGAATAAAGAGGCAAAATATAATTCAAGGGGGAAAGATACGTGCAACTATATATTTGCCTCAATTTTGTTTCTCTTTGTTTGTTCGCTTGGCAAATCATAATTGCCGTCCAGGACAAAATATTTTGTCTTTGTAGGTTCCTCGGTTGGGGTGAAGTACGACCGGATTTTTTTGATCTTGCGTGACAAGCTAACAGTTTGTTCCGGTTTCGGTTTGTGTTTACGCCTAGAGTCAACAAACACTCACCAAAACCTGACACGAGGCACGAGTAAAAAGCTTTCGGTTCCACCGTGCTACGTACTGGTTGCTGTCAAATGAATGGCGTTGTATAGGAGCAAATCGTACAGCAGATGGCAACAAAACATCCGAAACAAAATGTCAGAGGAAGATTACACACCGTTTAATGAAGTCACACAACCTATGGGAAGAGAAAACAAAAAAAAATAACATGAACTCATGGGACAGAAAAAAAGTATCAGTTGTATAGGTTGTATAGGAGCAACACATACCGAATCCGACAAAAATAAATAGACATTGTTTGTATGTCGTCTTCGGTTTTGAAGTGTTGGAAATTGGTAATCTCGACAGGATTTTTTGTCGGACTCGACAAAAGAAAACTATTTGTTGGACTTCGACATGTATTTCAGCGGTTTCTTTACTTTTTTTCAGTAAGCGATAAAGATAAATGAAGAATGAAGGTTTAAAACTATCAGGAAAAACGTTGGATTAGTAACTTGACTGCTCGAATAATTACCTTCTCTTCAGATTTGTTATCAAATTTGTTGAGATATAAAAATTAATTCTCATGTAAATTTTTTACTTTGTGAAAAAAAGTAAACTTTTGAATCTTTTTGAGGGAAAAAAAATTGTATATTTTCACTCTGAAAAAAACTTGAAGGAAAAAGTCTGTGTTTTTAGTTTGCATATAGAATTTCGGTTAATTGAGTTTTTAATTGTTCAATAAAACAATGTAGGTTATGAGGCCAGTTCCAATTAAAAATGGGATAAATTTGGGGATATTGAGAGATCTTATGGTAGAGCAGAACTATCTATGATGGGAGTTTGGGTGGAACTTGCAATGAAGCTGCACAGGATATTGGAATGTGCTAGTTCTGTCCCAAGGCACCGAGACGTAGTCTGAAACTATCGAGAAGGCACAATCAAAGGCTGGTGTTGTACATTTCATCAAATCATGTAGTGTTCATAAATCAGGAATTTCAACAGCAGTGAATTTGAGGCTAATCAATTGAATCAACCTACGATGACTCGGATTATCTCGGACGATGTAGGTTCTAATAAGGAAGCTGGGACTACGGACGCAGTTTGGTTAACTGTAAGCGTACTCTGTGAGCTATGGTTGACACAATAGTTATACTCACAAAGCTAAACCAAGATAGGTTCGCTGGTAATGATGAAGTGGGTGGGATTACGTTGATAATGCTGGAGTGCTACTTTGCCTGAGCATATATCGCATCTCGATGTAATGGCGCATTGAACAGCAGCACTACGTAAAGAATATATCTGCAGACAGCTATAATAACCAATATTGTTGCAGTGAGCTTTGAATAGCATACAATTCACTAGGTAGCAGAGTCCTCACATATCAGAGATTGGCCTACTCTATAACGAAGTCAACGAAAGTGTGCACAGAGCCATCATGCACTAGAATGGGTCAAATGGGTCACCAGACAGATCAGATCAGTTTTCCCGTATGGTTTTAATTGCGAAATAAAGATGAGGCATAGAGCAAGGCATTGCAGAATGCAGAGAAAAAGGTGAAGCAGACTCGATCTACAAATAATAAGCAGAAGTCGTTGGCAAGCCAGTTTTGCAGCTCAATTTATGTTTCCGCTGATAAGGGGTGACGATAGTTGACTCCGGTGCATATCAGCACATGAATGGCTAAGACATAGGTACGCGTTATTATTTCATTTTTTAATCCAGCTTGTGAGATCAGCATACGTCGTACGTGCATATAATCTAGTAGACTGCGACGGTGATATGGCAAAGGCGATATTTGCATAAATATTATTCATGATGATGTTCGTTGAGAAAATTATTTTAAAGAAGATGTAGTTTGATAGTTGTGGCCGGAGGTTTATAGTCACAGAATTTTTGGTCGTGTCAGTCAAAATGATACCAGAAGAGGTTGGCGAATGTGAGATTGTTTGGAAATAAATCGCACTATTCCGCGTAACAGCAAACATGCTTGTTCGATTTTGCGACCTTTCAGAATTAGTATGTTGCAATACTAGGCGTGTGATATGGAACCGAGAATGTGACTTATGCTTTGGATAGCAAGGGCACGGGGCATCTAAGCGCCATGGGTCATGCAGCTGATGCAAGTATTCAAGTACGTTATCAATCAAGGTAGTGTTTAGGTTGAAACGAATACGGACACCATCGAAGTAGTTATTGCAATAATCGATTTCCGTGTTTGTGCACGGTAAACTGGCGAAGCATCCTTTTTAAGTCTGTCGACCAGCATACAGCTACTGGCGCTGCTCGCGCTACTGGTGAATGACTATCAGTCGATGTTTGCGGATGCGCATTGTGGATAAAAGGTTTCCATGGGTTGTGAGCATTATATTATGTTTCGTGCCTTGATGATTATGCTTTTCAATTAATTATTTATCTGTACCACGAATGAAACATGTAATCTGAGGATGAAATAGTAAATTCACAAATTTTGTAAAAAAATCTTGTAAGAGAATCAAACAGGTAAAGCGATTAAAGTATTTCGTACAGGTCACTGGTTTTGAGTTCTGTATTGCAGCCAATTAGGAGAAATATTTGGCTGAAGTGAGACACGGGTATCTTTCCATCAAACATCGGCGCCATATTATAAATCCACAACAAGATGGCCGACAGTCATGCAGAGCCATGAAATCTGAACGCTCGTGTGGAAATGGCTTCGTTCAATGATATTGATGCAACTTTAAAAAAATTGACTGGGCAAAACTTCAACTACAGCATTCTATCGCTCAATAGAGATATCCAATAAAAAACTTAATACTAGTAATCGACTCTGGAAGGGAACATGTCTTGGACTGGTACTCAACAAAATCCTGTTCCATGGTAAGAGTTTTTCGGTGTGTGTGGCAATGAAAATGGTTCCCAAAGAAAGAAATAACGACAAAAATGGTGGAGCAAAGTCGGTGACAATGCATTATGGTTGAGGGTCTATTGTGAATATAGTTAAGCTTCTTAAAGATTATGACGAGTCCATAGTGATCGAAAGATATGACTCAGTAGTCGAGTGACGTTTCTGATTGTTTGAAGAGCAGATGGTATTTCTCCAAGATGCGAACAACAGAAAAACTTTGCCAGATATCCTAAGTGAATGACGATGAGATGGCATACCAATATGCTCCGATAACGAAACAGCCAATTGTGACGTGAGGAGGTAACTTAAGATTACAAAGTTCGGATCACAAGATCGTATATTTATGGAGTACCAGTTAAAAATGAGTGCGGGAAATTGCATGGAATCAGAGATAATCCTAGATGATTCTCACATATGATTCGATGCCAGCATTCGCGCAGACGATAGTGCAGGATTTGGAAGAGCCAGTTGATCATGAAAATTTTGTAGAAGAATCCGTTTACCATTTGCGCACGTAGTCAAATAGATTGAAAAAACAGCGCAGATATAGTGTCAACTTTTTCTACACACTGTCCGCATCCTGGAAACAGTAGTCAGGACCCAGCAGTTATGTATGGAGTACAATCAGCTGCAATGAAGGGCTACAGATTGAATTGCGAAGCCATAAAAGTAGCGTAAAGCTCTAAATCTCTTATGGGAAAACTACGAAACAGCGTGCGCGTAGCGGATCACCAGAATGGCAGAGAAACATTGACAACGAGTGAGGATTTGAAGAAAAAAATACAATGTAGCAGGAAACGTATAGAATCCGGCATAAAGCGCGTATTGGTGGCCAGGGGATGCCACAGAGAAGCGTGTGATCTACAATGAAACTTATTCACCGTGATGAGATATTATTCCTCTCGATATTTACTACACAGCTCTAGACCTAAGATCTGGAATAAAATCATTTGGATGCTGCACTGCATTTTTGCAAGTAATTTAAATGAAGAAATTTTATTTCTCCACCTAAAAGCATCGAGGTTCCTGAAGGAAAATTTTGAAACTTAATCTCCAATATACGGCCTGAAACTATCATCGAGGATGGAATACCAAAATTAAGCGACACATTAAAGGACACTTGGCATGCGACAACTAAAAACAGGACAATGTATTTCATTAAAAACACAAAAGACGACAAATGCGATGTACTAATCTTGGCTGTTACGTGGACGAACTGTGCTTCTTTTTTGGAAAAATAAATGAAAAAAAGATGTACTTGTAGCATAAAATGAGAGAAGCCTTTTAAACTACGAGATTTGGAAACGCGAAATCTTTCCTAGGATTACAGATGAAATACCAGCGAGGACATTGGGTACCATCCAATCAGAGGGCGTACATAACAAAAGTTGGAGCGTTTTGTTTGACTTCATGTAACGCAAGTTAACAACCGCCTATAGGATCACGAATGTGGTAAGCTCAGTAAGGACCAGACCCTCACGTACGGATGAAAAAGAGATTAGATGTGATTTGTCAAAAAGTAGCTTACCAGGAACTTGCTTATTGTGATCTCTGTCTTTTGCACGCCTTCAACTGTTTATCAGTCTAGACCCTGAGATGTGGGCGGATCCAGTTATAGTATTCTCATGCCGAGTTTGAACAACCAATTATGGGAATGCTGGCATTGGTACTGCAGCAAAAACGTTATCCTGAGATACCTAAAAGGGTACTATGACGCTGCAGAGCTTAAAGGTAAATCCATGCGTGTACAACGTCACCAGCTTAGAGGTTTTTGTGATGCCACTGTATTTCCGCGAATGGACTCAATGACCGACAAATCTATAAGTGGAGTATATATCCTAAACAAGCAGCCGTTTCTTGGATCGAAGAATCAAGCAACGAACAGCCGTAGCAGACGTGTGAGGCAGAATACATGTCATTGGGTGGTGCTAGTGACAGGAGACGACTTTGGTGTGAGGTTTGGAAGCTTGAAATTTTTGGTGTCGCAGTCAACTGCAACAAATCCTTTTGGCGACAACCTCGGAGCCATACAACTGAGCTTTGCATGATATCATATCACGCCCGGAGCAAATCAGCATACGATGGTTCGCCTATCCACTTTATGCATGAGAGCGACTCTTCGTGGATAGCACAAAATATGAAGCTGACAAACCTGTTTGCTCTGCAAATATGATTGCGGACATGTCCTAACAAAGATCCACTTACTAATTCGCTCAAGGATTTTAATACTGTTTGCCTCTTAAATAGGAGTATATTCTGTCGTTTTAATAATCATTTATTTTGAGTGAGGGATGTTGTATTTAAAATTAATTCTCACGGTAAAATTTCTAGCTTTGAACAAAAGTAATACTTTTGTATCTAGTGTAAATATAAAACTTCAATTGAAAAATAAATTGTATATTGTTGCACACTTCGAAAAAAACTTCCAGAAGACAAAGTCTCAGTGTTCTATATGTTGCATAGTAGATTTTGCGTTTTTTAATTTGATCATAACATACAAAAATTTTTTCGCTTGACATCAAGAACATGCACAATGACACGATATCCAAAGATGAGTAAACGACTACAAATTTGGTGTTGACCCGGTCCATACTTCAAAAAGAGATTTATTGTTTAAGACCCGAGACACAGAATGATTCTTCAAATAAGCTGGCGTTAACCGTTTGCAGTTAGGTAAAATGGGTCTTGAACGTTCATTCGATGTTCTATTTGTTCGCTCTGAGAACCAATTTTGTTGCGGAGCACCTATATGCTGTCGATGTCTGCCTAATATATAATGCCAAATTCCCTCAACAATTTGTCGAAATGTTGATTGCAAAATTTGGTTCCATTATCTGACCTTAACTTTTTAAATTGTTTTCCTGTATGTTTCTTAACAAACGCTTACAATTGACGAAAGAAGAGAGCAAATTAGGAAGTGGATTAACAAAACTTGATAGATAGAAGAAACCAGCATCCTATGTATCTTCAGTCTTTGTTCTTGTGAAGACCAAACAACGGAAATCTTACCAAGAACTCAAAACAAAGTTGAGTCTTATCATAGAAGAATTAAAGTTTTAGTTGGTAAAAAAAACTGTATTGGTTTCTTAAAAAGCTTAGCTCAAAACGCTTTTTGTTAATTGAGTATTTAGTTGGTTTTTGTAAAATGTTGTTGTTTTATTAATAGTAAAAATAATAAAATTATGAATTCAATGTGACCAATAGGAGCAAGGAATCAGTGAAAAATGTGAAAAAAAACTGCAAAAAATGTTAATTTTTCTGCGTTTTAACGCGCTTATCTCAGGAACTGCTTAATCAAATTGAACAATTCTTTTAATGTAAGATGGTCCATTTATTGTAATGGGATTGGTGACGTTTTTCCCAAGCCAAAATCCCCAAACAAAAATCCCCAAACCCAAAATCCCCAAACCCAAAATCCCCAAACTGAAATCTACAGCAACGAAATCGAAAGAGACAATCTCCATGGACAAAATCTCCATGCCAAAGTCTCCAAAACTAACTTGAACATAATTAGTTTTGGAGATATTATTTTATTTAGTTAAGATTGCACCAGACGTTACGTTAGAAATAAAAAAAATCACTGTTTTGGTCACAACGCCGTCGATAATTTTCTATTTTGTTTTTTGAAAAGAAATGATAGCCATATCCATTTAAAAATATCTTTTTTCCTCCTTTATGTATTTGATTTTAAAACAATAATTTCATTCATAAAAGTTACTTTTTTTATGAAACACAACATTCCCCAGAAGACGTACCTAAATATTGGGGATTTGGTGATTTCAAGGAGATTTTGGCAACAAATATTTTTTCTTTGAGGATTTTGTCAATGGGGATTTTCCGGTGGAGATATT
Source organism: Sphaerophoria rueppellii (assembly GCA_920937365.1). NCBI lineage: Eukaryota > Metazoa > Arthropoda > Insecta > Diptera > Syrphidae > Sphaerophoria > Sphaerophoria rueppellii. Next base: position 20,251,902 of record CAKKXW010000003.1, on the reverse strand, counting down.
GCCAAGTTGGATTATGTTTTTTGGAGATTTTGTCCCCATGATGATTTTATCTTTTGGGGATTTTGTACGACTCCCATCGTAATGGTACCAAGTACGCATTTCCCACATCTCGATATCCACAAGGAATATCCTTCTCCCTGACCAATCAACCGTCAACCAGATTGATCACATTGCGATCTGTTCTTCTCTAGCATGCAAGATGTCCGCACATTCCGAGGTGCCAACATCGACTCGGATCACTACCTTGTTGTAGCCAGGGTACGAATACGGATATCCCGATCAAGGCCAACACGCGAACATGCTAGGAGGAAATTCGACGTCAAACGTCTACAATCGGAAGAGATTGCTGGATCCTTTTTATGGTAATGTCTCCGAAAATCTCCTCAGAAGTCCTTTGCTGCCAGCACAAAATATAGAGAACCAGTGGCAACACTGCAAAGCAGCCATCATAGATGCCGCCTCTGAAGTGCTAGGTTTTACACGGCCACCACAACGAAACCCCTGGTTTGACAATGAGTGTCTGCGAGCATATGCAGCTAAACAATCGGCATTCAAAGCGGCGCTGCAAAGAAGGACACGAGCAGCTCGTGAGCTCTACAATCAGAAAAGGAGAGATGAGCATAGACTTCTCTGAAGAAAAAAAAGGAGCATGAGAAGCGCGCGATCGAGGAGATAGAGGGATGTAACAACAGGAACGAAGTTCGAAAGTTCTACAAAAAGATGAAACAAACCTCCAAGGCTTATACACCCCGAACGAAGCCTGTAGAGACCATGATGGGAACATCGTAAAGGAACCGTAGTCATTGCTGAGGATAAGGAAAGACCACTTTTCCAAGCTGTATAATGGATATATAATAGAGCAAAACTCCATCAGCAGTACAGAATCATTTAATTTAAGTGCGGAAGGCCAACAATTCCACCCACCCGACCTTGACGAAGTGAAGATAGCGATTTCTAAACTTAAGATGAACAAAGCCGTAGTCGGGCTAGCCGCCGAATTGTTCAAAGCTGCTGGAGATGATTTGGTTAGGAGCATGCACCAGCTCATAAGCAAAATTTGGTCAGAGGAAAGCATTGTCCGACGAATGGAACCTCAGCATCGTATGCCCGATCCTCAAGAAAGGAGATCCATACAGAACTGCACTGCACATAAGTATAAGTCTACTAAACATCGCCTACAAGATCTTGTTTGCCGCGCTGTGTGAAGGTTTGAAGCCCTTCGTCCTTATCAGCGTGGCTTCAGACCCGGATCAAATATTAACCCTACGGTAGATCTTGGAGAAGACCCAGGAACTTCAAATCCATACCTACCAACTTTCATCGATTAAAGCGCGTATGACAGCGTCCATAGAGACCATTATATAGAGCAATGTCTAGTTTTGGCATCCAAGAGAAACTCGTCTGTCTGTGTTAGATGAGAATGGAAAACTCACGCTGTTCCATCATGGTCGGAAAAACCTAACGGACGCTTTTGATGTCAAACAAGGATTTACACAAGGCGATGTGTTGACATGCGATTTCTTCAACATCATTCTTGAAAAGATAGAAAAGTTAAGATCCAACGACTTAGATGGTTGGGCCATGTTGAGCGAATGGAAAATAATGCTCCGGCTCGTAGAGTCTTCGAATCCAACCCGGAAAGACGTCGCAGAAGAGGAAGACCGCGACTCAGGTGAAGCACACACTCACACAGGTGGTAGAGCACCTGAACCAACTTGGCGTGCGAAACTGGAGACAGCTAGCTAGGGACCGAACTGGCTGGAGAAGTTTGTTGGGTGAGGCCCTGGTCCAAACTGAACTGTATAGCGCCATAAGGTCCATTTATCGTAGAAGGCTTGAAGCTGTATAATATTACGCTGCGACCAGTAGGAGCGAAGGGACAGTGAAAAATGTGGACAAAATATTCATTTTTGAAGGCTTGTGTTGTCTGCTTGAACGTGGTGATCTCAGGAACTATTAAATCAAATCGAACAATGCTTTTCGTGTTGAATAGTTCATTAATTATGGAAGGACTTAGGCTATATAACAATAGGAATCAGTGAAAAATGTTTAAAAACGGCGACAAATTATTTATTTTTTAATTGTTTAAACGCGCTTATCCTAGCAACTGCTAAGTAAAATTGAACAATTCTTTTTGTAATGAATAGTCCATTTATCCAGGGAAAATTCAAGCTATACAACGTTTCGCTTACAAGTTACGAATAATAAGAGCGAAACATCAGTGAAAAGTGAAGCTAAATCGGGGAAAATTATGCATAATTATATGAAGGCTTCGAGTTAACAACAATTTCGATTTAGAGAGAGAGAATCCACTGTTTTTAAATAACTTCGGAACAAAATTCCCATGCGGGCATGATGTACAAGTCGAAGACCGGTAGATGAGTGAGAGGCGGACGAAGTCGCGGGCAACTGCAAGTTAAAAAATAAATCTCGAAAGATCTCGAATTACCATTTTTCGAGAATCTTGTACGTTCTAGATTTCTTACATTCGATATTTTTTTATTCGAGATAACGTCATGATCCCAAGACCCGCTTTGCAATGAAAAACAAACAATTAAAGTAAAAACGTGTATTTAAAATAATCTCTTTTTAAAAACAACTTACATCTATTAAAAAGGTCTTACTTATTATTTAAAGCAAATTGGGCATTCGTATTTCATTTTGTTCCTTTAAGGAAGATTGAATTAAATCGCTTAGGCACTACAAGTTACAAATATTAAAAGAAAATTTGTTTAAAACCTAATTTACAAAATTGTCTTTTGAAGAGAAAAGTTGAGGAATTAAAAAAATGCAGACATCTTAAGAAAAACTAAAATTACTTATGTAAATAAGACTTACGACTGCTACGAAGTTTTTTCTTTGCTTTTGGAAATGCATTGTTCGATACATTTTATAAATATACAAAACCATTGGAAGACGGCTTGGATCGATTATTTTTTTTTTGTAAAATTGCACTTAATTTTGATTCTAACCCTCAAACCATTGCGAGGTTAACTATTTTTATTCAAAATCTTATTTTTAAATAAAATTATTCAAATATTCCATATCGAAATTACTTTCCAAGTCATGGTTAACGCCATCGCTGCCATTTCCGTTGGCATCAGTGGACATATTTCCGCTTCCTATTATTTGCTGTCCATCGCAATCATCACCATAATCGAATGTATCTGACAAAAGCTTTTTGACATATTCAAATGAAACGAATTCATTGCATTCGATGTCGACATCCCCGCTGCCAGTGTCCGAGCCATCTTCACCGGCGGCGCGGGCGGCAGCAGTCTCATGTTTGATCATAGATGGCGTTGATAGTGTGTGATGGCCGGCATCTGTACAATCACTCGATGTTTGGTTCGGAGAGGTAAGAGAATGCAATGCCACGTAAGCCGACTGGCATCCGTCAATAGAGTTCTCATTGCGTGTACTTTCGATTGTAACAATGCAATTAGACAGCTCATTAAAGTTCATTGAATTGCTATCGGCCGAAGCTGTTGGGCTATTTAGAATGCTCATGGTTGTAGGGTCTGAGGACATTTGTGGACCATTCCGCCGAACTGATGATGCTTCTCATGATGATTGTAAGTTGGGCGTAATTTAATGTTCTCAATCCCGAAGGACGATGCCGCCGTAGTCGTCGTCGTCGTCGTCCCTGCCGCTGATGGGTAATGTTCACTACTAATGATTGCCGTTGAACAAACAGTGTGGTTGCCGTTGTCATTGCTGTTAAATGTGGGCTCAATTTCGGTTTTGGCGGATCTGCTGCCGGAAATGACCATGGATGAGGAGGGCGATTTGTTATTCGTGCCCGCAGCAGCAGCTGCGGCAGCGGTTGTAGTGAATGCATCCTCGAAGAGTAGGTAATCAGTTTGGAAAAAATCATCGGATTCGTGTAATGTGTGCAAGGGACGGTGGTGCTGATGCTGGAATTGTTGGTGGCTGGTCGAATGGTGGTTGTAGGATGCTTGAGGCTGTTGCTGATGACGCAAGTTGCCCAGTTGCTGATTACTGGACGGCTTATTGTATTGAATGTTTGATGAGATCATTGGGGCTATGGTATTTGCGTTGTTGTTGTGTGCGGTTGATGTTGGTGTCGTCACCAATTTCGTTTTGCCAGTCAGTGACGACTCGGAATGTCGACGGATTTTCGACAATTGTTGCCGGGATGTTGCTGATGTTGAATTATTATTATTTATGGATGCACTGGAGGATTTTCGGCGGCCATTGATGTTGCCATTGCGGATTGAATGATTTTTAACGTGCTTTCGCAGGCTCGACGGATCTGTGTAACGTTTGGTGCATCCGGGTATTTGGCAGGCATATGGTTTCTGTAAAGAACAAAATAAAATATGGAATTTATTGGGCGGTTACTTAAACGAGATGTTAATTACTATTTATTGCTTCTTAAATACGAAATATCACGAAAAGGAACCTTAATTAAACGAAGAATTAAAAACTTTTCTGAACTTTTTAAAAAAACTCTCAACACACAAAATTTGTTCGAGTCATCAGTCGACTGCGCTTGAATCGAGTTTTCATGGGATACAAAATTTGTTAGAAGTTGAGGCAGTTGAAAACCTGTTTTGAGAATTATACGAAAACACATCAAATATAGCGTTCTAAAGCATGAGCTTCTTCTGTTGGTACGTAGAGAGAAGGACAACAATATGGTTTCAGGCAAAGCAAATCAACAATTGATCAGGTAAGGCATGCTATGGATAATTGTATATCTATAGACCTTTAAGTCCGCTTACGACAACATAGCCAGAATAGAACTTTCATCAAGGCTGGTATCCGGATTACTAACAAGACTCCAAAAGGGATGGACAGGCCAGGCAGCTCATAAACCTGAAATCTAACGAAAGAAGAAAGCAATCTGTGAATCTGGAACATGTAAGAGGAGGAACTATCGGCTCTAAGTCTACTCAATAATTATTGGTGTATTCTAACGACATTAACATCTTTGGAAGTTTGAACACGCAAGCTGTACAAACATCATCTGTCGATCGGGCATGCAACAAAAAACCTTGGACTGCATATAAATGAGGAGAAAACCAAGTATATGCTATAGCCCCATCTGCTGAAAACGTTGGGAATAGTAGAAAGAACAACTATTAGAGTTAAGGAACACAATTTCGAATTAGTGCGATCGTTCAATGCCACTTGGGTCAATAGTGGCAGTCGAAATCAACAAAGAAGACGAAATAAGCGGCCAGCTATTCAAACCCAACGAAACTTTTTTAGTCTTTCAAGGTTTCTTAAATCCAAAAATCTTACCATTGCTTCGAAACTGCTACTGTATAACGATAGTTTTAGCAGTACCCACTAACTGGTCCGAGACTCGGGTGCGCGTTTTAAAGAAAAGACATACGGAGAATCGTTGGCCCCGTTTGTGGGAAGGACGATTCCGGAGACGATATAACCATGAGCTATACCCAATCTACCGCGGAGCAGACTTGATTACAAAAATTAAGCTAGGTAGACTTAGGTGGGCTAGACCCCTAGCTCGTATGAGCGAAGAAAGCTCGAAAAGTCCTTTGCAGACATACGGCGTAGACCAGGACGCCCAAGGCTCTGGGCAAAAAACTATCAGCTGAAGATACTTTCTGTTTTCTACCAAAATGTTGGTGGCATGAAATCTAAATTAAATGAATTCTACCTGGCTCTTTGCTGCTGCTCATATCACGTTATTGCACTAACAGAAACATGGTTGTCTGATGATGTTCTTGTCACAGAACTATGTCGCTCTGCAGATTTTAATGTGTTCAGAAGAGATCGATCGTTTGCGGATACTGGATTACACAGAGGTGGTGGTGTTTTATTAGCATTAAGATCTAATTTTATTTGTAGAGAAGTTGCTCTTGAAATTACCAATATAGAACAATTATGTGTCGAAGTAACTTTACCATCCTGTTCAAATAGCTTATATTTTATTATATCATATATTCCACCTGATTCCGATATAAGCATTTATCAGATGCATATTGATAATATTACTAGGACCAAGTTCAAATCTAATAATTTTAGGGGACTTTAATCTCCCACATATAAAATGGATTTTCTCGGAAAAAGATAAATGTTTACAACCTTTCAATGTCTCAAATGAACTTGAGTCGACCTTTGCTGATAATATGTCGTTTTTTAACCTAAACCAAATAAATTTTGTAGTTAACTCCTTAGGTCGAATCTTAGACCTTGTTTTTATCAGTACTGAATTAGAAGCCAATTTGGTAAAATCAGAAGTTCCAATTTTCAAAAATAGTATTCATCATAATGCTTTGCAATTTGATTTAAAGATTTTAAATTTTGACAAGTTAGATTTTGAGAATAATGATTTGAGCTCAGTATGGGATTTTAGTAAAGCTAATTATACTGAATTGAACAATTTTTTCATCTCAATCGATTGGGATGTAGTTCTTTCCTCGCGGGACTTAAAAGAGTGCTACGGTTCTTTTATTGCTAAAATTGAGGAAGCATTTACTTTGTATGTTCCTATTAAAGTGAGAAAAAGTAATATTAAGCCTATATGGTTTAATAAAAGGTTATGCAATATGAAAAATAGACTTTCCAAGTTAAGAAAAAAATACGTTAAGGATCCTAGCTTACGCCCTCAATATATACGTTACCTGAAAAGATATGAGTCCGTAAAAAAATCGGTTTATAAAAGCTATTTGCATTCCATTGAGAAAAATATTAAAAGTGATTGTCGGTCATTTTGGAAATTTGTTAATTCTAAACGCAAGTCATTTGGTATTCCTACCTGCATGAACTACCTCAATCATTCTTCGAGTGATGAGAATGTGATATGCGATATGTTTGCGTCTTATTTTCAATCAAATTTTGTTCTTGACTCTAGTTCACCCGGATATATCATTCGTAATTGTGAAAATATTGTTAATATGGGAAATCTTAGCTTGACAGTGAACCAAGTTTCACAACAGCTTTCATCTCTGAAGTCTGATTTTAAACTTTCTCCCGATAACTTTTGCTCAGCACTACTAAAAAAGTGTTCGCTTGGTCTTGCAATTCCACTGACTAGAATTTTCAACTTATCGCTTTCAACTGGAGAGTTTTTGGATGAATGGAAGCTTTCGACTATAAGTCCAATATATAAATCAGCTCAAAACAAGAGGTCTGTAATTACAGACCAATTTCAAAATTAAAACTGATTCCTAAAGTTTTTGAAGCGATTGTGAAAAAATGCGTTTATGACGAGGTTAGCTCGTCTATATCTGAGGATCAACATGGTTTCGTTAGTGGCAGATCAACGGTAACAAATCTAGCCTTGTTTGCAAATTTTTGCATTAAAGGTATTGAACGTGGAAGCCAGGTTGATGCCATATATACGGACTTCTCTAAGGCGTTCGATAGAGTTCAACATCACATTTTACTAAAAAAAATGAAATGTTTAGGGTTTCACTCTAGCCTCCTTAAGTGGTTTGAAAACTATTTGACAAATCGTAAACAAAATGTAAAAATTGGTTCAGTGGTATCAAAGGAGATAAGTAATTTTTCCGGTGTTCCTCAAGGAAGTCACCTAGGCCCTTTACTTTTTGTATTATTCATTAACGATCTTCCACCACGGATTCGTAATTCACAGTGTTTGCTTTTTGCCGATGACCTAAAGCTCTTTAGGTCAATTAAATGTGAAATGGATTGCTATATACTCCAAAACGATTTAAACGAAGTTGCTACTTGGTGTGAAGAAAACCGCTTGTTCTTGAATATTGCTAAATGCAAATGCATTACATTTACAAGGTCACTCAATGCTTTTAATCACTCTTACGTTATTTCTGGGATCTCGCTTGAGTCAGTGCTTAGTCAAAAAGATCTTGGTGTGATTTTTGACTCTAAATTATCCTTTAATTTGCACTTAGACTATATCATTTCAAAAGCTAATAAGTTACTTGGATTTGTAATCAGGAACTCGAAACAGTTTTCGGATCCTTACACGATTAAATCCTTGTTTATTTCACTTATAAGATCAGTTCTAGAATATGCGTGCTGCATTTGGTGCCCATTGTATAGGGTAGGTGTAAATAGAATTGAATCGGTTCAGAAAAGAGCCACAAGGTACGCCTTACGCAAACTTTATTGGGGCAATAACATGCCCAGTTACAATACTAGATGCCTATTAATTGACTTAAAGCCTCTTGAAGCTAGAAGGAAGTTTTATTTTATAATGTTTGCCAGAGATACTCTCTGTAATCGATTTGACTGTCCAAAACTTCTGTCTCTTTTTTATTTGTATGCTCCCTCAAGGCAGTTGAGAATAAGGCAAGCATTTTTTTTCGTTCCACGTTCATTTACTAACTACGGTAGATCCGATCCTATTGCAAGATCTAGTTCTGAGTTCAATTCTGTTTGTCAAGATATTGACTTGTGTCTCAGCAGGCAAGTTTTTAAAACTACTGCAGGACAGTTAGTTTTTTAAGACATATTACAGTATGTGTTTAATGTTATATATTATTATGATAAGTTATTAAATTTGTAAAATTAATTGTTAAATTGTTAAGTCTAAGAGAGATAATGTACTCGATAGATTGTAAATAAATAAATAAATAAATAAATAAATATAGCTTTTTCTTATTCATTCCCAGACTCACATTCCTCCTCTCCGGATGTGGAACTGCAACGGCAAAATATGATAAGCCCATTAAACTCTGACTTAAACAGCATGGTACAATGGAGAATACAAAATCGTGTAGAGTTAAATATTTCGAAAACTCAATGCTGTCCTGTATCGTTAAGGCAAGACATACCTCCCCTGCCACTGTCTATGAGTGGTACTTGCATCAGTGAGACCGAACATCTCGAGATTCTCGGTATATGCATCACTGACCACCTCTTGTGGTCCGAGCACATACGCGATGTCGCCAAAAGATGCCGCTAGATGTTTGGACCAACCAGTTGCATTCATCCCCTCAACCAATTCAACCGTAATACCCACGCTTCCAGGAATGCCCATCAGTTTACCCTTGTGTCCAACTTCAGACGTATGCTCCGTACTACGCGAATGTGGAACTCCCTTACACACTTTATCTTTCCCAATGTGCAGAAATTTAAGACCAATGTACACCGACACCTCCTTTCAAACCCTTTCCCTCCTTCCTAAAGGCCGAACAAAATGGTTCTTGTCATTAAAAAGGCCATAAACGAAGGATTTTCTGGCATTGATTAGATTCGATTCCCATCGAAGACTCGGTAAAAACGTGACAGCTGATAGGTGTAAAAGTCTTGCTGTATAATGCAGAAGCATTATAAATTGGTTCTACGAACGATCTATGGACCGGTTTGCGTCAACAGGCACTGGAAAAAACTGCTTGTTCAACGGTTAATATGGCTATGACATTTTGAGTGAATGAACGCTTACCCTAAAAACACCAGAAGCAGGGCCGAAACTGGAGACGGCAAGCTAGAGATCAAGTAAGCAGGAGATATCTATATCTTGAGGCGCAGGTACATAATGCACTGAGGAGCCAACTTAAGTAAAGTAAGTTGCTTTAAAACTTTTATTATTGTTTGCGTTGGAACGCTTTAAAATATTAAAACATTCTTTCAATTTTCAAAAACAATATCCGATGGATTGTTGTAGATTTATTTTTTTCTCATAAGCACTTGGTATACCAATCAACGTCCACTTTAAAACCGGAACAGAAGTGACAACACTCATGGCCATGGCGCCCAAGTATGCAATTTTTTATTCGAATTGTGTTTTTTGTTGTGTTTAATTCTTTATTCATGAAAAAATGTTATGTAGCGTGAAATGAAAACGCTTTGTTTTTTTTCGTATTTCAGCAGATATATTAATGCTCATCCCGCTCAACTACACTACCCCTACCTTTACGCCAAGTGCATGGAACTCGATTCCATTCGTTTTCGTTTTCGCATGTTCCTGACTGATTTATTGCCGTGAACATGTGGCTAAAGTGTCACATTTTGCTATAGCAAAATTGTATACAAAGCTGCATACGCAACGCACTTTTGTTTTCGTTTACTCGTCCTCTGCAAAAGTCGGTCGGTTGGTCGTCATGTGTGAGTCGCCCAGCGTCACCGAACCGTTTATATCTCGCGCGCCACTTGAAACTGTTGGACAGCTGTTAAACTGCTGCTCTGTCGTTTCTATAACGCAAACGTTCATTCTGGTCACCTAGCGATTCAAGTGCAATACTGCAGTTGCAACATATAGCACATTCACATGCAGTGTAAGAACTCAGTACATTCCGATTCAATGCCATGATGTACTTGTACTTGGCATCTTCAATTTTCGAATTCATTTAGGACGAACTTCAAGGATAATTACACCACACTCATCTCGAATGATGTGCAACAAGATGAAGTACCTTAGCTTCACTTAGAAAATATAGGTATGCTGCACTGTATGGCACATTTAGAGATGGAGAAGAGCACTTACCGTATCGTAATGGGTCCTTTGATGTTTCGCCCGATCCGAACTGTTGCTGAATGCTTTCAAGCAGCCCTTGTACTGACAGCCGTATGGTCTTTCGCCGGTGTGCGAGCGTTGGTGGATTTTCAAGTTTTCTAATCGCGAAAATGCCTTGTTGCAGCCAGAGAACTGAAACGATAAGAAAATAAATTATCATTTGTTGTGTTAAATACTGAATGAACAATTTGACTTTTAAAAGATAAAAAGAAGGATTTATTTCAAAACTACCACACTCTGCTAGAATTCAAGTATTTTGCATATTTAAATTCGTCTTCAATTTCAGGGTTCATTGATCCTGACTGGCGGCCGCCCAGCCCCAGCAGCGTCAACAACTGAAATTGTCCTTTGTTTCGTTACTTTCAACTTTCAGCGAAACTCGAAAGTTCAGCAAGTTCAAATCAATTTATTCAAATAGAAATTCAACAGCAAGAATAGACAAAATTTTGACAGACAAATTTATTGTCCCTCATGAATATTTAAATTAAATAAACAAAATTTAAGTCCTATCGCCATCATATCCACCATCTCCAGCCTCCAGGGCAACAAAAACAACCTCCAGTTGATTTTCGTTCGCATTCATCTTCGACACAATGAAATGACACAGTCTGCAAAACTAAAATAGAAGAGGTCTTAACTCAATTCTCAACTGAAGTCTGATGTTGCTCTCAATTCAGCAGATCCTATCCCCATTTAAAATATTTACGTTGCGTTTATTCGACCAGCAAATTGAACAATAACTTTCTAGGAAGAGAGCATCCTTTTAGCACTAATTATGAGAACAAGCGAAAGCAATCCTCTTTTCAATATTGCAAAAACAATCTTTTTTTTAACTTTTCCCTTTCCACAGAAAACGAATCCTTTCAGCAAGAAAAAAAGTAACAATTTTATATACAAATAACTAAAAATGCTGCACTACAGTTATCAAGTTGTAAATAAAATGAAACAAAATGCTTCTAAATAAAGAAAGTTTACTAGGTTAGCTTGTACATTTTATGCATTCATTACAATGGAGAATCCTTCGAGAAAGGATTGCAAAACGAACCAAGCAAATTCGCTATTGTGTTTGCCTTTTGCCATTCTCAAAACAAAAAATGAGTAAAAATAAACGAAAGGATGATTTGATTAGGCAGAGAGATAGCAAGTAGCATCTGAACTGAAAGACTTGCGAATTGCGAAATGATTCTAAGTGAAGTGGATTTGTGTATTAAACAAAAATCTCTAAAAGGTTCTAAGAGGCAAAAAGACTGCTTCACTTTTTCAATACCAGCACAACAGGAAGAAACAAACTTCATTGGAGGAAGAAGAACCTTCGGGCTGCCATTGGAAGAAGGAATTTAAAAATGTTTTCATTGCTAAATGAAAGAGTGAAGTTTGAGAAATAATTTATTAAAAGATATGCGTATGCCAGTTGCCAGACATGATTCATTAAAGGGTCTGTGAATGTTGGCCTTCGACCTTTAGAGTCATTCTTGAACGAAAATTAAGATACATATGTACAGACGATGCTGAGACGCACATGACTTTGAATAAATTTTTCGAAATGCAACAATTTAAGGAATGATAAGGAAGAAAACTGCATCTTTAGGTATGGCTCTTTTTAGCATAAAAATGCGAATTCTTTGGGCTGGTGCTCCAGCAACATATTGAAGCCTTTTAGCAGTAAGAATGACTGGCGAATCATTATGATTTTGGAAAATATTCGTACCGTTTTTTGACTGACACTCTTTACCGTTATTTTTACAGACAATGCTCCAGTAAAATAGAGAATTGTCTCGAGCCCAATTTCAAACGTACTGTTTAGTACGAACTTACTTACATAAGGTGGCGTAACAGTCTGTTGTGGACTTGGGCCTCAATCTTCAGTGTTCACGAGCCAGCTCGGTCCCAAGCTTATTGTCTCCAGTTTTGCACTCCAAGGTCCTCTTGAGGTCCTCTTCAACTTGAGTGCGCCACCTGAGTCGCGATCTTCCTATCTTATACTACCACTTCTACGACCCTCTGATGTCGAAGACTTTCCGGGCCGGAGCCTTAGTGTCCATCCGCTCGATGTGGTGCTATGACGACTTTTTCTTCTACTAGTAATGAAGCTTATCTTCGATTTAATAAAGAATAAGAAGTCAGCAGGTGTCGATGGTATATCCATCATTGTAGACACTTACCGATTGAGGTAATAGACAACTTCTGCTGCTCTGTTCAACAATTTACCCAGAAGACATCTGTGGTGGTTCATCTTCACCCAAATAAGGGAAAAGACAACTCCAATCAGTCAAATCTTTGGTCGATAAGACTTCTGCTGATTAACAGCATATAGTATTTAAAAGATCATCAATAGAGCTGCGGACAACACAGTAAATTCTGGATAACCAGTTTGAGTTCAATGCGGGACATGACACCCACACCAATTCATGCTGCGTTTAAACTCGTTTCTGATATCCAATGGAATAAGTTAATGAAACAATGCAAGGGTGCAGTTCTAGTAGATTTAGGCTTTCAACACCGTATGGTTTGAGGGTCTTTATCTAAAGTAGACTTGGCATAAGTAAACCACTGTTGTAAATTCTTTATGATATGCTTAACGGTAGAAAGTTTGTTGTCAAAAACGGCAATGTAACTTCTACCACACCCTTATCGAAATTAAAAAATGGTCTGCTACAAGGAGCGGTTAATTGGTCGATTCAGTGTTTACACCAGCTTTCTAACTGCACCAAAGGTTGAAGACGTAAGAATCCTCTTAAAATGTGCCTGCGAAAGTATCCAGCGCTATTGCAATGACCGAAAACTGAAAATAAATGTTCAGAAATACGAAACAATTAGGTATGTTTCGGACTCCGTTGGCTAAAGTTTCGAGGGATACGCGCAAGAACTGGCGCAATATTCAGGCAAAAGAAAAACCATTTTTGACGTCGAAGCATACGAAAAGACGGCTTGAGTGGGCCAAAAGTCCTAGGAACTCGACTTTGAATCAATGGCGAACAGTTATTTGCAGTGACGAGTTCCGATTTGAGGTTTTTTTTTCTGGTGATGAACGCAAACGTTTGATACAAAATTCGAAAGAAGAATTTCATAATCGAAATGTAAAGTTCCCAGCATGGCTAATGGTATGGGGATGCATGTAAGGACGAAGTGTTAAACGATTATTTTTTGTTGATGGTACAACTAATGCTGAAAAATACCAAAATATCCTTGGTTAGTTGCGTTGGCTGCAAAGCAGAACGTCGTGGGTTCGTGTCCTACTCGTGCCCATAGTTTTTATTTCATCTTTCACGGGCACTGCCTCTTGCGAAAAACTGACAAAACTTCCAAGAGTATCATCTGTCATGAAAAAGTGCTTCTCAACTTTGCCGTTCGGAATCGGCGTTAAATTGTAGGTCCCCTCAATTCTTCACATGCACCTAGAGAGTTGATGAGAGTAAGCCACTTAGGCCTTGGCTCTTCAAGAGCTGTCGCGCCACTCTATTTATTTATTTATTTTGTTTATCATTGAAGAACAACTTCTTCCATCCATACCTCAGCTTCAATCCCCTGAAGGAAGTTATATCTTTCAGCAGGATGATGCTGTCTACGATGTCTTGGTTATTTGCTGAAGCCATTTCCTTATTGGAGTGGGAGTGGCCTTCCAACAGCCCAGACATTTCGCCTATTGAAACTAAAGGCATAAAATGAAACAAAAAATAAGAAAATATCCGGCAAGAAATCTTCAAGACCTTAAAACTAGACTTGCAGATATCTGGGATTCATTCTCGCCTGAAGAATGTCAGAAATAAGTAGACACTATGCCTCGGCGTCTTCATGCAGTGATCAAGCGAAAATGTGACGTTACACAGTGGTAGCATCCTCTTATAGACCTACTATTTTGCTAACCATATTGGTAGGTATATTAACCTTAGAAAGGTAACGTTACAGGTAACCATTCGTCGAATCGACGAAGCAATATTTAACATCACTTATGAGACAAAGTAACCAACTAATTTCTTTGAAGTTGAATTAGTGCAATGTACAAAAATAATTCAATGTGTAAGACCAATCAGAAATCTTTTTTGAAATTTAATGAAACTCTTACGTACAGATCGAGAGGGTGAATTGAATAGCAAGAAATAGATACATTTTTTTACAAAAGTAAGGTATTCAACAACAATTAACAGCGCCCTACTGTCCCCAACAAAATGGTGTCGCAGAGAGGAAAAATCGCAGCTTAGTGGAAATGACACGATGCATGCTCATTCAATCCGGACTAAGTGCTTAAAAACTTAAAAGGAAGTCAGGAACTAAAGCTTTGTGTTCGAAGCAAATCAAGCCAAAATAAGATATACTGATGCAGATTGGTCTACAAATCCCAAAGGAAGAAAATATTCGAGTGGATATTTAGTTAAAATGGGAGAAGCTTCTAAAAGTTATGCAAGTAGAAGACAAACACTTACTACACTATCATCTACTGAAGCTGAATTTATTGCTTTGACAGAAGAAACTCAAGAACACTTTTTCAAGACTTACAAATTAAAATTCAAGACATAACTATATTTGAAGATAATCAAAGTTGGTTAAACTTTTAGACTCAGAGAAAACAAATCCTCGAACAAAAGGTGGAGGGAAATAAATCCACGGGAACTAACTCCACTGAGGGATAAAGTTCCCACCCAGTAAGAACTAAATCCACTTTAAAAAAGTAGAAATAGTTCCCATGTATGGTGAGAACTGAGTTCACTTTCTTGTGGGAACTAAGTTCACATTTTTATACATAAAGGTATAATTGCGCAGGTAAAACTGGTCCAGAAGTCAGAATTTCCGCAAATGGGTTTGGTGACTTATATGAGATGACCTATGGTGGGTCATAAATGCCAAATTTCAATATTAGACTACTAACCCACTATTGAGGGTCAGTATTCCCAAATTTATTTTATCTCCTATCGGGCATGCATTCTAATGCATGCTAGTGTCTGGAAAGCACTTTGAGCCTTTATTCACTAAGGCCTGATGATGATGACAATCTGTAACATTCAAAATCAATTTGGTTTGATTAGCTGAAAAAATTTTGCCCAAAAGAGAATCAATTTGATGTGTGAAAATAAAAAAAATTCCCTACAATTATTTAAGACATTTGATTGTACAGTTTAGATTAAGTGTTGAAAAAGTAGCACTTACTACTGCATCCACATGATGCAAAAACACTAAACATCACATCCCATCAATAAAAACATACCTTTCTGATGATGTATACGTAATTGAAACAGCTCAGTTATTCTAGGGGACCGAACACAAAACTTCTGAAAAACGTTTGCATTGGAAAAAGTTTTTTTTACGTCACATAGACTTGAACATGCCGTATATTTCAACCGTTATGCACTGAATAAACTTGGGAAATATATTAAAACTCAATTTATACTATTAAGGAATTTTTCGTTTCATATCACCGAAAGCAAAAACATTGGTTGATTTAAACATACTTTATTGTTAATCAACAATTTGACGATAGTTGTGAAATTAAACAAGCTTTGTGATTGAAACAAATAAGATCGCATGTTTAAATCAACAATGCAGCCGTGATCAATTTATTTATTTTGGTGAGTAACATTAAAATGTTCAAATTAAGCATGTTACTAGTTGATTTGATAATTCTCTTATACTACAGCAAGAATATCATTGTTGAATTTATAATTGGTCAACAACAAACGTGTTTAATTACCAATTCAACTTAATTTTATGAAAAGTGACAATGATAAACAACGTATCATATTGAAGTATCACTTATAAAGTTTGATCAACAATGAAAGTACTTAATCAACCACAAAAAATTTTGAAGATACACAAAGGTCGTTAAAGTATCACTAAAATGTTCAATTTGAACACTTTAATATAAAGACTACAAAAAACGTTGCTCCCTATAACGGAGTTACAATTCTAATGCTTGTAAGAAAAACTCTTGAAAGAATAAAATCCTATTGAATTCTCAATCAACAATGTTCTTATTTAATCAATCACGATAATTGTTGAGGCAACACAAACTTTGTTAAAGTGTCGCAATCATTTTCAATTAGAATACTTTTCGAACTTGAAGTATCACGTGTATGTTCAATAGAATATTTGTATTGTTTGGCCTGCAATAATCTTGCATATTTGAGTTTAAATGCATTCGTTCGTTGTTCATTAGTTCAGCTTTGAACAAGACGTGTGTATAAAGTGAATAAGAGTTTGTTTTTTAATTGCTTAACAAATAGAATCGAAATAACACCAGCACCAGATGTTTAATTTCATAAAATGAAATAAATCAAGTCTAGTCCGACATAATTATGTTTTACGTGCAGGACTTAAATTATGGTGTTCTCAGAGTCCGTGCTAATTTTCATCGATATGCTAATCGTTCCGAATATGAAAAGTATAAAAAAACAAAGGTTATGAATCTACTACAAGAGGATCAAAAGTGAATTCATCAGAAGGTAGCAGGTTCTTAAATTCTAAAAGAAAGTGCAGAATAATAAGCATTGATATCTTTCACAAGCTCTCCACGGAAGAAGAAGAAGACTTTAAAATTTCAAGCCGGATGAAGAGTTTTAAACATCTGAAGGTAAGCGGTTTCTTATACTATAGTTTAGTGTTCTTTTATTTTTTGCTTATCGGCTCATCAACATTATGTTTATGTCAACAAAGGTCTCTTGCTGAAAAAAACGGCTTCAACTTAGCAATGAACCGCGGAACGAGGTTATACTGAGGAGTAAGAACATTTCTATGACCCAAGAATTGAAGATGTTAATTTATTGGCTGCTTTTTAAACGCTCTGTCGGAAAAACTGTTGGTAAATCTTGCATTCCTTCTTTGTAAAAAAAAAGTAGTTTTTCCTTTAAATATTTCATTATTATATTGCACTTTAAAAAGTATCGCATATAGTCATCAAATTAATGTATTTCCGAAACATATTATTCAAAGTATTAATGAATTTATAAGTACAGATTATCTATTCGAAACACAAACATTAAACGCGTTAAATGTTGTTATATTATTTAAGTTTTTTGGTATATTATTTCAATAAAATATGTTTTAGAAAAATTAATTGTGATGGTTTTTCGTTTCCTTGGATTTCTCAGGTGAAAAAAAAACTGTAAGTATTCTTATATCGACAAGGAAAATCTTTTTTCTAGCCACTTTCATTGATGATTTAATTATTTTCTAATATCACAAACGATATCTATCAACATAGAACACCCTATTTTTCTTTTTAATCTAAGCATAATAATTTTCAACTAAAAGTTTTGTAGATTTAAGGAAACAAGATTTAGATGATACAACTAAAAACGTTTTTGATCAACAACGAGCTTGATCAAATTCGTATTAATTCAAGCACACAAATTGTAACACTATCATTTCGCATAGTTAAAGAAACACTAAAACGTTGTTGATCAACAACGATATTGATTAATTTCGTATAATTCAAGCACAATGATTGTCAGGCAAGAATGCTTATAATATTTAAGTGAACACCATTTTCATGTTTGTTTTACTACAAACGTGACTGGTTAACAATGAAATTGACAATGACGTTATTGTTTTGAACAATGAACATTGTACCATTTAAATAAAAAAAGTAACAATGCCAGCATGTTCAAATTAAACATATTCGTGCTTGACGCAAAAACAAACAAGATTATTGCTTGATTTTACCAAGGTTTTTTTCGGTGTATTTTTGTTCATATAATCTTTATTTTTCGTATATGAATTACATTTGATTAGCTATCGCACAGTTTCTTATATACAGAGATTTGATATTGGATAACACATATCTTTCTACTGAAGTATTAATATTATATTCATTTGAAATTTACATGGAAACATAAGAATTTGAAGAAAAATACAAAAAAAACTTCAATATGAGAAAAAAAAAAAAAGTATCAGGTACATTATGACTTAAATTTAAGGTTCGATACATATGTACATATGTTTCGAATTAGTGACTTTATACTAAAAGTATAATGATTTGTTAGTAAATAAAAAGTTACTAACTCTGATTAATGAACAGTTAAAAATAAATAAATTAACAAATAAATAACAATAAATAAATAAATAAATAAATAAATAAATAAATAAGTAAATAAATAGATAAATAAATAACTGAGTATATAAATAAATAAATAAATAAATAAATAAATATATATATAATTAAATAAATAAATAGATACATAAATAAATACAGTTTTAAATGAATAAATAAGTAATAAATAACAAAATAAACAAGTAAGTAAATAAATAATTAATTAAATAAATTATTCAAAAATTTAACAATTATTTGAACAAAGACACTATAAAACGAATACTAAGATAGTCTAACAGTTATGTATGTAATAAGTATATAAATAAATGACATAATTTTTGACAATAATAACAATGAAGATTATATGTTTAATATTGGTAGAAAAATGGTTAAAATATTATTTGGTTTATCAATGGATTTTCAGAAAATTCACATTTTGCAAAAAAGTTGTTATTTAGCTTTTCGATTCTATCACAAATCATTTCAACATTCGCTCTTGCATGTAGGTCAGAAGTAGAATGATAACGAGGGAGATTGAGAATCATTTTAAGTAATTTATTTTGGGATACTTGCAGTTTGTTAATATGACATTTTGCACTATTTCCCCATATTTGACAACCGTGCAATAGAATTGCCTGAAAGATTACTTTGTAAATAATAATCTTATTATCGTTACTGAGTCCTGATTTTCTATTTATAAAGGGATAAAGTACTTTAATTGCAATACCTATTTTTGCTAACGTTTTGGTGATATGTTCTTTGAAGGTAAGTTTCTGGTCTAGATAGATCCCTAGATATTTAACATTTGTTTCCCAATTAATGTTAACACCATTTACATTCAACTGATTGCTGGGAAGATAACAAGACTTTCTTTTTCTAGTGAAAAAGATAGCTTGTACCTTATTTGAGTTCAGTTTGATTTTCCATTTGGAGTAATACTGGGTTATAATTTCAATTGCATTGGTTAAGTTTGCCTCTATGTTCAGACTTAATTCATGTGATGAAAAAATTCCAGTATCATCGGCAAATATAGCCAGTTCACATTCGGGAAGCCTAGGAATATCGGACGTATAAAGGTTGTAGAGAAATGGCCCTAGCACAGAACCTTGTGGTACACCATGTTCAACTTGATAGGAATTTGAGTTACTGTTATTGACAAAAACACTGAAACATCTATTTGACAAAAAACTTTGAATAATTTTTACTATATAAGCAGGGAAGCCCAAGCAAACTAATTTGTGCACCATTCCGTCATGCCACACTGTATCGAAAGCTTTTTCTATGTCAAGGAGAACAAGGCCAGTTGATTTCCCAAGTAATCGATTCTTCTTAACATGTTGGCACACTCTTAACGCCTGATGAGTAGTACTATGAAATGCTCTGAACCCAAATTGTTCGTTTGGAAGAATGTTAAACTGTTCAGTAAATTGGATTATTCTCGTTTTTAATATCTTTTCCAAGATCTTGCTAAGACTACTAAGCAAACTAATTGGTCGATAACTTTGTGGAATTTTTGAATTTTTCCCTGGTTTCTGGATTGGTATGACTTTGGCAATTTTCCAAACAGTAGGGAAATATTGAGTTTTTAGACAGGCATTTACCAGAAAAACTAAAAATAGAAGACCAGCCTTGGGTAACTTTTTAATGTAAATGTTTTTAATTTTATCGAGCCCATCTGACTTTTTAGTTTTCAGATTAGAAACAATATGTCTTACATCATCTAAAGTGGTCATTTGATCTACCGGGGTATGAATATTTTGCGTGTCTAGACAGGTTATGGTTTGGCTTACCAAATGTTCGGTTACATCGTCACTGAGATGTTGGGACACGGAATGATTGTTCAAAAACGTGGACGCCAAGACATTAGCCTTTTGTGAGTCTTCGTAAACCAAGTCGTTACCATTTTCAAGGTTAGGAATGCGACGGTTTTTGTTTTTTATTATTTTTGCAATATTCCAAAAAGGTTTAGCGTTTTTATCTAGTTTACTCAGATTTTCATTCCACTTTTTATTACGATATTTTTGTATTTCGTCTGTTACCTTTTTATTATATCGTTTTACTTGAATGCGAAGTTCAGGTAGTCGATATCGTTGCCATTGTCTTTTAAAAGAATTTCTTATACGAATGAGCTCAAGAATATATTCCGGCATTTTAAAAACGAAAGATTTACTTAGTTTTTTCGGAGCGCAAGATTCAATTGCATCTAAAATATGATTCGAAAATGCATCAATTTGGATATCTACATCATCTTTTGAACGTACTGTGTTCAAATCAGTAGAAGCTGTACTGAGTTTGGCTCTGATTTCCGTTTTAAAACGTCTCCAATTTGCATTTTTAATATCCAGATAGTACATGTTTACATTTTCCGGTCTTTGAAGCATTTTACACCGAACCGGAACATGATCTGAGTTCAGGCGTTGCATAGTTTCAGGCTGAGTAAAAAATGATGGAATATTAGTTATAAAAAAATCGAGAACGGAAGGACTACCTCTAGACCCAGACGGAAAGTACGTAGGACTGAACGGAAACAAAATTGAAAACGGAAACAAGCTACACATATCGGACAAGGCGTTGCCCCATGAATTCGCACGAATACAGCCCCAATTTCTATGACGACAGTTAAGATCGCCACCTATTATATAATTTTCGTTTCTAATTATTAGTTTTCGAAGATCATTTTTAAACTGAATTCTTTTTTGTTCGGAAGAATTTTTACCTGGAAAATATACACAAAAAATTTTGACAGAAGAATGATTTTTTAATTTTACATCAATTCCAACATTCTCAACCCACTGTGTCCTTACAATTTGCAAGAGGGAATGTTTTATTGATTTTTTAATAAATATTGCTACTCCACCTCCTCTCTGATCTATACGATCAACGCGGTAGCAATAATAGTTTTGAGTGGAAAATGTTATGTCTGATTTTAACCAAGTTTCAGTAACGAGAGCAATATCGATTACATTTTGATTTAAAAAGTTCAAGAATTCAAAAATTTTATTGCGAATGCCTTTGGCATTCCATGTTATAATATTCAAATTATAAGCTGAAATATTGTTGTTCATCTTTTTTTTACTTAACATCATGATACAGAAACTTAGTAGCTAACTGTGCGATAGCTTGAAATTGTTCTACTTTTGTTTTACATAAACTTAACTTACTAATCATCTCCATAACGAGTGTGTTTAGTTCATCCATTGTAAATAATTCACCACTAGGCACTACAGATGACGTTGATGTCTGATTTGTGTTCACCACAGGTGTTGTTTTTACCCATGAACTTGCTTGTATAACATCACCGTTCAATTTGCTTCTATCATCATGCACACGATTCTGCAGTGGTAAAGTTGGAAATTCTTCCATTGACAGATAAGACGGATTAACTCTCTGGTTGTTGTTGTCAGAATTAGTGATCTTGTTCCGCGGGAGAGAGCGATGACTTGCTTTTTTTGAAAATTTTTCTCTCATTTCAAGATATCTCTTCTTTATCACACATGCATCATCTGTTGATTTGTGTTTTTCGTTGCAGTTTGCACATTTGTGCATTTCACTATTCGTGCATTCATCAGTCTTATGCGGGCCAGCACAGTTCGAACAATATGTTTTGACATGACAATTGCTTTCGCCATGGCCAAACATCTGACAATTCCTGCATTGAGTCACACGATTTTTTTGTTTTCGCTGATATGCCCAATTAACTTGTGTGTGGAATAACGAGCGATATAGTTTTTTTAATTGGAACAATTTAATAGAACCACTTTCGAGTGATACAATGTATAACGTATCAGTGTAGTGTTCGTATTTTTTAGTGATTTGCTTAACTTCTTTGCATAAAAGTCCTAACTTGTTAAGC
Organism: Sphaerophoria rueppellii; assembly: GCA_920937365.1. NCBI lineage: Eukaryota > Metazoa > Arthropoda > Insecta > Diptera > Syrphidae > Sphaerophoria > Sphaerophoria rueppellii. The sequence goes on along the minus strand of CAKKXW010000003.1, from coordinate 20,229,591 downwards.
TCATCTTTCAAAACAGAAACATTCATTTCATAAAGGCCGTATAGGACAACTTTGAATGCTTTTTCACTTTTAAGGGCATGAGTAAAATATTGACAGTTGTCTGACTTTAACTTCTCGATCACAGAATTATAAGAATTAATTGATTCACACATGATTTTAATGCCAATTGACATTTTTTTTATTGAGTAATCCGATACTTTAATGGATGATAAGCACGAATGAATGTATTCACTGGTCTTTTGTAAAAGTTTTATTGGTGGAATTTTAGTTTTTTTGGGGGGATCGATTTGTGAGACAGACTCGTCCATCTTTTCTGGATCGCAGTCGTCATCGTTATCGCTATCCGGTAGACATTGTAAAGGACTCCAGTAGTTTTTCCTGGAGCCTCTACTACTTGAGTTCATTTTTTGGGTTTTTTGCAATTTACTACCCGAGGACAACACTCTGTCCTCGAAGTCTGGTGATCGCACACGTTTGGAAATATTGAAAAAAAAAAACAACAATCACGATGGGAGATTAATATTCACAAACTTGACGTCTTGCTCTAACAAAACCTCCAATATGACTGTATTTTTGTTCAATTTTTTTATATTCATTCGATTTCAATAAGTTGAGAAATAAACATTAAAATTAATAAATATTTTTCAATTGGAATAAGCAACAAATTAACTTCGAGAACTTAAAAAAAAATCCGTAGCTGAAAAGAACCCAAAATCAAAATTTCCGAAACCAGTGGTCATATTTTTCTCACATCTTTCAAAATCCTTGTAAGAAATATTGCACAACTGTAATCAGATATCGCTAGTCTTTAAATTGAGTGTTTTAAAATAAATTTATTTTTATTTTCAATTTTAACCTCCGCTTTAAAAAACAAAAAACAAAAACAAATGACAGTAAATTTAAGTTCTGATTTAAAATTAGTTTATTTTAGTTTTGAACATTTTCTTTGTAATTTTTCTTAACTTGGATGAAATTAAGTTAAGTTAAATGAATTTTTAACTATTTTTTTTATTTTCGTAAGGGAATTTCCGTTCGGAATATTTTTAAATACCTTCGCGCTTATTTCTCAAGAGAAATTACATCCTGGGAAATTGCTTCCCACCTCCAACAAATATTTCACATTTTAAACACTACTTTACCGTTCCAAATAAATTACTGAATTTCACTAGCAATTTATTCCTTTCACATTTAATTCCATTCGAATAAAAATAAATTGCTCTTCCATAACATTTATCTTGCAATAAAAAATTATTTACTGTCCGCAAAAAAACAAAAACAACAACAAAAATCGAATTGATAAAAAACTCACCGGACATTTGTTTGGTTTCTCCCCGCTATGGACCCGCATGTGTATTAACAATTTATATCTAGCATTAAATGGCTTATATCGTCTGGGGCAGTCAACCCAAAAGCACGAGAAATCCTCGCCCTTCTTCACATCCACATGACGCTTCTCGATATGTGCTACAAATTCCACTTGATTGGGAAATACCTCATTGCAATCCGTCCATAGGCATTCCAATTGATTGTGGTGTTGCTGTTGATTGCGATTATTCAGATTGACCATCAGCAGTGACGAAGATGATGGTGATGACGGTGTTGATTGTTGGCCATCGTCATTGTGATGGACATCATAGTCTTCATCGTCGTCGACGTCATTGTCGACTTTCCTTGGCTGTGACGATGTGTAAGGTATTTCTTCTTGAATTTCCATAAACACTGAATCGTTATCGTCATCATCATCGATATCGTGACCACCGTCGATGACAGGACTGGCATCACCACGGCCATCTTCATCATTATCATCGTCGTTGGTAGCAGCAAGGACACTATTGACAATATTATTTACGAACACTGCTGTTGTTGATGACAACGTCGAAGTTGATGTCGAAATCGTCGTTGTTGTTCTCGTCGTCTTTGTCATGGACTGCAGCGGTGAGGATGAAAACGAGCTGAGTACGTCGTCCCCTTTGATTTCGCCAATTGTCCAAATATCCTTGTGCTCTCGATTCGGTTTCTCATGCATCATCAGTTCGCTGCTATTGTAGTTCTCCGGCAGGTGTTCATACGAATCATTGCATTCGTCACTTTTGGGACTATAGTTGTGGTGATGTTGATAATGGAGCTGATGCTGTAGCTGTTGGTTGGGCGACACCAATTCATCATAGGCAAATGTCTCCACGTGCAGAAGTTGGTCGCTTCTTGGTGTTGTCGTATTCGTCATCGTCGTCGGTGAGTATTTTATCGTCGATGGCGATGACGAAGACAATGAGGATGAGGACACGTCAAATGTACCTGCATCGTTCATCGATGGCAATTTGTGGTACGGGTGCAGAATAAATTTATCATCCCGATTAGTCCTGCTGTCATCTTCGACAAGCACGAAGGAAGGTGTCTCGTCCTTATTCAGTCTTGTGCTCTCAAAAGCCGTACGTGGGCTTTGATATTGCTGCATTGCATTCGCATTCAACTGCTGATCGTCATCGTCGCCGCCACCGGAAGAAGCAACGCCACCAACGGGAAAACCATACGTGAAACCAGAGTTGTTGTTTTCGATTTTGGGCGATGACGTGCCCGGACCGGGGGGATAAGCGTCACGTAAGTTAAACGTCATCCAAGGATCTGTCAATTGCGGCGATGAGCAGGGAGATTGATTCTTCGATTGGCAATTGATTTCATCATAGTTAAAATATTCGATGTCGAAGTTGATGCTGGCATTTGTGGTTTTCGACATTGCCATTGAAGTTTGTTCATTGTATTGATAGGTTTTGGTTAGGCGTTCGATATCTTCGGGTTCGAAACGGAAGACATCTTCTCGCAGGGCAATGTCACTGCTTGCCTGATGATAGCCACTGGGCGTGCATGAGTCACTGAACACCGAGCTGGGTGTTTCGGCAACGCATGAAGGAAATGGATCGCTACTAAAGTCCGAATACTGACTCGAGAAGGTTTTCATGTCCAGTGTGTGGATGAGTTCCTGACCGTACATAACACTGGGGTTGTTATTGTTTGTTGTGTACTGAAATGTCGTTGTGGAATAGGGCGATGTCGGTGTGAGGACATTTGATGTCTGAGGTGATGCAGTTGTGGTAACTGGCTGTCCGAACATTTCGACGTGCTTGATGCGGCTACTGTGGCCTGGAGATACTGATGATGGTATTGTGACTAATTGCGACATTTTACTGCGTAAACACTGGCACACACTTTAATTCACTGCTTCGACATTGTTCCGGTTGGATCAAATGACTGTGCCAAAAAAAACGGAAAACTATGCAAGTTCACTTCGTTGTTGTTTGACTTCAAACCATCCAAACGCACTAAATCAGCGAGAACTCTCGATTCACTTAAAATAACGCGCGGGAAAATCCTATGACTCAGAAAATATCGTCTATTTTAGGTGTCGTTAATTGATGTATCTTTCTATCCAACAGGACAGAGGCACACTTCACTGGGACCGGTTCCAAAAAATCGCAAAACAAACAATTTCTAAAATGAACGAAAACAACACAAAACGTTTCGGGTGTTTTTGAACTTATTTTTGAACTTATGTGTCACCGCACAACTTTTTTTCTTCCGAACAACTTGAAGGCTCTATTCAACTTCTCCTTAGAGTGCAACAAAAGTAATGTCAGTCTTGAGGGTGCGTTGTTGTACGCACAAGAGTTGTACCTATAATAAACTATACGACATCATGATGCACAGTATTTAAACTAAGGATAGGAAGATACACTGTTTTCGAAAACAGAGTCTTTTCTCTCTTTTTTCTTTTAAGGCATTTTGGACGGATTTTCCAATGCTTGTTACATGGTGCTGATGCTGAGGCTAATGCTGGCTGATGCTCAAGGAGCGCACATATGGCACAAGTGTGTTGAATTGAACGATCGGGCATGTTTTCATTACACTATAGTGGTGCAAGGAGTTTTTTTTCGAAATGTTTAGTTCTTGCAGTTTGGTTTCAGTATTTTTTTGTTCTTTTGGTTTTGATCTATGGAGATATCTGGCATGAGGTTAGAAGAGATCGAGCTGAAATAGGTTTTTTCATGATTGCAGATTTTTTTTTTCTTAATGTGTTTGGCTATTTTTAGTGTCGTATAATTGAGAGTGACAATGTGTTTTTAATTTAGTGTAAAATTTTGTATTTTCTTGTGAAGATACATTTGCTTTGCAAATAGGTGGGTTAAATAATATTATGAAGGGTTAAAAAGAGTGTAATTCTGTGTTTTAATTTTTCTTTTATTTTATCGTTCAAGCACTCTTTTCTCAAGTTCAAAGTTAATCTTTTTCGACGGAAATAATACACAAGCTAAGGAATACTTACTTACTTACGTAAGGTGGCCTTACAGTCCGCTGTGTACTTGGGCCTCAATCAACAGTCTCCGCCAGCCAGCTGCGCCTTAGCTAGCTGTCTCCAGTTTTGCATTCCAAGTTGATTGAAGTCCTCTTCCACTTGAGTGCGCCACCTGATTCGCGGTCTTCCTCTCCTCCTACGTCCCTCGGGAATAGTGTCGAAGGCTTTGCGGGCCGGAGCATTGGTGTCCATCCGCTCTAAATGACCGAGCCATTTGAGTCTCTAGACCTTGACCCTTTCTGGCTAGGTCCATGTCGTTGTACAACCCGTAAAGTTCGCTGTTATATCTTCTCCGCCATTCCCCTTCTATTGCTTTCTTAGGCGAAAGAAACAGCGATTAGCAAGATCTGATCTCGGCGCTGGTGTTATTGACCGTGGTTATAGCGGAGTCTAGGTAGACAAACTCCTCTACGACCTCGAAGTTGTATGCGTCTATTGTGAAATCGACGGTGTTGGGTGTCCTTTTTCGAAGACAGCTTGTACTTCGTTTTTTCCTTATATACCGCTAAACCCATTTTTATCACTTCTGTCTCAATTCTCACAGAGGCGCCATTAACATCACGCTTCCCATTATATTTATATCATCGGCGTACGCGAGAAGTTGAACAGATAGGATAGTGCCTCTGGTGTTGACGGCGGAGTTCTGCACTATCTTCTCAGAACAATGTTAAGGAAATCGCATGACAGAGTGCATCGCCTTGTCTGAATCTTATTTTGACATCGAAAGATTCCGTAAGCTCGTTGCCAACCTTGATGGCGCAGCGTGAGTTCTTCATCGTCATTTTGCACGAGCTTGGCAGGGATGCCAAGACTAGACATAACCTTATACAGTTCATCTCTGTAGATGCTGTCGTACACAGCCTTAAAATCGATGATAAGGTAGTAGTTATCGATTTGGAGGTCATACGTTTTTTCCAGGACCTGCCGCAAAGTGAAAATTTGTTCGATGGTTGACTTTCCTGGTCCGAAGCCACATTGATAAGGACCAATCAGGTAGTTGACGAAAGGCTTCAGACGTTCAAATATTACGGCAGAGAGGATCTCGTAGAGACGTAGACGATGTTATGTAGGCGCAATGCAGAGGATCTCCTTTTTTCAGGACCGCACAAAAATGCTGAGGTTCCATTCATCGGGCATGCATTCTTCCGATCATATCTTACAGATGATTTTGTGCACGCTCCTTTCTAGATCGTCACCTGCTGCTTTGAACAGCTCGGCAGCTAGACCATCTGCTTCAGCGGCTTTGTTGGATTTCAGCCGTGATATTGCCGTTTTCACTTCTTCTAGGTCGGGTGCCCGGAATTGTTGGCTGTCATCGTGAAAGTCTCTACAGAAGTGGTCTTTCCACATCCGCAGCATTGACTGCGATTTTTCTATGATATTCCCTTGATCTCTGCAGCCATCGGTTCTTACTCGATGACCTCGTGCCAGCTGTTTTACCTTCCGATAAAACCTCCGAACTTCATTCCTGCTTTTAAGCTCTAGAAACAAAAGAGGTAAACCCAAGTTGAAAAAAGCAAAGAGCAAGACATTTTATTAATTTCTTTTAGAATTAAAATAAGACATTTTATTCGAGAATCAATTCCTGTTCTTATGAATCCATCACGTCTCGTTGAACTTGAGGCAGCAGCCGATGCTAAAGTCAACGTACCGCACTCACTTCGTCTTTTGAGTTTGGAAAATAAGGATATCTGATATTAGGATCTTGGTTTACAAACTCCGTTCATTTACTTCAAGAGGAATGTTTTTCAAAATTGGTGGGTCACGTAAAGATAAAACAGATTTCCAGGCTATATTGCCAATTAAGTTCTTAGCGTAAAAATTAAACGTTGGTAAAACGAAAGATAGCTTCCATCGGTCAGAATGAGCGTTTTATCTTTTCGTCCGTCAAAATCAGTTCAAACAGGATTTCTTGGAAATACGACATGGAACAGAAAGAAAGGGAGACCCGCTGCTTTTCAAGGGCAAGCCTGATTCTGTGACTATTTATAATATTGTTCTTTGAAATCATTCCATCATCTTGAAAAGTTGCTGAAATAATTTCTGCTGCTGCCCTGTCTGAAATCGACAATCTGTTCAGAGTTCTTGCAACTACTGTTAGTTTTCAATTTTCAGTGTGCTTAAATGTTCCGCACCGATTGAAGTTTCTGTTGCAGCAGGGCGCAGGGATATGTAAGCATTTCATCATCCTGAACTTCGAATGTTGAGGTTGAAGTCCTGCTTGTTGATATTTTAAAAACGTTTGGTATCGAGAGGCAGATAAGGACTTAACTTCGGTTTTATAATGTTTTACTAGTGTTGCGTTGCATTTTCTTTTCTCTGAAAGCTTTTTGAAATCTACTTTGTCACTTTGACGTCAATGGTACACCGGTCCATCTTTCCCTCACTGGCACTTGGAATTGCTTTTTACATTGACATGAATTAAAACCTTTAGGTACGTTGGCTTGACTTTCCTTTAGAGGCGTCAATAGTTACACTATGGTTAGTAAAGCACAAAACAAGTGGATTTTGTAACCGGAAGAGTTTATTTGTATTTTTAATTAATTAATTAAATAAAATGACAATTTTTGACAGCTGAACTCTCTATTATTTATTAAACTAAATAGAGAGGCGCGACAGCTCTTGAAGAGCCAATAAGGCCTAAGTGGCTTACTCTCAACAACAAGTCTCTAGGTGCGTGTGAAGAATCGAGCGAACCTACAATTTAACGCCGATTCCGAACGCAAAGTTGAGAAGCACTTTTTCATGACAGATGATACTCTTGGATGTTTTGTCAGTTCTTCGCAAGAAGCAGTGCCCGTGAAAGATGAAATGAAAACTGTGGGCACTAGTAGGACTCGAACCCACGACGTTCTGCTTAGCAGCCAACACACCTAACCAGTTAGCTACGGACACTACCTAAACTTGAAGTTATATTTTACAATTCGATGTTCCTTTTATGTTGAACGTCAAAAAGGAGCTAAAGTCAGCTGTTTGTTAACACGTTGAACACTAGCAAAAAGTAGCGCTATGAAAAAAGAACGCATTCATGAGATATCATTCGTTTTGCAAGTAAACTGCACACTTTTTTGTTATTCTTTTGGGATATTCTGCGAATTCTCGTTGGTTTTTGGGATTTTTTAAATAATTCTACGAAAATGTTTTCTTGTGTACGAACTTAAGAACAAAATTTCAGCAACCGTAAAAATATATACTTTAGCGATTTACATATTTTGCAGAGAATGATAGATATGCTATCATTCTCTGCAAGTCAACGATGACGACATGTTGTCTCAACAACGAGCCAACCAGCAGGTGAAGCAACCAACGTGCAGTCACGCAAGTGCGACAGCTACGGTAATGTAGTTTTCCATTCGACGTCCAGAAGCATTCGGAAGAGTCCAGAAGTCTTATGAAACCATTTCATTGGACTGACTTTGACAGACACAAAGCTTCTGAGAAGAGCAGAACTCTTCCGCTTTGAAAACAGAATCGTCCGAAGAATGACACTTACATCATAACACGTTCGATTGGAGGTAGAAGAAAAAATTCAAAAAAAGACCTATGGAAGTTAGTTAGTATATTTGTTGCAGCTAACAGTATCACAGTAAATAATACCGAAGTGGGATCTACTTCACAATTACTTAATATATATACATATGTTTTCATCGTTGAAATATTTGTGAAATCAAGTTTTATAAAATTTCAATTTGAAATAAAATATTCATTTAAATAACAACGTTTTTAATAAATTAAAGAAAGAGATAAATAAGAAAAACAAAGGCTAGGTACAAACAAAGGTCCATCGAGCCGGATAATATCAATAGCTTGAATATGTGCAGATCCTCAAAACGGAAAATGGGAGACACATCAGGAGAATTTCATTTGAACAATGATGGTGAGTGTAATCGTTGCTTCATTGAATTCACGTTACAACTGCGCTGATTAAAATGTACATATAAATATTGTAGCTGCTAGTGCTAATAACATAGAATTTTAGCAACATAGCGCGTTGAAAAAATTCGGTTGTTATATGCGCAAGTTTTCTTTATTCGTTTCCAATTTTGCTCAACAATTGCGCGTTGTTTAAAATGGAAAATAGAATGAGGAATTGGAATAATAAATCCAAACATAAGCTTAAAAAATTGACCTAAAAAATTGAGTTATGTATGTTTTAATGAGAATGGCAAAGGTGATTCAGAGATGAGATTCTCAAATTAGAGTACATATATACATTTTGTAAATACAGCGATGGTTCTGACTTTATATTTATGAGTACGAGTGCTTAGAACATTCAATTCTTTTCAACATAGCGCGTTGTAGAAATTTGTTTGTTACAAGCGCACGTTTTCTTTATTCGTTTTCGTTTTGCTCAGCAATTGCGCGCTGTTTAAAAGAGAAAATGACTAAGGAATATAATTACATTATTCAAATTTTGAGCATATTTTTACTCTTTTTGCAGTATAAGCGCACTGCAAAAAGATAAAAATTGAGCAAACAGCGCCAGAGCGATGTGATGTCCAAACGCAGCAATTGCGCGCTGCTAGGTTTGAAAACTCGAAAATGTTAAATAGATGCGCATACATATCTTTTTCTTATTTGTCCAGCATAAGCGCGCTGAAGGAATAAGATATTAAGGTATTACGATTAAACATAAAGAAGCTTTCTTGTACATATATAAACATAATTTAGGATAGAGAACATTTTTATATTAAAACTGCAATCAACTAATTTATATTCATGAAATTTGAGATACGTCATCAATCTCTTGAACCTGAATGTTGTTTTGTAAAATACATATATATCAATATTTTTATTAATATGTTAACAAATATTTTTCTTCTTATTTGCCAAATTGAACCCGGAGCATTTGTTCGTATCACCCAAGAACAGCAAGCAATTGTTGATTCAGAACGCCGAAGAGAATCATCGCAGGACGGTCCTTTATTGCCTACACCGAAGCGTGTGAATGATACTGATCGAAGAAATAAATTTATCTATTCAATGCGTTTTAATTTAATGGATTTACAACATTGGACGAAAGAAGAACATGTTATTAATAACTGGTCTTTCGACGAAGCTACGGTAAGAATGGAACAATTAGAGAAAGGCTGGAAGAACTTTGAAAGCAACTGGATTGTATTGAGTAGAAAACCTATGTTGGATACCGAACTTAATGAATGCAGAGATATATTTGAACAAGGAACGAATGACTACTTACGGAGTGAAATCAATTGCAGATAACATACAACCAATCAAAATTCAGTTATCAGAAGCACCTAAATTGCCAAAGTTTTCTGGGCTTGATGTTGATTGGACAAACTTTCGGTCTGTGTTTGAATCGGAAATACACAACATTGCAACATTTTCTGATGCACAAAAAATGCGGCTTTTAATAAACGCATTGGAAGGCAGGGCTCAAGTCGCTTATAAACACTGGCCCATTGAGAATAAAAATTATAATGAATCATGGTCCGACATTTGTAATCAATATAATAACGAATAAAATACCATTCGAAGTCACACTCAAGCGTTGCATACACTCAAGCCAATACAGTTACCATCGTGTGATTCAGTGCGAAATATTTTAGATACAGCCAGAAGTGCGTTTCGTCAACTACAACTTTTGCTCACACCCGAAAAAGTGGCGGAATATATAATTTTGCATAAGCTTGAATGTCTTTTAGATACAGATAGCCACACACAATGTACGTTGAGCAGAAATATCGACTCGATACCAACATTAAAGCACATGTTTGAGTTTTTACGAGCGAGCTAGCGTATAAGCACAAATTGAAGCGACTTCTGAGATGCAATCAATCAACTCAAACACTAATGTTAGGTACAATAACAACTTTGGAAGATCCAATGGCACACGGCCTAATTGTTGGTTATGCCCTGGCATGCAGCACTGGCCATTTCGATGCAGGAAATTTCGATCAATGTCAATTACTGATAGGCAGGAGTATATTTATAAACACAATATGTGCCGAAATTGTTTCAGTACAAAACATTTTGTTGCAAAATGTCCTGATAAGCCTTTTCCACAATGAAAAGCATAATAGTACTCTTTCTCCAATAAACACCAAAATTGGCGAAAGTGAAACTCAGATGTTGCAGTATCGCTCACAACCAAGAAAATCAAAGCCAAATCGAATTTCAAGACAATAGCAACCAAAAGATCATAAGAGATGTAGAGACCTCGGTGCATCTTCGATAATAAATACGACGAATCATACTGATAGCCTTGATATATCAATTTTGGCAACCAAGTAAATCAAAGTCAGGGATGATGTTTCAGCACCATTTCGAGCGTTGTGTGATACAGGTGCTAATCTAATTACAGCACATGCTGTAAGGCAGATGAAATGGCCGACCGAACAATGCAACATACGTTTGAAGGGAATAAATGATTCAATAAGCAAAACATATACACGCAAACTTGTGTGTGCCTTGCTTTCGCGATTCAATGATGAACCATTAACATTTATAGAGTTAATAATCGTTCCTGAAGTGTTGTCAACATGGCTTCCTCATTCACCACTTTCGAAAACTATTATTCCAAAAAATTTGCTTGACAAATTGGCTGATCTAGAGTTTCAAATCCCAGCACCAATTGATGTGCTGTTAGGTGCGGGTGTTTGGACTTCAGATATTAGCGATGGACTGTTTACCAATGAAATGGGTGTTTCGTTTCAACCATCGAAGCTTGGAATGTTAGTACATTGGGGTGGAACGAGTTCATCTAGTATTGCCACAATTCATATAGTTACTCAAGAGAAGGTTGATTCACAACTAGACGTATTATTACGACGATTTTAGGAAATCGAGGAAGTATCATTAATTCGAGTTCGCCCAACAGAACAACAAATATGTGAAGATATATTTATGCGTACTCATCAGCGATTGCACACTGGTCGCTTCCAAGTCGACATTCCCTTGCGTGATGACATCAGTAAACTAGGATCTAGAGCTAGAAAGAAAGTTTCAGCATGATCCTTTACTGAAGGAGCAATATTTTAATAGCATTGATGAACTTTTCAAAGCAGATCATATGCGTTTAGCTGACCGCCCAGCTAGTCCAATCTATTACCACATACCTCATCATGCAGTTACAAGGAAATTTAGAATCGTTTATGATGCTTCTTGCCCAACAAATACAGGCATATCGCTTAATGAAGTTCAACTGATAGGAGAAAAGTTGCAAGATGACTTAGCAAATTTAATAATGCGTTTTCGATGTCAGCCTGTTGCGATAACGGCGGATATAAACTAGCATCACTTGCAGATTAAAACTAGCATCACGAATTCAAAAAATGACTCAAACATTTTGGAAGGCTTGGTCACAAGATTATCTAAATGAGTTGCAACAACGTCCAAAATGGTAGATGGCGCGTGTTATAGAGGTTCTTCCAGGTCTTGATGGACTTGTTCGCAATGTTCGGTTGAAAGTAGCAACGGATTGGGAAAAATCATCCAAAATGTTAGAGCGGCCAGTACAAAAACTTTGTCGACTTCTTGTAGATGTTGAAGATGAGACTTCAAGGGGGGGAGTGTGTTGCAGCTAACAGTATCACAGTAAATAATACCGAAGTGGGATCTACTTCACAATTACTTAATATATATACATATGTTTTCATCGTTGAAATATTTGTGAAATCAAGTCTTATAAAATTTCAATTTGAAATAAATATTCATTTAAATAACAACGAAAGAGATAAATAAGAAAAACAAAGGCTAGGTACAAACAATATTAATTTATTTTTTATTATTTTACTGAGTCAAATTTCGATGCTACCCATTTCAAGAATATGCCCAAATCATAGGATTCCCATGTCCATCAACACAGACGGCGCCACCATCGGATACTTTTATCGAGAGACATGTAGGTGAAAAATAAGGTAAGCTGAGCGAAGGGCACTTGGTTTAAGACGGCCAAGTTGCCTGTCCAACAAATGCCCTTCCTCTGTTATTGCTTTTCTAAAAGAACCCCCTACGAAGACGTCCAGGTGGAGGAATTCTCAACGTCACCATCTTGTCGAAAAGGACCATCGCCGATTGGTACAGCTACTGTAGCGAGGTCATCGTCGACGACTTTACGAACTTTCAAGAAGAAGCACCGAAAATCGGTGGTATCGGGCGGGTCGTTCAGATATACGAGTCCAAGTTCGGTAGGAGGAAGTTTAAGAAAGGTATTGTATAAACTTTAATTTCTTTAATTAGTTTGTATAGTAAAATACCTACTGTATTGATGGTCATTGGGCCCTGGGAATGATCGAGGATGGTTCTGAGGAACCATCTGTGGTGAGTTTAAAATAGTTTCTCAACAAAAAGATTCGACTGACAAAAAAAAAATATTTTTAAATTCTAATTCCGCTAATTGAAGAGTATGTGCTGTCACCAATCATTGGGGGATATTAAATGCAGCTCAATTATTCACGACACAAAAAAGTGTTGTAAACAGTCGGTGATCAGCGTTTTGCTTATAATCATAATACTCGAGTAATAAGTCGATTACGAAATGGCAATCATATATGTCTCAACGAAGAAGCTTATACGAGAATTTTTTTCACTATAACAAATGTATCCTCAACAAAAGCTGATATAAAATCAGCTGAGACTGACATCCTTGATATTTGTCTTGGAAACATGCATACATTTGATTGCAACGAAAACCAACAATGATATCCATAAGTTATGTTAATTGTACCTACACACCAAACCTCACAGAAAAGCTTGGTTCATCTGTCTGTAGAGCATTAACGGCCTTTCATGCTTTCTCAGGTGGTGTTACACTGCGGTTTTTGTAAGCAAAGAAAAAATTTAAGACTATAATATCCCGATACAAAATAAGGGATACCAGAATATGCTATATGAGAGAAAAACGAAGTATATGCTGTCTTTGAGGAAGGACACCCAACACCGACGACGGCTCGGGCAGAACGTCACAATAGACGCATATAACTTCACTATAAACACGGGCAATAACACCAGCGCCGAGATCAGATGAAGAATAACTCTTGCTAATCGCTGTTTCCTTGGGCTAAGAAAGCAATTGAGTGGAAAAGCCCTCTATCGAGCAACTAAGGTAAAACTGTTCAACGCGCTCATCATCCCAGTCCTGCTGTATGGTGCGGAAGCATGGACCTTGACAAAATCAAATGAAAAAGCTTTAGGCTGTTTCGAGAGGAAAGGTCTTCGGGTCATCTTCGGCCCCTAGTGCATTGAAGGGGAATGGCGAAGAAGATATAACAGCGAACTTAACGGGTTGTACAATGACAGGGACCTAGCCAGAAGGGTCAAGGTCCAGAGACTCAGATGGCTCGGTAATTTAGAGCGGATCGAACTATTCCCGAGGGACGTAGGAGGAGAGGAAGACCGCGACTCAGGTGGCGCAGTCAAGTGGAAGAGGACCTCAATCAACTTGGAGTGCAAAACTGGAGACGACTAGCTATAAGGAACGAGCTAGCTGGCGGAGACTGAAGCATAGTAGTTTTACGTCAGCACCTAGCAAGTTTTAAAGTATTGACATTCACCCTGATGATCCACCAGCATGCAAAAGCACACCTCAACTTTCTAAAGAAAGAAGCGGGTACCCTGCATCTGGATTCACACCAGTACCAATTGAATTAGTGCCAGCCCTTATTCATCTTGGTTTGATTCTAGACTACTATTCATTCAACACACGGAACTGCACTCAGCCCTCGTTCACCGAAAGAAGAGCCGTTGTCCGGTCACGGAAACTGCACTCAACCTTCAGTAATCCAAAGAAGAGGCGTAATCGTGATTTGCAAATAGCAGCTCAGGCCAAACTCAGACAACCACAACCCCCGCGAAGGTCCATCCCACTAGTGAGTTGGCAAATCCTCACTACCCGCGGTACCCAATTGCCCCTTGGTGAGGGGTTGGTGTCACATTTTGGTTTTGTATAACCATTCGTTATACAAACATTGTTTCATTTTTGTGATCTTTTGTTGTTTTGCAGCTTTTATCCAACTAGCGGATGAGGGACACCGCTCACCCTCAAGTATATCCACATTAATTGAAGGGATGAACCAGCCAATCAATTGACGTACCCAACAGGGCGTCTAATTTCATTAACTTTTATCCACATTCGGTATTCGTTGATCGTATTTCCTCATTTAATATATCCTAAGATTTGTTATCTTTTAAGGATCGCATCAATCTTCATTATACGTCCTGCTTCAATCCGTTAATTCGAATAGACTAAAGCTGCCTACGTCCGCAGGTTCATATCAATAAATTGACAAGAACCTCTCAGAGGCACCACTAGAAGGTGTAGGTCAGCACGTTCACTTACTGGGGAATATGTACTCGGAAACATGTTTCCTTTCTAAATTTCCAGGTCCATGATTTTACCTCCAGCTGGCGGAGACTATGTTGATTGCGGCCCAAGTCCACAACGGACTGTAGCGCCATCTTAAGTAAGTAAGTAAGTAAGAATATGCTTTAACAGGATCTCCACTTGCCAACAATTCTGCAATACACAGTCATAATCGCAACAAAATTTCATGAAATGAAATGATTTTGTTTATTTGAGTTGAATGAGATTCAACACCAATCTAGTTAGGCAGTCTTAATTCCATTAATCTCGAACAATGAAAACATTTAATTCTGACCCAGTTTGTTTGTTTTTCTTCGTGTAAATGAATTCCAATTTGATTTGATCGAATTTCATCAAATTCCAACAAAAGCAAACATTCCACGTTTTTAATCGACCCAAATTTACTCAATTCTAATTTGTTCACAGATTTTTAATTGAACCCCAAATGTATTCCACGGTCTGTGTCGCTCCATCATGTCGATACAATGTCATTTGCCATCACCATCAACAACATCGTCATTACCCTCTCCCCCCAGAAACAGCAATCCAAACAACAGCAACATATCCCTCCGAACCCGATTCTATTTATTATTGATCTAATTTGTTTATAGCTCTCGAGAGTCGAGAGTAAAATTTAATTTCCCAAAATCCCATCTGTTGGGTTTTTTTTTTTTCATTTTTTTGTGTGTGGTGCTAAATTGTTTGTTGGTTGCCGGCAGTCAGTGCCGAATTCCGAAGCCAATGTCTCTAGAACAAACGTAAATAAAATATTTATTCAAACTTCAATTAAATGACAGTGTGAAATCCTGTATTTCACCCATATTCACGCACATGTCAAATTTAAATTAAAAATTCATTTTATCGCGGTTTGTATATAAAGGACTTTTTCAGAACCCTGCCGCCATCATTATGCACGGAACATATACAACAAATAACGCTGCACGTTCACACGTGATTTGGAGTTTTGTAATTTGTCACTTGTTTCCAAATTTTCGTATATTAGAATTTTGAATGTTCGAAATTATAAATGAATGTAAACGGAGATGTACTTGAACTACGAGAAACGAGAAGGAAATTTGGAGCTCGACGAAGCGGCGACAAGACAGTTGAGTCCTACGGCACAAAAACATCGTTTCACACCTCATAACGAATTTTGTTTATTTCCCCAGCGATTCAATCCACTAAAAATGTCATGGCGCACAGCATCTCGTTAAATCAAATAAAAATGCTTCACCGGCTGATGCTGCCATCGACACTCACGATTCACTGCTTCTGCCTCATCATCATACAATTAATCGTTTTCTTTTTTTGTGTTTTGTTTAATTAAACAATCCGACAAGACGAAGATGATTTTTTCTTACGCACAGCTTGTGTAAACAAGCTCTATATCCAGCCAGGGCCCGCTTTCTATCCAATGACAATTTTTTTTTCCAAATTTGTCCCAAATACAATAGATGGGGATGGGGCATGTTCATCAATTACTTTCATTTTAATGAGTGTTTAGCGGTTTTCGATGACATTTGAGTTTGGGACTCGAAGAAAATTAAGCATCGAAAGCATCAACGCCAAAAAAAAAATTTATGGTCATGGCATGGACCATACGTCCATAATCCATATGCTAAATTGAGATTATTATTTATTTTTCATTTTCATGTAACACTGCTGTGCAAACTTTTTTGGTAAGTTATAATTTTTCAAAACATACAAAAACTCGGATTGAAGTTGCAATGTATCAAATTTCAAATTCAATGTACTGTTAAACAACATCTCAATACAGACTTGACATTACAAATATTCTTTTGGGTTGGGTATAAGTGATCATGGCAAAAGTGTTAAGTCTGTGTATGCTCCACCCCCCGCTGTTGAGAGATTATTCTCCGACTTTGTCTTTAAAATTAGGTAAAACTATCCATATCAACTGTGGGTGAATCGCTCACATTTATACCGATCTATAAGAAGAGCGTAGAAAAGGCCCCACCGCTAGAAATCTACTAGATCCACACTCACTCTAAGCACTCTCCACTCTGCATTCCTAAGGTTCTTTTGGTGAAAGCTTTGGCATTTCATTTGCCAGGAAAATCATCTGTCACCAAAGCATGGCTTCATGTCACCAAAGCATGGCTACTGTCACAAATCTTGTTTTTATAAATCAATTTGTTAGCACTTTGGAATGTTGTCAAGCAATCGATTGCGTCTATACAGATTTTTCGAAAGCCTTCGACCAACTCTCACGCCATCATAATCATAATTTTTCATCACTTGGATATCTTATCTCGAGAATAGGTCTTACCAAGTAAAATTCAGGCATTTTATCTCTAAGTCATTTTTTGATAATTCGGGCGTTCCTCAGGGTAGCCATCTAGGACCTCTACTTTTTAATTTAGCTATAAATGATGCCCCGTTATTTGTACGTAATAGCAAAATTCTATCTTCGCAGATGATATAAGGATTTACAAAACATCTGTTCTAGTAATGACCACATTCTTCTACAAGATGATATTAATAGTTTTGCATGTGTGGTGGTGTAGAAAAATAGTTTACAAACTTAGATCCAATAAAATGTCAAACAATGACCTTTTCAAGGAAGCGTGCACCGTCTTCATATGACAACACTATCTCACAGCACGGGTTAGAAACCCGTATAACTTCCGTAAGAGATCTTGGAGTTTTCTTTACCCCTAAATTAGATTTTTCTGTGCACATTCACAACATCGTGAATAAATCAAACAGAATGCTTGGATTTATAAAGCGTTGGTCAAAGGAGTTCCGCGACCCAAATATAACCCGTGCTCTATGTTATTGCTATGTTCGTCCTCACTTAGAATACACTTCCCAAGTTTGGTCACCTCATTACAATATTCATATTGAGAGGCTAGAATCTGTTCATACGAAATTTTACTCGTTTTGCCTTGAAAGGTATTTTATGGAGTGATCCTTTGAATGTTCCCTCTTATGAAAACCATTTACTAACTCTCTAAATGGAAACGTTGTCAAGCAGACGAGGGTTAAGTTAGGTTAAAGAAAGGGCACATTGTGATAAAAGGCAGACGAAACAACAACGACATAGTATTTTTCCATCAAGGTATTACCGGTGTAACAGACGCACCGGAACTACTTGGCGCTATATCTCTCAGCCATCGGGGTGGCGGTTATAATTTTC
>CAKKXW010000003.1:20180971-20202263 GCA_920937365.1 Sphaerophoria rueppellii | reverse complement strand
TAGCTAAGGCTATTCTAATAGCCCTGATTCGTCAGTTTTTGGTTTTGGTGAAATTCTATCAAATTTGGTTGATTAGCTGAGCCGAAGGGAAAACGCTTGAGATTGAGATTTGTGGGGATGGTTTGGTATTTATTTTTATTTCGTCCTTTTTGTGTTGTTTCGGAATTTATGTCAATTAGTGTTGAGAATAATTTGGTTCAAGTGCATTTACATATTTATATCCTTGTTTCAGAAGGGAACTCGGACAGGGTTTGTTTAAGAAGTTTCGTTTAGAACAGATTCTTGGCTTTAAATTAATGAGTCAGTTCGTTCATTGAAGGATTCTCTTCTATAGAGTCGATTAGTTGGTTTAAACTATCTTAAAGTGGTTTTGGTTTTTGACTGCTTAGTCCCGATAATCTTATCGGAATCGATTTGGAGAAAGATGAACTTTTTGAAACAAGAAAAGTAAAATCGGATGACTTTCTGAAAAATTCTAGAGTTTAGATTGAATGCACCTATATAATCTAAAGGCCGATCTATGTGAATTCTGTCAGTTTGAGATCGTACTCTTCAGAAAACCGCTCGAAAATGTCAACAATTTTTTCAGGATCCATAACTATGCTCCCTTGATAGTGACGAAGGTTGACTGAATATAAACAGCTTCATTGACTTCCTGAGTCCTGTTTAGTGATGGGTCAACTCGGTTTGCTAACTCGAGTCAACTCGAGTTAGCCCTAACTCGAGTTAACTCGGTTTGTTTTTTTTTTCAACTCGAGTTAGCTAACTCGGTTTGCCAACTCGAGTTGAACGGTACAATTCGGTTTGCCAACTCGCTTCGCCAACTCGTTTTGCCAACTCGGTTTGCAACTCGGTTTGCAACTCGGTTTACAACTCGGTTTGCAACTCGGTTTGCAACTCGGTTTGCAACTCGGTTTGCGACACGGTTTGCGACTCAGTCTGCCAACTCGGTTTGCCAACTCGGTTTGCCAACTCGGTTTGAAATTCGGTTCTCCAACTCGGATTAAAAATTCCGTTCGCCAAATCGGTTTGCCAATTAGGTTCAGTAACCCGATTCGCCAACTCGGCAATTGATAAAAAAAACCTAGTTTACTTGCTTCTAATTTTGTGTTTTTTTTTTAGTTTTGAGTTTAAAGTGGTAGAATTTTATTATCAGCGGATGGCATTGATAAAAACCTAATTATTCCATTTTTCATGTGTTTTCTAGACCGGTTTTCGAGAATATCCGGTATTATTCAGAACGAAATATATATATAGCGACCTTGAATCGTACCTTATCTCTCTATTGAGCCATTGACATTCAACTTTCATCAACGGATGGCAGAGATTTTGACGGATTAAAAACCTTGTACCTATTTTGTTTTTTTTTTTTAATGTTTTCTAGAGCGATTTTCGTGGCAATCCGGTAACATTTTGAACGAAATATTCCTCTAGCGACCTAGATTCGTACCTTATCTTTCTATTGAGCCATTGACATTCAACTTTTATCAGCGGATGGCAGAGATTTTGACGGATTAAAAACCTGTTATTTTCGTTTTTTTTTTCTTAAGTTTCAAACCGAGTTGGCAAACCGATCTGCAAACCGACTTGGCGAACCGAATTTTCAAACCGAGTTGGCAAACCGAGTTGCAAACCGAGTTTGCTAACCGAATTCTCAAACCGAGTTGGCGAATCGAATTTTCAAACCGAGTTGACAAACCGAGTTGATTCGTTCAACTCCAGTTGGGCAACCCGAGTTGCAACTCGGTTTGCAAAAAAAACCAACTCGAGTTAACTCGGTTTACAAAATTTACGGTTCGGCACATCACTAGTCCAGTTCACCTTTTGAGAAATGGATCTAGCCGGCAGAGTGCAAAATTAGCTTTCCTTAACACAATTCTCGAGCGAGGTACTTTGTGTCCCTCTTCGCTGCTATAGATGATCCATCGGGGAACGAAATTGATATTCTTCGACATCTTCCTGCTGATCTACCTCTGTCATTGGTGGGCCTTCGGAAGCAAACAAGCTCTGATTTCGTTGTGTTGATTCTTATCACCCACTTGCTGTAAAAGTGGTGAAGCCTTTGCACATGGGACTAATCCACATTTCTGGCTGCATTGATAGGAGATTGGAAATTAGGATGAGGAGTATGTTATTGAATCATCTGCAAAAAGAAGACTCTCACATTCACTGTCATCAGATCACCAGGCTGAAGAGAAATGGACAAAGTTTCGAGCCTTGAGGGTCTCCAGCTTTCATTGTCCAATTGGTCTAAGAAGTTCCTGGAAGAGATAAAATAAAATAAAATGTCCATTAAATATGATGCCACCTTAGAGGTGTAATCTTTAATTGATTGTTCTATCCAAAAACTGTCAAACGCCTTTTTGACACCCAAAATGCACGTCCGTGATGAAATTGTGTAGTCTGTTTTCCATTTCTTCTTTTAGCTGCATCTGCACAGGTGCGTTTTCCGTACTTTTTCCAGTATTACGTATTCCTCATCATATCATGTGTTTTTTGTTCTGGTTCGAGAACACCACAGGTTACCTAAGTTGGTCTCGCCTACTTTTTCAGTGCACAGGGTGTTGACGTCTGTGGCATTTGGGAGTACGGTGGAGAGTCTCTCACTCAGGGGCTCGCTTTAGTTTCTGGAGTTCTCCAGACTGCTAATGCAATCGATGTTAACCTTCTTTCTTTGGGCAAAATGTGTTTTCTTGTCGTTTCATAATCGAGCTCTAAGCTTTAGCCACTATACCAGGGAGCGGTGAGAGTCGATATTTGCTCCTCAGAAAAATGTCGAAAGCATGTCTTGCGCCGCCGTTAGTACTTGGTCGATATGGTTGGCGGGCCGGCCATTAGGAGATCACCGGTTGCTGTGCAGATCTTCCGTCTTGGAAACTTAGTGCTACCTATCACTATATTACGAGCTGCAGCAAAGTCGATTAATCGGAAGCCGTTACCTGTTTTTACTTCGTGGAGGCTGTGCTTTCCAACTTATCCACCAAAGATGTTTTCTTTTCCGTTTTCTTGCACTCAAGCCTCCGTGCACCCTCGATAGTCTCCGTAGGCTGTATCCAAGAGGTCGCGAAGATCCTCCTTGCTAGAATCGTCAATATACTCGGTAGGTTTTTTAGTTTGGCCTTAATGTTGATGGAAGCTAGGCAATTACGAATTAGCTTGAAGTTCATGACTATGGATTTGCCAAGGCATTGTCTATTAACTATAGCATTCTTTTGACATTCGCTGTTGAAAAGCATTAATATCTGCCTTATACTGCGAAAGCACCAATTCAAGTTTTTCAGTAGCACCTGCGTTGTTCACGGTTCTTGCATTCCAGGTGTAAGCTCTCAATTCATAGTCCGTTGTCGTTCCGGTTTGGTTGCCATTTAAATAAGAAAATAAATAGTTGTCGGACAGCTCTGGAAGAGCCAAGGCCTAAGTGGCTTACTCTCATCAACAATTCTCTAGGTGGATGTGGAGAATTGAGGGACAATTTAACTCCGATTCCGAACGGCAAAGTCGAGCAGCACTTTTTCATGACAGATGATACTCTTGGAAGTTTTGCCAGTTCTTCGCAAGAGGCAGTGCCCGTGAAAGATGAAATAAAAACTATATGCACGAGTAGGACTAGAACCCACGACGTTCTGCTTAGCAGCCAACGCACCTAACCACTAAGCTAACAGTTGTCGTTTGAGGGATTTCACTATCCGAGGCTGTATGTATATGCGTCTCTCTCGTTACTTTTTTTACACCTTACCTAACCTTCGTTCTTGAAGAGTTCCAAAAGTATGCTATTCGTTCCGGTAGAATAGGCTCCTTCCACATCTTCAGTAGTCGGTACTGAAACTAACCATTAAAAAGAACAGTTTATAACGCGAAATACATGCGAATTAAACTCTTTTAAAATCTACAATTCTACATATTTGGCAATCTTTTCAAATTTTTGCATTTCTCATTCCACAAAACCTAACAGCTATCACAGTGTCACTAAATTATTTTAATCAAAACTTCTCTTGAAAACTATTCTGTTCAATATCTGTTTCGCACTCAACCTGGAGCCGGACGAAAACCTTCTTCAGTTTTACGTACAGTTCTTTTATGCATATGATTAGTTCTCGTACCCGCAGTTCTACATATTTCTTAATTAAAGTCTTCTTCCTTCTTCCAGTCAAACCAAAAGTCAGAAAAAACCAAACAAAAAAATAACCTCTATTTGAATTAATTTCTGCCAGAAATCAGGCTACCACTTCCTGTGTCTTTCTTTCCATTCCTCACTTAATAAAAACAAAGGACCCTTCCGGGATGTATAAAGAATAGTCAATCCTACCCACGAAAACAAATCCCCCTCTTTTTCTAGCTGCTTTAGCTTGGCGTTGATGTTGCTGCCACACAAGCAGCAAACTTCAAGAACTATTTTAATTTCAATTTTGAAAAGAAAAACAATGACCAGAACTACAGAAAACAGACAAAAAACAAATGAAGACTAAACCTCGTCTTGCTCGCGCAAAATATATATTTTTATAGGTCGCGGATTTAAAATTTCATTAATATCATCTGTTGAACTCGGATGATAACGTGAGCCACTGCTTTGACAGTAGAATGTTTCTTAAAGGAACTCAGCTCAAAAAATAGTTTTGCATTACCTGTGCTTAATTTAACAAGAGAATTTCGCTTAGACAACTCGGCTAGAATGAAAACTGTGGCTGAACACTGGTATTAGTTTCCAACGGTGCAAGGTCAAACGTCTACAAGCCCAAAAATCGTAATACGGGCTAACGTCCCACTCAAGTGAGCCGGACGAATCCGGGCAATCAGCGGACGAATCCGACAATGAAGGATGAATCTGGTAAATCAACAGCCGAATCCGAGCTATCACGCACGAATCTGGGTAATCAACGGACGAATCCGGGCAATCAACGGACGAATCCGGCAAACGCGGACGAATCTGACAGTCACGTAAAACTCTGATAAGTTAACTGACGAATCCGGGCAATCAATGGACGAATCTGAGCAATCACGAACAAATCCAGTCAATCAACGCAAGAATTTGAGCAAGCAATGGAAGAGTCCGAGAAATCGACGGACTAATCTGGGCAATCAACGGACAAATCCAAGTAATCACGGACGAATCCGGTCAATCAATGGACGAATCTGGGCAATCAACGGACGAATCCGGCAAACACGGACGAATCTGACAGTAACGTACAACTCTCGTAAGTCACCGGACGAATCCGAGCAATCAACTAACGAATCCGGGCAATCATTGACAAGTCTCGCCAATCAAAGGACGTATTTGGGCAATCAATGGATGAATCCGGGCAATCAACGGACGAATCCGGCAAACACGGACAAATCTGACATTCACGTAAAACTTTGGTAGGTCAACGGACGAATTCGAGCAATCAACTAACGAATCCGGGCAATCACGGACGAATCCGGGCAATCACGGACAAATCTGGTCAATCAATGAACGAATTTGGGCAATCAACGGAAGAATCCGGGCAATAACGGACGAATCTGGGCAACGCATGAATCTGGCATAAACGGACGAATCCGGGCAATCAACTGACGAATCCAGACCGTCAAGAAGAATCCGGTCAGTCAACGGACGAAACTGGCAAATCAACGAAAGAATCCGAGCAATCAGCGGACGAATCCGACAATCACGGGCAAATCTGGTAAATCAACGGACGAAGCCGAGCACTCAACGAATTAAGCCAATCAACGGCCAAATCGGGCAATCACGTACAAATCCAGTAAATCAACGGACGAATTTGGGCAATCAGCGGGTGAATCTGGACAGTCAACGGACGAAACTGTGTAATCACGGACGAATCCGGTAACTCAACGGTCAATCAACGAATGAATTTGGCGACTGGTAAGTGTATTTCGGTAAGACCGCTTGTGACTTGCTGTAAGACTCCATGGCTCACGTCTGATCGTCCGACTCCAACTGAACTCCTAAGGTTGCTAAATGGCTGTTTATAGGCTGACTACATATGCTGTTAATAAATCGATGGCGAAGCGGTTGGCTTGCAAGCGCAACTACTGTGTGGTCTGTACTGATTGATGAACGGATGGCAACAACTGATCTTCCCTGGACGGTGGTGGTCGGTTTTGAACTTATGACGATTATTGCATTTATACTACGATTGGGAAGTACATTGCTTCCGGTAACAACCCCACTGTAAACTGCCTGTATGGTTCTTGTATAAAAAGATGGCAACACAATAAAAGTTTTCATAGCCAGCTTTACTGTTCTGTTGATGCACGCTTTTCTCTACTTGCATAGCATCCTTGTTGGTTTCATCAACTTTACGAATAGTTTCAACTAGGCAAGCCATCCCCGATCCTTGCATTTTCAAACACACACACACACAAAAAAAAAACAGAATATCAAAATATTAATAAAAGGAACAAAAATTAAAATATACAAGTGAAATTGTTTTTTGCAGGGGCTATTTCTCTGACATTCTGCTGTTTCTGTTGCTGCTGCGCTTGCTGAAACCTGGAAGCTAGAACGCTCTCAAAGCAAAAAGCCATTGTTTGCATATCCTTTTCATATTCCACATACACACACTCGGGTTTGCTTTTTTTTTTGGTTTTTCGAGGTACATAAAAACATTTTATTAATTTGTTCAAGACTTATATAGAAATGATGAAGGGATCCGTTAAAAAAGTGCTGATGTGGTTTCGTTTCGGATAACATGAGTTTGCGAGTAGCAAAAACCACATCTCAGTACTATGTTCATAGCTTCAGCTCCTGCGCCAGCCTTCAACCCATCTTCATATTATAGGGAAACAAATTTTATATTAAAACAAAATATGCGCAATCTGTGAGGTTGTAACGTATTTTTACTCTTTTTTGTCGAGTTTTATTTTGGGGAATCTTTTTTTTTTGTGAAGTGATTTTTAGATCAAAATAATTTGCTTTTACAGTTTTGAACTAGATTGGATTTCTTTCAAGTTGTGGAGCGCTGTAGTGATAGAGAGATTTCAGGTGTTTTTGGGAATTTTGTTGTGAAGTGGCTAACTAGTTTTAGTCCTATTTTTCGGCCAGTGCCGCAGTTTAGGCTAAGCTAGTAGTTTTATTGCTCTTTGATGGCAAAAACTATCCAACTTGGTTGTTAGAATTTGCCGCATAAACTGATTTGTGCGGCACAGATTGTCTGACTTTAAACTTTGAATCCATAATCAACCACAAGTCCTTGGGAAAATAGTTCAAAAGCAAATCTTTTTTCAGTTTAAATTACTTTAGGAAAACATGTACCTAGTCATTGAGATTTAATAAATTAAATCTTCACAAAGAAACATTTAGGCCTTGTCCAAAACATATGCATGCATTCCTCCTCTTGAAAGCAATTAGCGTCGAAACTTGAAACCTAGACCCTAAATAATCGTTTCAAACAACACGCAGATCTAAAATTTCTCGATGGTACTTGGTCATTTTCCACGATCAAGCTCAAAGCAATTTTGATAGTGTACTTGTCTTGAGATTGACCTTTATAAAATACTTTTAAATGGTTTTTGAAAGCACACACATTTTATTTTCAACGTTTTCGGTGATGGTAAAGAATTGAAAAGATTAAGGACTTTTTATAGAGGAAATTTCTGTTTTATTTTGCATGGCCGTTATCTGTCTTCCATGGTTGTGATGGTCCATTTTCCGTACAAACAATTTCTTTTAATAGCATTTTCCAGAAATAATTGGCAGTGTCGAGTGTGAGTACTCTAAACTTTTAATTTCCACCATAACGATTTTGAATCGCTTTAACCAAACCAATAGATAAATATAAAATGTTAATTGTGCAGGTATAGAAGTGTCAAGAGCTTCTTTAGCGGAAAGGACACCCCTGCACTGCATTCCAATTGATAAGGCTTCCTCAGATGACAACTTTCATGAACGTTGGTTTTCTTAACACAACCAATTATGTAAGGAAGTGTATGACATACCAAGACCTAACAAAAATGAGACTAACTCAATTTACTCCTTGGCCTTGCAATGACGGATAGAAACGAGGTTCGGAAATTCTGTGCTTCTGACTTAATCTCAAGTACAGCTTTAAGCACTGTTCCTAGTGACATGAAGTTTATAATTAAGTGGTTGAGCAAATTCGCGTTAGCCAGTCTTTTTCAACTAATCCCTCACACACTTGTTGGGCCAAAAATGAAATTGTTGTCAACAACGACTTCTTTCAAATAAGAAAACTCTTTTTTAATGTTCCCAATTTTTTTCTGAATTTTTTGGCTTTCAAGGTAAAATCATAGTTCTGAAGCATACCAATAAATTAATTTAATACTCAACCAAACATAAAACGTCACTTTAAATTTTGAACCTGTGAAACCTTTGTTTAAATTCATATTTTCCAAGCAACGCACGGTATTACTGTCATTCTGACATCTCGAATGGAAGAAATTTAAAGTTATCTTTTGAAGTTTCGTTGAATAATTCAACGAAAGTTATAATGAAAACGATGTTCATTGAATGAGGTTCCGTAATATTGAATAAAAACTTCTTTTGATAAGTTTGATAAAACAAAACTAAATATTTTCAACAAAAACTGACCTGGAGCCGAATAACGGCATCCGTTGACGAATAATACGTTACTGAATTGTGTGTGTTTGGCTTTATCTCTCACATTATCGAGTTCTGTCTTCTGTATCGAGCTTTTAGTATCTATCTACATTCAAATCTCTGCTCACTGCTCAGTTATCGAACAGCATTTCATTCGACACACAAACGGCTTATTGATGGGAGGAACTTTCTAAGAAAAAATTAAAATTTTTCCTTTGAGTTATTTTTCTATGAAATTACATAAACATCAACTTGGTCAAAATTATAAATCATTGTATGAAATTCTTAGCCAATAATTAACTAAGGTCAAATATTATGCCTAAATCAGAGAGCGATGTTACTCTTAGAAGAGATTCACCATTGATAGTGTAATAAGCATACACTTTATATTCCTACCTCTCTTTATCTCTGTATGTCAATCTATTGTAATGTGTACACACATTGGGCCTTACCAATAATTATTGACTAAACAAGCGTTTAGATAAACGCCACGTTAAACTTTAGAGACGAGTTTATTTGTCTGTTAACCAATAACCAAATTAAACACGTCTTTAACTAAACTGTGCTCTATTACATTATCTACTACATTTGTTGTCAAACAGACAGCTGTTGTCGAAATGACGAACCAGAGAGGCGATATAATATAGTCCAAATACATACAAGAAATCACATTGAACGCTTGTTTGGGCAGCTGAAAAATAAATTTCGATGCTGCTTCACTGGGATTTGTAGATGACTCTTCTCCAGCAACAGCAAGCATCTCCGATGAAGTATTTGATTCTGATGATAGAAATGGTGATGACTTGGTTGTGCTGCCAGGAAGAAGATTAACAGGACGATTTATAGATGACAGCTTATACTCAAACATTTTACGTAAACAAAACACAATTAACTATTTTTTTGTATTAACTTAAAATAATTATATGAATATACATACACAATTATATATTTAATTCTAAAGGAATGATTGATGGAAAAATAAGCTTAAAACTACTTTAACATCATACAAAAAATCACAGTTCAGTCTGTTTTCAGGTTTTGTTTGTACGTTGTACTGTCAGAATGACAGCACAAACATGACGTTTAAACTTAATCACGAAGTTAAACACGCGTTTCTCTTCTCTAAAATTTAGAGTGACGTTTAGCGTTAAGCTGACTATTAAATTGATTATTGGTATGGTTCATTATTTAGAGTCCACTTAAATATTTAAGTCGTCACTAAATATGATTATTGGTAAGGCCCATTGTAACTCCGCCTCTCCATATCTCTAGATGTCTATCTGTATGTGTACATACTGCAATGTGTATACACTATTTATCTCTATCACTCTAATATTGTCTAATTGCTGAATAGTTATGTAACAAAAAGCTTTATTTGTAGTTGTACGTAATTGTGTTTACACTCTTTAGAGTTTCCCCTACACTCTAGTGGTTAAGAGTAGAACTTCGTTAAGCATCTAGAAGTTCCAGCGCCTACAAGAACCTAGTAGTTTCTAGAACCTATTTGAGTTATATAAATACCCGCTTGGTGTCGAAGCAAAATTAATTGAATGTGAACTGCTACAAAGTAAGGACACTGTGTTTTATTTGAAAAAGTGAATAAGTTTTAATTGTCGGACCAAGCCGAATATTACAATAGCATAAGTTCTACAAGAAACTGTAGAACACTTACGAGAAAACGTTATATTAAATTAATATCAGTTTGGAGTAGGTCAATGTCCACGAAACAACATATTTCTTTATTAATTTTCATATCGTCAGCATATATAAGTAGTTCAGCATTGGAAATAATTTGTTCAATGTCACTGGTGTTTAATAGAAAAATGAGAGGTCCGAGGTGGCTACTTTGGGGAACACTAGATGTTGCATTTATTTCCGTTGAAATGCAATTCCTAAACAAAGTCCTGTACTGTATTGTAGATTGTACCCATGAGACAATAAAAGGTGGAAAGCTAAGTTCAATAAGTTTAAACACAATAAGCTTGTGGGAGATATTGACAAAAGCCTTACTGAAATCTGTGGCTTCTGAATCGACCTCCTTTTCACTTTCTAGAGCGCTCAAGCTAAAAGAAACAAATTCAATAAGATTTGTGGTGGTTGATCTTCCTTAAAGAAATCCATGTTGATTGGGGAAAAGATAGGTTTGCAGTGAAAAAAAAAACATATTGTCATAGATAATACTTTCAAAAAGTTTGGGTTTCTTTTCTTTTCTTTTACTATTCTTACTTTTACTGAAATAAATGTTTTATTTATTATACAAAAAATATTTTTATTTCAACATAAAAAGCGAAATAAAAAGTATAAGTTAAAATCGCTTGGTAGACCAACTATTTTGGATTTGGGCGTGTAGATCATAATGATGACTGTCTAAGAGATCTCTCTTAGATTTAAATATATATATCAATTATTCCTATCCATCAGCGTCCTTATTTTCAAAATCAAAACAATTTCGAAATTCTGACTTCTCAAAATTCCTCTACCTATAGTCACACGTGTTTACAAAAATGAGCGCGTAAATCCCTTCCTATACAAAACCAAAAGAAAAAAACTCATCGAAACACGTGCATGAAGTGTGTCCTTTTCAAGTTTTATTTAACCACAAAAACAATTTGATTCAGTTTTTATGCTTAAAAAAACCTATTTTAACTCTAAAATTAAATCTTTTACAACTCTGCGTTGGTTACTTTGCCACTCCGACTTCGTTCGTCAACATTGAGTTCATTGTGTTGTTGTTATTTAAAAATGAAAATCATGCGTTTAATGCTCAATCCAGCGTTCAATTTGAATTTGTACATTTCTTAATAACTTACAAAATTACTGGAAATAAAATGAAGCACCAATACATATGTATGTATACCTACGTATACAATTTTACACGGATCATAATTTCTTGTTGTCACTTTGCTTAAAAGAAGTTCTATTTATGTTTGACCTAAGAAATGTCATAAATAAAAATTAAGAAAAAAAAACTATGGATGCAGAATGTGGATGAACTTACTTTTTCATTCGAATGGAAGGAGAAATCCAAAAACGTTATGTCTCTTTGAATTATCTCAAATATATTATTGTATTGAGAAGTTATGTTATGCCTTCTTGCCATAAGCCAGTTTGTCAGAAAGAAGTGCGGTGGGGGATTTTAAAATATTGCTGGTCAATGAAACCACTTTTATGTTGGTTTCTAAAATGCCAGGGCCCAAAATTGTGAGAGGGGAAAGTGTATGATGGAGATTGGTGTTAAATGTTCATTATTGTATTGTAATGTGTTAACATTATTTATCTCTGTCACTCTAATATTGTGTTATAGCTGAAATGTAGCTAAAAATTTTTTTTTTAGTTGGAAGTAATTGTGTATACACTCTTTTGAGTTTCCCCTACACTCAAGTGGTTAGTAGGAGAACTTTTCGTTAAGCATCGAGAACATTCAGCGCCTACAAGAACCTAGTAGTTTTTCGAACCGATTGAAGTTACATAAATAGCCACTTGGAAACGAAGGAATGCAATTGAATGTGAACTCCTATAAAGCGTGCTTGAAATTGAAAGTGTTGAATAAATAAGTTTGTGGGTTTGCGTCCACTAAGGCATGCCTCCTTTTCAACAGGCGGCAGCGGAAGAACTCTCAAGATGGAATCAACGTGGCGTCTACAGTTCCAGTCAGGTTGAACTACTTAGTGAACACCTTATAGGGCTTCTACGACATATTCGTAGCCCAGGCCAATAAGGAGCGGTTTGGCCGGCTTTTCGTCTTAGAGTTAAACCAAAGCCCTGGCCATCCAGTTTGGGGGTCGTGCGTCGGGGTGACTGCCCGGCCACATAAGGAAACTATAGATCCAAACCACCAACAAGCCTCGGATACGGACGGAATTAATGATGACGACCCACGCAAACGATTTAAGGACAACGAATTTCGGTTTTCCACGTGAAATGTTAGGTCGGTTAACAGGCCACGTGCAGGCGAACAACTAGCGGAAGCCTTTGACTGATATAAAGCAGATATAACTGACATCCAAGAAATGCGACGGGATGGTCCAGGCCTAAGTAAAATGGACAACTGCGATATTTACTTCGGCGACTGCTACCGGCAACAAAATCAGCGTCTATTTGGATGTGGATTTGTAGTTGGGACTCGACTCAGGAGGAAGGTCTTGAGTTTCACAATCCGTACCAAGGCTAAATTCACCAACATCAGCCTCATCTGCGCTCATGCCCCCACTGAGGAAAAGGATGAAGACACCAAAGACAGGTTCTACGAGCTCCTCAAAAGCTCCTCAAACAAATCCTACTCTATGACATTAAAATCGTCCTTGGAGATTTGAATGCTAAGCTGGGTAGAGAAGAAATCTTTGGTGGAATAATCGGACGACATAGCCTACACGGCACCACCTCCGATAAGGGATTTAGGCTAATCGATTTCGCTGCGGGGCGAGACGTAATGGTAGCAAGTACGCGATTCCCACATTGACAAGGGAACATGGAAATCTCCTGACCAATCAACCGTGAACCAGATTGATCACATTGCGTTCGACGCATGACACTTCTCTAGCATGCAAGTTGTCCGCACATTCCGAGGTGTTAACATCGACGAGGACCACTACCTTGTTGTAGCCAAGGTACGAATGCGGATATCCCGATCAAGGCCTCCGAAAATCTCCTCAGAAAACCTTTGCTGCCAGAACAAAATATAGAGAACCAGTAGCAACACTGCCAAGCAGCCATCAGAGATGCCGCCTCTGAAGTGCTAGGGTTTACACAGCCCGGCCACCACAACGAAACCCCTGGTTTGACGATGAATGCCGGCGAGCACATGCAGTTAAACAAGAGGCATATAAAGCGGCGCTGCAAAGAAGGACACGAGCAGCTCGTGAGCTCTACGAGCAGCAAAGGAGAGAGGAGCATAAACTTCCCAGAAAGAAAAAAAGGGAGCATGAGAAGCTCGCGATCGAGGAGATACAGGGATGCCACAACAGGAACAAGTTTCGAAAGTTCTACAAAAAGGTGAAACAACTCTCCTGGGCTTATGCACCCCGAACTGAAGCCTGTAGAGACCATCATGGGAACATCGTACTAAAACCGCAGTCAGTGCTAAGGATATGGAAAGACCACTTTTCCAAGCTGTATAATGGCGATGACGACCAAAATTCCGTCAAACCATTCAATTTGGGTGCGTAAGGCCAACAATTCCACCCAATCGACATGGACGAAGTGAAGATAGCGATATCTAAACTCAAGTCGAACAAAGCCGCTAGAACAGACGGGCTAGCCGCCGAACTGTACAAAGTAGCTGGAGATGATTTGGTTAGGGGCATGCACCAGCTCATCTGCAAAATTTGGTCGGAGGAAAGCATGCCCGATGAATGGAACCTCAGCTGCTGAGGTTCCATTCATCGAGCATGCTGAGGCTCAGCATCGTATGCCCGATCCTCAAAAAGGAGATCCCCTGAACTGCACCAACTACAGAGGTATAAGTCTACTTAACAAAGCCAGGGCCCGATCTAGCTTTTCTGCCGTCCTAGGAAAAAGTATTATTTGCCGCCCTTTAAAATCACACCTTGAAATGCATGAAAGGTTATTTCTACTGTATTTATGTATGTATGTTTTGTACGTATTCAAATAATTTAAATCCTCTGGATATCTATAAACAATTTGTTTGTTCAAAATGTCTCCGATACTTGTTTTGTGAACTTAACTAGCAGGGTTCGTTATATCGATCACGAATCGCGATCGAAAAATTCCGTCTTCTCACTTTTTTTCGGTCTTCTTATGATCCGAAAAAAATTTAAATTCTCATACGGTATTTTTTCTCGGTATTCGAAAATTTGCGATCTCTCTCAAAACGAGTTGCAAATTTTTTTCTCCTCTTCGTTCGTGAGAGATCGAAAAAAATAAAATTGCTTTCCAGTTTCGTTGTCCATTGAAAATATATTGAAAAAAAAATTATTTTTTAGAAAAATTGAAAAACTTTGGAAACATTTATTTTTTTTTTTTTTTAATTGAGGAATAATATAAAAATTTTAAATAACAATTGGTTTTGTTTTATTTGAAAAAAAAAAAAACAATACATAGTTCCAACAAATTTTAATTTTTGCAAAGAATTCGTAAGAATTTCGATTTTCTTATAAAATTTTTAATTTTTCAAAAAAGAAAATTCAAATACTCCAAGTATTTTTCATTTTGCCAAATATTTTCAGTTTGTTCAGAGATTTTGAATTTTTCCAGATTTTTAAATTTAGTACGATTGTAATTTGTACAAAAGGGAATACATATATGACATTCGAAATAATTTTGCAGCTTATTTCGTTTGGTGCGTGAATTGAACTTTTTGTAGATAAATTCGTGATAAATTTGTGATCAGTTCCCGAAAAATATAAATCGAACGTGATCACAAACTTTATTTTTAAAAATCTGAAATTTAAAATTCACTATCGAATCAGAAGTTAAATTCCCAGTTGATTTTTTCGATCGCGATCGAATTAAATTTTAACAATTTCCGAACCCTGGTAACTAGTCGGCAGCGAAAAGTTAGCGACAAACTCATAATTATGTACAATTCGCTAAGAATATTCTGTACTTTTTGTCTAAGCGGATTTGCATGCTCTGATCGTTCCGAAATTTGAATCTGAACACTCAGAACAAAGAAAAAAAACACATTTTTCGGTTTGACAATTCGTTTGTCTGAGCAAATGTTAAAGAGAAAAACGCCTATAGTATAAAGTATAATGCTGGAATGACAAAAAAAAAAACTTTTTCACTCCCAATCGCCTTTGAAAGTCTATCAGAGAAAAAGGAAAGGCGCAAGGAATGAACGTGTAGTCGAATTAAAAGGTAAACATCGGGTTAATACATTCCTACCCCTTCCTACGCTGTTCAATCAGTATTATAGTTAAGAATAAAGGATGAGAAGACTAAGTTTTTTGAAAATCAGATGTTCATAACTTTTTATGCCATGCGGGACAAAAACAGTCCATACATTCAAATTGAGGCCAAAATAAGACAGACTGCAACAAGTTCCGTTTCCTTTGCAAAATTAAGACAAAGGAGGAACTAAACGCCATCAAATTAAAAATGCACAAAACTACCTTAAATGCTTACATTCTCTGTAAAAAATAATGGCAAAACGCAATCATGTATCAATTGTGACGAAGATTACATGTATAGCAAAGGTTCAGACCATTCCAATAAATACGCAGACGCTCCCATTTTAAATGAATTGAGCGACGCATGAGGCACGACGCACGAGCACAACCACAAAAATATTCTTACGATCTCAATTCTCAAGTAAGAAATGTGTAGTTGTTGTTTGTAGGGTTTGTAGAAAAAGAAAGAAAAACATTCTCAGTCGGAGATCGGGACTTCATTTATGTAGTAACATTTGTAGTAAAAAAATTAATTTCTTCAACCATCAATTTTGCCGCCCTAGGCAATTGTCCCGTTTGCCCTCCCCTAGATCGGGAACAAAGCCTGTAAGATCTTGTCTGCCATACTGTGTGAACGTTTGAAGCCCTTCGTCAACAACCTGGTAGGTCCTTATCAGTGTGGCTGAGACCCGGAAAGTCCACCATCGATCAAATATTCACCCTACGGCAGATCTTGGAGAAGACCCAGGAACTTCAAATCAATGCCTACCACCTTTTCATTGATTTCAAGGCCGCGTATGACAGTGTCTAGAGAGACCAACTATAAAGAGCAATTTCTAGTTTTGGCATTTGAGAAAAATTTATCCGTCTGTGTAAGATGACAATGGAAAACTCACGCTGTTCCATCATGGTCGGGAAAAACCTAACGGACGCTTTTGATGTCAAAAAAGGTTTTAGACAAGGCGATGCGTTGTCCTGCGATCATGTTAAAAGCGGAGTATAAGTATGACAAACTCCTCTACTACCTCGAAGTATGAGTGTCCGTTCTCGAAGGCAGCATTTACTTCATTTTTCTCTCATTTACAGCTAAACCCATTTTTCCATCTGTCTCAATCCTCACAAAGACACCATTGACATCACGCTGTGTTCTTCCCATTATATTTATATCATTGGCGTACGCGAGAAGTTGAACAGATTTTTGGAAGATAGTGCCTCTGGTGTTGACGGTGGAGTTCTGCACTATCTTCTCAAGAACGATGTTAAGGAAATCGCACGACAGTGCATCGCCTTGTCTATAAAATAGGGACCGAGCTACTAGGACTTTTGAAAGATTGTGCCTCTGGTGTTGACGTTGGAGCTTTGCACAATCTTTTCAAGAATGATGTTGATGAAATCTCATGACAGCGCATCGCCTTGCCTAAAACCTTTTTTGACATCAAAAGCGTCGGTTTGGTTTTTGCCGACCCTGATGGAACAGCGTGAATTTTCCATTGTCATCTTACACAGACGAACGAGTTTTTCTATGATGCCAAAACTAGACATTGCTCTGATAAGATAATTGAGCCAAACTAATTCGTTTAGAAAAGGAATATCTTCTGCTCCTCATATACGAGCTTCTTTAATATCAGCATTATTCTTCCTTCTAAAAAATCTCAAGCTTTTAAGCCAGGTACATGCTCGGATTAACCTGAAACATCAATGTGCCGAAAAACAACAACAGTCATCTGTCATTTAATTAAAAGAAAATACTCCTCAACAATGTTAACGAATTTCTAACGTTTTTTTCCCAAAACTAATTCAATCCAGAAGTGTTCATAATTTGTAACAAGACAAGTAATATCAGAAAACATGTTTTTCATTATCCTCTTGCTTCTTTCTTCATCCATCATTTTAAAATGTACCCATAGCAGCTCCTGAACTGATACAAACCAGTACAACACAGCCTCAAGGAGCAACTTTCAGTTTACTGTTAACATTCAACCTCCTCTAGGAGCTAATCGAAACAAGACAGCAAAAAATAGAAACAACAAAAACAAGGACATTGAACTTGACATGACAACCAACTTGAAAAAAAAAGGAACACACTCTCTTATGCAACAATACTACTTTTTACTGCCATTCGATACCAACTGTTGCATGTAACAGGGTCTATCATTTTTAGTGAATGAGAAAAAAACCACATCACATCCTTCCTCGTCCTTGTTTTTTTGAAATCAGTAGTAGTTCATTGGAGGAAAAAAAAAACAAAAACACAAAAAACCAGGAAAATGAAACAAGGACATTGTAACCGCGTTCGTAAAAAGTGTCAGTGTCATCTTCCCACCCGTTCGTGTATATCCAATGCACGTCGACTAAATTATGACGTTTAACATGTCACTTTCAACGCTTTGGTTATAGTTTATCCTTCGGGATCGGGCGATACTGTGGGAAAAAATTGTTCGACAGAAGAAAAAAAATTAAACTCGCCAAGCTGAGCCACATGGAGTCCTTTTCTTGTGCTATGATTAAAACTACAAGGACACAGGAGCTGCGATGCATCCTTGTTTTATTTAGTATGAGTAAATCCTTAGTGTATTCAAACCTCCAACCTGTGATGTCGATTATGCCAGTCGAGAAGATGCTCAAAGGACACTTGTTTCTTTATGGCTGGCACAGTATGAGTACACATTTTACAACCATCACTCTTTTTCAGAGCCAGCACAACACCGCTCACCATCTGGACACAATCGATTCCATTAGAAGAAAGATTGTTGTTTCGCCTTCAAGTGCGTTATAGTTGTAGTGTTGTTGCATCGTTATTAGGAGTAGTTGCTGCTGCTGATGCTTCTGATGTTCCTGCTGAAATCACTTAGGATGTGTGATGACAGATTAATGAAAAATGACAAAAATGAAAATTGAGTTTTCGGGATGAAAATTGGAAAGTCACACAAAATGTTTTATGAAGTCGAGTTCGAGTCGGTGGGAACTAAATTTTCGGATTTTGTCCTTTGGGTTAAGGTTATGGAAGTTATTACTGTTTACCCTTTTTATGGGACAGTTTTTTGTTTAATTTTGTATGAAAAATTGAGGCGTGATATACTTTGTGTAGTTGATTGATTGCTTGATTGTTTAACTGCCTCAAGTGACACATATTAGAGGGGTTACAATGTTTAAGGGTCCTTTTGTTAGGATTACGACCTTTTACGGGCATATCCTTTCAAACGAAGAAAAGATTGAAAAAGTTTTTGAGAAATTATTAACTTTTATCTAATATCATACAAAGACATCTAGGTAGGAGCAGGTCGGAGTGGAATGAAGTGGCTCGTCCGAGGAAATTTGCATACATTCATCTTCGTTCTATTTGGGCCTTGGAGACAAAAATTATTTCTGAAGTTTTCTCTTAGTCTTGTAGGAATGAATTTTACTCTGTCTCTTGAAGAATGACCCATTTGCCATTGGGGCCTGAAAGGCTGTCAACAACTCAATCAAAACAAGAACTTTAGCCCGTTATGGATTCATTGTATAAATAAATGACTTGGGACAACATCGAGGAGTTGAAAGGTGAGATTTGTTGACGTTATATAAAAGGATCTTAGGGTTATAAGTTTTCGAAAAAAAAAAAATCAAACCAGACACATCAAGGGGTTATGTAAAGAGAACGTTAAAACTTTGTGGAAGGTATAGGTAACCGCAATCCAGAAAATTGATGAATAGGAAGTGGTATAAGTAAATGTGTAATTGGCATAGAAAGGGCTTGACTACGATATGAAAAATATACGGAATGTCCAACGTCACATGTATCACATGACCTCGTCGTAGTCGACAAAAGGCTACAGCCTGTGTACTAGATATACAAGTCTGGTATCAGTATCTTTGCGTGTCTTCAACAGCTTTCAAAGATTCTTCTTAATTATCCTCCAACAGCTAGCAAAAAAGCTAGCCCAAGCGCGCCTAACTCAAATTCAAAAAACATCTCGACGACTGGAAGCTCCTTAATCAACAGCAGTTTGGCTTTCTCAGCAACAGGTCACAAATTGCTTCGCTGACGATAGTACTCCTAACTTCTCATGTTGGTTCAGGCTTCGCGTCTCTTTAGAGTCTCTTTAGACATATATGACTAATCTTTTTTGCTTCATCTGTGATTATAAATGAACAAGATTCCTTCTGCCGTAATATGCTAAAGTCTGAAGCCTTTCGTCAACAATCTGATTGGTCCTTATCAATGTGCCTGCAGACCAGGAAAGTCAACCTTCGACAAAATCTTCACTTTGTAGCAGATCCTGGAAAAAACCTATGAACTCCAAATCAAATCATTGATTTCAAGGCTGCATTTGACACCATCTACAGAGACGAACTGTATAAAGCTAAGTCTAGTTTTGCCATCCCTACCAAGCTCGTTCGCTTGAGCAAAATAACGATGGAGAACTCAAGCTGCTTCATCAAGTTGGCAACGGACTTACGGAATCTTTCATGTCAAAATAGACAAAGCGATGCAATGTCATGCGGTTTCTTTAAAATCGTTCTTGAGAAGATAGTGCAAATCTCCATCGTCAACACCAGAGGCACTTTCTTCCAAATATCTGTTTAACTTCTCACGTACGCCGAAAATATTGATATTATGGGAAAAACACAGCGTGATGTCAATGGCGCCTTTGTAAGAATTGAGACAGAAGCGGTATAAATGAGTTTAGCTGTAAATGAGGAAAAAACGAAGTACATGCTGTCTTCGAGGAAGGACACCCAGCACCGATGGATCGGACAGAACGTCAAAACAGACGCATACAACTTCTAGGCAGTAGAAGAGTTTGTCTACCTAGACTTCCCTATTAACACGGGCAATAACACCAGCGCAGCGCTGAGATCAGACGAGGAATAACTCCTGCTAGTCGCTGTTTCTTTGGACTAAGAAAGCAATTGAGCAGAAAAACCCTCTGTATGACACCCATCATCCCAGCCCTGCTGTATGGTGCGGAAGCATGGACCTTGAGAAAATCATATGAATGTGCCTTAGGCTGTTTCGAGGGGAAAGTTCTTCGGGTCATCTTTGGCCCCGTGTGCATTGATGGAGAATGGAGAAGAAGATACAACAGCGAGCTTTACTGGTTGTACAACGACATGGACCTAGTCAGAAGAGTCAAGGTCGATAGACTCATATGGCTCGGTCATTTCGATCGGATGGACACCAATGCTCCGGCCCGGAAAGACTTCGACACTATATCCGAGGGACGTAGAAGGAGAGGAAGACCGTGACTCAGGTGGCGCACACAAGTGGAAGAGGTTCTCAATCAACATGAAGTGCAAAACTGGAGACAGCTAGCTAGTGACCAAACTGGCTTAAGGAGAGTGTTCCGAAGTCCACAACGGACTGTTCATCACTTGGCTAGTCCTAATATTAACAAATGTTTCTCATAGTAATTGAGTTTGTATTTGCTTACTTTATGAATAACTAGCCAAAAAAACCCTGCGTTGCCGGGTTTCAGAATTTCTGCGAGAGAGCTGTAGGTAATAACGCCAGAGGGAGGTACCGTTTTGGACCAATACAAACATTTTTTTATACATTTAATACATGAACGTTTACAAAAATTAAACTCGAGGAAGTTTAAAAAAAATCGTAGGAGGCGTTTTGAAGGAAATTGAAAGTTTTGGTTTTTGGCCAAAAAAAAATCGTATGGTGGCTACCCTGAATATTGATCTTAAAACAAAAATAAAAAAAAACTGGGATATGAGTTTTTGCTCAAACCTCTAATTTTTAAGTTAAGGCTGTAGGTGCCTGTAAACTTCCCGCCAGACAGACAGACGGAATAGCCGGACCCACTTTTTTCGACTTCTCTATCATTGTAATGTCATATCTCATCCTCACTTAAATTTTTTTTTTTACAAAAAATGTGTCGCAAGTAAAAAAGTTGAT
>CAKKXW010000003.1:20149266-20160576 GCA_920937365.1 Sphaerophoria rueppellii | reverse complement strand
TATTTTTGTTTCTTTTTTGTTCGTTTATTCTTCTTCTTATGAATACAACACACAGTGCTCAATGCCAATTGCGAACTCGTGAAGCTGTGCAGGACTTTTCCATACTGAAATCACGACGTTTAGGTATGCGAAGAAACGAAAGCGTTAATAGAACAGAGAAATTGTACAGAGGAAAAAGGGCATTACTTTATTCCTATGAAATCATTTCTTTATTTTTCCTCTTAAAAGTGTGGAATGAATTCCTTGCTCTTTTCACCAAAATTTTTCACCAAGGATGAAATTTGCCACTGCAAATTTGCGATTTTGCCTTGTATTGAATTCTACTTTCGAGTTACGTAGTTCCTCGAATATGCGAACGAATATAAAAATATACTTGGCACTACTAGAACTGTTCGACTATCGCATATTAAAACTTTCTTATAGAATTACAGAGTACGGAATTTGCGAATTCGAAAATTTTTTTTGTAGAATCGAATTACATAGTTAGGCCCCAGGAGTATCAATCTGTCATGAAAAAGTGTTTCTCAACTTTGCCGTTTTGAATCGGAAAGCCACTTAGGCCTTGGCCCTTCAAGAGCTGTCGCGCCACTCTATTTTATGTGTTTATTATTTACGGTGTCCCGTTATTCGTCAACCATACTTTGGGATGTGATTTGGGGTCAAATTCTAAGAAAAAAATTGTTTTATAGTAGGTAATGAGGTAATGACTGATTTTGAACCTTAATATCATTTTTTGACGTTAACTTAGTTGTACCCTAACCCATGTTAAGATCAAATTCTCTATCAGTACAAATGTTAGGGACCTCATTTTTGACTTTCTTTTGTAAATAACTAACCTTTAAAACAACAACATTTAAATAATTGCGGTGATACCTATGTTTTTTAATGCTACCAGAGTTTGAACTTGAAATAGTGTTCAATTTTTCTTGCCCGAGCAAAATTTTGACTTTGAGGTCAAAATTGATAAGGATAAAGGCTTTTTATTTTAATATTTTCTTATTTTTATAAGATGTTCGAAGGGTAGACACATTGAAGATGATACAAGCGCCAACAGCAACCTCTGTCTATCAACTCCTACTCTCCACCTCCTCGCGATGAAGATCGGGTGCCTATAGCACCTCAACCGCAGATTGGTATTCAACCCCAGAGGGAAGTTGTTGGTGGCAGGGAGGGTGGAAAGGCAACGGAAGAGTAAAAATTTCAAAAAGTCGGGATGAACTACTTATAGGGGAATTACGACATATTCGCAGCCCAAGCCTATAAGGAGCGGTTTGGCCAGTTCCCTGTCTTTGTAGTTAAACCATTACAACGACCCACGACAATGAATTTTGGTT
Organism: Sphaerophoria rueppellii; assembly: GCA_920937365.1. Classification (NCBI taxonomy): domain Eukaryota; kingdom Metazoa; phylum Arthropoda; class Insecta; order Diptera; family Syrphidae; genus Sphaerophoria; species Sphaerophoria rueppellii. The sequence continues at coordinate 20,159,242 of CAKKXW010000003.1, read as the reverse complement.
TTGCACTTAACAGACCACGTGCAGGGTGCAGCCGAATAATTGACGGAAACCCTTGGCTGCTATAAAGTAGATACAACCGCTATTCAAGAAATGTGATGGGATGGCCCGGGCCTACGAAAAATGAACAACTGTTATGTCTACCGTGAACAATATCGTGTTGGGATGTGTAGTTATAGCTGGGACTCGACTCAAGAGAAAGGTCTGGAGTTTCGACTCAGTGAAAGAGCGCATCACAACTATCCGCATCAAGGCTTAATTCATCACCGTTAGCCTCATCTCTCCTCTCGCTCCAATGAGGAAAAGGATGAAGACAAGACAATAAAGACAGGTTCTACAAGCTCCTCGATAAGACCTTCCTGCAATGCCCTTCCTAAGACATTAAAATTGTCCTTGGAGATTTTAATCCAAAAAGGGGCAGATAAGACATCTTTGGTGGAATAATCGGACGATATAGCCTACACGACACCATCTCCAATAACGGATTTAGGCGAATCGACTTCGATGCGAGACGAGACGCACGACTTAGTTAAAATTGTATTGTAAAAAGTTATAACTTGTAAATTTGTTTAGATACAACTAAAAGATTTAATCTTCATGTATTGTAATACAAATACAAATACAAATACACTTCTCTAGCATGCACATTCCGAGGCCAACACGTGAAAATGTTAAGAGAAAATTCGACTTCAAACGGCTACATTCGCAAAATATTGCAAGGTCCTTTTCCCATCGTGTCTCCGAAAACCTCCTTAGAAGTCCTCTGCTCCCAGAACAAAATGGGCAGTGGCAACACTGCCAAGCAGTCACCAGAGGGTGCTAGGAATAACACGAAACCCATGGTTTAAGCACATAAACAAGGGGTATACAAAACGGCGCTGCAAAGAAGGACACGACACACGAGCATCTCTCGAGCTCTGCGAGCAGAAAAGGAGAGAGGAACGCAAACTTCTCAGAAAGAAAATAGGGGAGCATGAGAAGCGCGAAATCGAGGATATAGAGGGCTGTCACACCAGAAACGAGGTTCGAAAGTTTTACAAAAAGGTAAAACAAACAACCAGGGGTTATACAACCCGCACCGGAGCCTGTAGAAACCATTATCGGAACATCGTAGAGGAACCATAATCAGTGCTGAGGATATAGAGAGACCACTTTTCCAAGCTGTATAATGGCGATGACAAGCAGATCTGCAATTCCACCCACCCGACATTGACGAAGTGAAGATAGGAATTTCTGAACTTAAGTCGAACAAGGCCGTTGGAACATACGAACTGTATACAAAGCAGCTGGAGATGATTTGGTTAGAAGTTTGCACCAGTTCATTTGTAAAATTTAATCGGAAGAAAGCATGACCGACAAATGGAACCATCGTATGCCCGATCCTCAAGACAGGAGATCTCCTGAACTGCACCAACTATAGAGGTATTCACATGAGCACGAACAACGACCAACGAATGAACGAAAATTCGTCGATTTTGACATTTCTTTTACATGAGAGTTTTTAATTTGTCGCGAATGAACAACCAAAACACAAGGCAAGAAGAAATTAGGGAATCTACAATTTAATGCCAATTCTGAACGGCAAAGTCGAGAAGCACTTTTTCATGACAGATTGATACTCTTGGAAGTTTTGTCAAGTCTTCACAAGAGGTAGTGCCCGTGAAAGATGAAATAAAAACTATGGGCACGAGTAGGACTCGAACCCACGACCGACGTTCTGCTTAGCAGCTGTTCCATCCATTATGGTAGGAAAAAACCTCACTCATGCATTTGATGTATAATGCTTTCATGCGATTTCTGAAAATGTTGTGCAAAACTCCAAGCTCAATACCGGAGGCACAATCTCTCAAAAGTTCGCCCATCAACAAGGTAACAGCGACGATATTAGCAAAGTTGGAAGAAAACAGCGTGAGCCAAGAAGTTAGGTCTTATAGTTGATGTGGGCAAGACCAAGTTAATGCTGTCAGACTTATTTAACTCCTAGGTAGTCAAGGATTTTGTCTAGTCACTCTTGCCAATCGCTCCTTCTATGGACTGAGAAAGCAATTGAGTAGTAAAGTATTCGAGTTACTTAAGTGTAACAAGATCCGGTCCTCATCTCAGTCCTCACGTATGGTGCAGAGACATGGATGAAAACGGTTGTAAGCGATTTGGGCTTTTCGAGAGAAAAATTATTCGAGTGATTTTTGTTCTTTGTTTTGGAGTCGGGTGTTCAACCAAGAACTCACGAGCTGTTCTCCGACACTGATCTAGCAAGAAAGGTTAAGGTCCATTGAATAAGTTAAGTCTTCGAATCCACGCTAGTTGGATGAGGCTCTGGTCTGACCTGAACTGTAGCGCACATTTTCATTATGTTTTATCAATAGGAGCAGTATTTCCTATTATAGCAGGTTTTATTCATTGATATCCATTATTTACAGGTTTAACACTAAACATGAAATGATTAAACACTCAGAACATTAGCAAGCAAGAAATTCCAGGTTGAAGCCAGTCCATCTAGCCTGACGGGCCTGGATAGCAATACGGATACCTTAGTTTCGCTTGGAAATATGATCATGGTCAGTCTATCTAGTGTTATAAGTTTATGCCGAATTCGCTCATAATGTTGCTTTGTGTAGTTCTTCCCAGACTATGCTATCATAGGCTGATTGCCAAAAATGTGGGTAAATTTTTCAAATACAGTCCATCATCCCATCGATCGCAATCGATTCATCAAATTTCATATCTTTTCTCCTCCCATATTGTCTGTTCCTGTGGCTATGATTGACAAATTGGCTTCTCATCGTCATCATTCAACAGTCATCACATTAATCGCTCATCATGACGATTGTAATTGCGTCGATTAGTCGCAAAACTCCGATCTGAAAGTATCTTTAATCTTAAATATGATTTGATATTTCTGTTGAACAATTTAACAGCTAAAAAAAAACTCAACCGTTTACGGAAACTTGAATCGGAGATACGAAAGTAAAAAACCGAAATGCTAAATCCATCGGAAATCGTTTGCTGGTCGTAATAATAATATGAAACGTGATTGTCGATTGCTGGCCTTATTCGGCCGGAGCCAGACGCAGACCAGCAATTGCATCACCATCACATTCGAAATCAGCTCCGCAGACAAAAGATATGCAAGATACTTTTGAGTCTATTAAGCGGTGGAACGATTTATTGCGTTGATGTTGTGGTGGTGGCCAATCAACCTCGAACGAACGCTGCTATATGTTCCTGGCCCTTTAAGACTTTTGCGCAGATTTCTGCTGACTGGTCATGTCGAACAAATGCAGCTTTTTGGATGTAAACTCAATTCCAATCGACCGTTCGCAAATGGTCGTCGACTGAGTTAATAGGATTTCTGGATGGATGGCTTCAATCGGAACTTGGTTTTAACTTGCGTTGGTATGGCAGTGGCGGCGGCAGAATCTCCCTCTTTCTCGCGCGCGGAGTCTTCGCAAAAAACTCCATATTGTTTGGCAATTCAATTTGCGAAATCGGTTTTCATTAATTTGACAGACTGTCGAGGGAATATTGAATTAGCTAAGAGGGAGAGGAACGAAGGCCTTAATGCGTGATCGATTGATGCAATAGTTTTGTGGCACGGCCGACATTGGACGTGCTGCGCCATTTGCAACAATCACACAGCGCACGTCTGACAACTTCATGATGCGAATGATATGAAGTCGATCTGATGATGGTTTTGCGTTTGTGTTTGGCTTTGCGTTTGGCTTGGCATTTTGCGATGCCCCATGATATTGATGAAGATCCAATCAAATCCAATTCAATCCAATCAAATCCAATCCGATTCAATTGAAGGCTTAAGAGTTTTTCAATTTATTTCATAGCTTTTCTTTAAATTTGTTTTTTTTTCCTTTGGCAAAATTATTCTTCTTCTTCTGATTGTTTGTCTGTATTTCAGGTCATGGTATTTTATTGCAAATAAAATTGAAAATCCGGGAGAGGGAAAAGAGCGGAACCATTGAAAGAAGACGGATGTGTTTGAAATGATTTTTTCCAATTTGAAATGATATTTCAAATGGCGGCGGAACAACATAATGGATGGTATTTATTTTAAATGGGCCCAATCATCCTTGCTAATAGGTTTTTTAGGAGATGTTTAAGTGAAAGAAACAAGGAAATGTTAATAGTTTGGGAAATGATAATTATGACGAGGCAGACACTTTGGGAGCTTTCATCAAGGGCCATCATCAGCCAATGAAATGTACGAGGGTTGGTCAGCGCCTATTGCAGCTTGCAACTATTTCCGTTGAAATTTATGGCTTCACATCCTTAAGCTTTAAAAACTCGTTCTACTGCGCTGGACTTCTGCAAATGTTTCTTTGATTGATCCTTACAAACAAGACCAACCACAGGTAAGCCAATTTTTGTTTCTTGGTAAGTCGACACTTATTGCTGAAACCGCTGAAACTGTGATGTTAAGACAAAGTATTTCAAATCCTATTACAAACATTAGACGGGTTGAAGTCCAAAACCCGCAAAAAATAAAAGTCGGAGTGCCACAGGGCTCTGTATTGTCTCCGATACTCTTTCTCGTTTTCATTTATGATCTCTGATCTGGAACTTCTAATCCGTTGCACTAAAGCTCTGCACTTCGGATGCTTTGATACTTACTTACTTATTCGGCTCCCAACCCATGAATGATCCCAGCTTGAGACACAGCAGTTTTCCAGCGGGATCGATCTCTCGCATGCGATTTCTAGTCGTCGAAAACAAGCGCTCTGACATCCGTACTGATCAGTTGCCTTGTCTTAGTACCGGAGGTTCGGTCTTCCTGATCGTCTTGAACGTGACGGCTGCGAAGAGAAGACTCTCTTGGCTTTAGCGTTGTCGTCCATTCGCTCGCCAAGCCAATGAAGTTGTCTTTTATTGGCTTTCTGAGCAACATCCACATCTTGGTAAAGCTTGTACACTGAAAATCCGTTAAAGGATTTTTCTTTCGGAAGTTCCCAGTATCGATTCCCCTTTTTTACTTATCGCCCAGTACTCGGCGCTGTTGGGTTGGACTGGTAAAATTAAAGTCTTGTAGAGCAGACACTTTGCCTTTGGAGTGAGGAGTTTTGAACCAAATAGCCTGCGGTTTGTTAGAGATTTTCTTCGTCGGATCTCCAGAAAGGTGTCGTTTGTGGGATTCATGTTTGTGCCAAGGTAGATGAACTCCGTAACTACTTTGAAATTGGCCCTACTAACAGTAACGTTTTCTCCCAGGCTGTGGACAGATGTTCTTTTGTTTGTTGATAGCATGTACTTTGCTTTGTCCTCGTTCACCTTAAGTTCAACGAGCTTCGCCTGTTCTGTAATCGCTGTGAAGGACTCGAGCAGTGTTTTCCGTGCTCACACCTGCCTTGCGCATCATCTTGTCCGAAACATGTCAGCTACTTGATAGTTCTGCGCATGTTTGAAAGAACATGAAGAACATGCTGTTGCTTATTCACTGCGTTAAGCATCATGTGGCATAGCTGGGATCAGTTGTTCGGGATCCCGAATTCAGACATGGCTATTATAAGCTCTTGGCAGCTTTGAAGTCAATGAAAAGATTGTGGGTTTCTACTTGAAATTCGTTAGTCTTTTCTATAGTATGTCTCAGTGGGATTATTTGGTCCTAACGTTGTTTTGTCTGGTCTAAAGCCGCATTATTACGTGCCTCTTATTGTGTTGCAGAAAGGCTTAAGACCTTCACACAGTATACGTTGGATTGGATTTTGTATGCAACATTAAGCAGAGATACACCTCGGTAGTTTTTGTATGACAAAGGATAGAATTTCTTGTAGATAGTGCATATGGTGCTATCAAATCTGTCACCGACAAAAAATCTCTGGAGTGCCCCAGGGCTCCGCCTTGTCTCCAACAATCCTCCTCATTCCGAAACTTCTGATCCTGATTTATTCTGCTGTGCTCAGTCAATTCTGATATAAACAAGTTCAATTTTTATGCGTATCGAAAACACAATGTTGTATTCTGTGTTCTGTGGTTGTAGTGTAATATACGCCCAGTGGCAAATTTTCCAATTTTCACCAAGGAATCACCATGCGATTCACCAAGGAATGGAAGCTTCCCTCATGAATATGAAGGTGAATCATTAGGTGAAATTTACACAGGGCTGTCATTGGAGTTCACCAAGTGAATTTGTTGGTGAATATGAATCAGTGAAATCATTGAATAAAAGTATCCTGTGTTTTCATTTGTTCTCAAACTCCGATGAAATGTTAAATGATAGTTCATTGGTGAACTCATCCCTTTTTTGAAAGTTGAATTTTCCACTAAGTACTTTTTTCATGGCTGAAAAATATTATGAAAATGCAGCTGTGAAATCAAAAACCACCAAATGTAAATATCAAAACAAATTTATTAATTAATATTTCTGAAAAGAACACAATATTGTTTTAAACAATAATCTGGATCTTCTACTCTTTCTTTCAATTGTTTGCCGCTAAACGACTCCTTTTAAGTTGCTCCATACTCCAGATTCCAGAATACCTTTAAAAATGTTTAGATATTTAGTTTAATTTCATTTCTATATATATCGAAAATAAATACCTATTTACACTCATGTTTTCTCCTGTACTGTTTAATTATTATTATTTCACCTTTAAAAATAACTTACACTGATGTGAAGAATTCACATCAACTATCTTTAACTAAGATTTCGATTGCACTGATTGAACATAGAAAAAAACATTTTTTTAATGATCACAGACAAAAATAGTGGAAAAAACAAAACCATTGCGTCGTTACCGGTCGTCGTCGTGTCGTCCTCGAGCAATAAAAGTTGAAAGTACATGATGTTTATGTACACGGATTCTTGCAGGTCATTTCCACCCTTAAAAGAAAATAAAAAACTATCAGCTGCGCTAGTAGCTAGACAATATTTTTGTTTCTTTTTTGTTCGTTTATTCTTCTTCTTATGAATACAACACACAGTGCTCAATGAAAATTGCGAACTCGTGAAGCTGTGCAGGACTTTTCCTTACTGAAATCACAACGTTTAGGTATGCGAAGAAACGAAAGCGTTAATAGAACAGAGAAATTGTACAGAGGAAAAACGCCATTACTTTATTCCTATGAAATCATTTCTTTATTTTTCCTCTTAAAAGTGTGGCATGAATTCCTTGCTCTTTTCACCAAAATTTTTCACCAAGGATGAAATTTGCCACTGGGACCTTTTCAACAATCCATGACTGATACTTTCATTGAAGAATCCGCACAAATTAAGGTTTCTTGGGACGATGCAAGAAATTGTTCTCCCGTTCTGAGTTGGTTTCTAATTACAACACGTGTAGGTATATATACCGGTGTCGTGCAATAACGCCGAGCGAAATAACGCCGAATTTCAGCATTCGGCCTTATTTCACTATGGGAAAGTGAAATAATGCCGATTCGGTGTTGTTGCACTTTTGGTCCTATGCAAAATGTTTATAACATCTCAGTCTCAAATCTAAGTATTTTGAGATTTTGCAAGCATTTTTACAAGAAAAATCCAAAAATATTAAGATCTAGATTTCTCCAGGTGTCAATGACACTTTCTATACTTTGAAATACAAAAAAAAAAAAAAACAGTGTTTTAGGAAGCCTTGGCCTTTAACAAAACTTTGGTTTTCAAAAACTTTTATTCAAAATAAATAATACATAATTCATTTTTCTTGAACTATAAAAACATTTTCTCCTCACATTTAAAATAAATTTGTTATTTCATTAATATGTTAACATTGCTATTTCTGTTTTAAAATTTTTTACATTTTTTGATTCTGGTAAGACCAAGATCAGTTAAGAGAAGTAACGTGAAGTGAAAGTTTCAGTATTGATTGAAATTAAAAAGTATAGAACTAATTATATAGAATTGTATAGAATATTACCTTATTATGTACATCTACAACATCAAGGCTAATAAATGAATATTTCAGTTTCATTCAAAACCGTTAAATTACCACATACGAATAAGGTTTTGGAAATGCATGTTATTTAAGTTGAGAAAAATTTAGCGGCATGGACCAGAAAAAATATTAAGATTAGAATTTACATTTCAGCTAAAATTGCATTTTTTGAGAATTTGATCGAATAAAAATAAATAAAATATACTATAGGCACAAATGGCAGCGAGCGGGCGGCGAATCAATTTGGAGTGTGAAAATAAAAAAAAATTCGCGCGAATTTTTTTATTTGGGCTGAATTTTTTCCGCTCGCTGCCATTTGTGCCTATAGTATATTTTTTTAGTGCAATAGTTCGAGAATTTTCACAACATATAATACAAAGAAGTGATGTATCGTCAACATTAAATAAATCGTCATTATTTTGCATGTCATCCACAGTCTCCTCTTCTTCTTCTATGCAAGAAATGTCAACGTCTTCAAATAAATTGTTATGCTCGTTGATCATTTGATTCAAAAAATCATAAATTGAAATCAATTTCTTATTTAATTTTTCCAAACTTTTTCAATATATTGTTCTCTTAATATGTACTTCATTTTTAGACTGGAATATTTGAAAAGTCTTGATTTTGTAAAATTTTCATCCAAAAGGCAGTCAACAAATCTTAATTTTCCAAATTTAACCAACTTCCGGCCCAGTCGCCTGTTGTATCCCTCTAGGGCACTTGTTGTTTTTATATGGGACTTAAATAATGATTGAGAGGGTGGAGTTTCCTACATTTATTTATTTATTTATTTATTTATTATTATATTCCAATTCACAGTAAGAGTACACTTATAAATTTGTGAAAATTAAAAAAAAAAATTAAAATTACGAAGCCTTACAAAATGACAAAAATTATAAAAAGATAACAAAGAAAAGAAAAGTTAAACATAAAACAAATTAATCATAGTAACAATCCGTTATTCCTAGCATAAAAAAAGTTAAAGTTGAAATTGCTTGATAATGGGTAAACGGGAGCGGGTTTGGGGGTGAAAGTTACCTAGTTGCTTAGGTTAATAAAATACATTTTTAACTCGTTACTAAACTGTTGCTTGTCACTTAGTTCTCTCAAGTTGCGTGGAAGTGTATTCCAAAGGCGGATAGCTGAGATAAAGAATTGTCTCTCGGATGTAAGGCAGGTGTAATGTGGTAAAACCAAACAAGCAGATCTGTTGGATGTCGAAAGCCGGATTTTATCAAAAAGATATGACGGCTGCATAGTTTTTAAAATTGAAAATAACAAACAAATGGTACGAAACTTCATATAATTGAAAAATGACATGCCTAATAAATTTTTTTCCAAATGTGAAATATGGTCGAATCTCCTCAGATTGTAGATATAGCGCAGAGTACTGTTGAATGCTACTTGAAGTTTTCTTTTGCTTTCAGTATCAAAGTTATAAAATATTTCACAACCATACACGAGAACCAAAGTCTTAACAAGAACTAATCTAGTCTTTGGTAGTGTAAACTTTTGAGCTGTCCATAAAGTGCGAAGAACCCCATATGTTTTACCCACAACCTCATTAATATGGTTATTCCATGTCAAAGTTCGGTTGAATACTAACCCTAAGTTCTTCGACTTATCCACGAATTCAATTTTTGAAAAACCAAGCATAATTGAGGGAAAATAAGACAGATCTAGCTTCTTTTTCGAGATAACAAGGCACATCCTGAAAAAGGGAGATCCTCTAAACTGCGCCAACTATAGAGGAATAAGTCTACTAAACATCGCCTACAAGATCCTCTCTGCCGTAATATGTGAACATCTGAAGCCTTTCGTCAACAATCTGATTGGTCCTTATCAATGAGGCTTCAGGCCAGGAAAGTCAACCATCGACCAAATTTTCACGTTGCGGCAGATCCTGGAAAAGACCTATGAACTCCAAATCGATACCCACCACCTTTTCATCGATTTTAAGGCCGCGTATGACGGCATCTACAGAGACGAACTGTACAAAGCTATGTCTAGTTTTGGCGTCCCTGCCAAGCTCGTTCGCTTGTGCAAAATGATGATGGAGAACTCACGCTGCTCCATCAAGGTTGGCAACGAGCTCA
>CAKKXW010000003.1:20110489-20125913 GCA_920937365.1 Sphaerophoria rueppellii | reverse complement strand
CCTGCGAGAAGGTGGGTCACAGCAGTAAGCGCTATGCCACTTTCTTTATCACGCAGGCATAGACTGCAGCCTTTTGCGCGTCTTTTACTTCTCAAGGTCCCATGCGAGGTCTCCTTGTCGATTTCAGGATTGCCGGCTCAAAGTCAATATGATAGTATCAGGCTTGAGAGGCTGCTAGTTCTCTACAGAAATCCTTAGAAGTTGCATCCAAAACTCCTTATAGGCACCGTCGAAGCCCTAAGTCCGTCTCTGCCAGCACAAACAGCTCCCATCAACATACTTGATGTTCTCAGGGATGCATATCTGCTGCAGCGATTTAGGTTCCCGAATCAAGCTGGAGCGTACCCTGGAACTCTTCATTTTCTGCGCGTTTTCCGACGTCAGATACGGACGCACTATTTCTTTCACCGTATCGCGAATGACGACACTGGGTGGAAGAGCGTCCCTGGCTTAAGCCTTCAGTGCCACGTTGGCCTTGTGTACCGCTTTGGTAAACGGTGATGGAGTGTGGCTTAGGACGTTGACATGCCAATTCTTCAACAGAATTCTTGAAAAGATTGTGCAACTCCAACGTCAACATCAGGCGCGCAATTTTCCAAAATTCCGTTCAGTTACTAGGATACCTATACGACATTGACAAATTTGGAAGAACACAGTGAGAGTTTGTGAGCCTACAGACCCGTACGGGGCGGTCTGGCGATCAGCAATACCAAGTTAATGCTGTAAACAAGGGTAAACACAGATTTAATTTCGAGGTTTTTAAGGATTTTGTCTTGTAACGATCCACTATAAACTCAAACAACGACCCCAGCGCTGTCAGAAGAAGAATCACTCTTGTCAATCGCGCGACCTTAGGACAACAAGGTATAACGAATGGCTGTTTGATGTTAACGGTCTTCAGCACCCTAATGAGCCCCATAGGAGAAAAATATGCACTGACTGAAAGATGTTTTTCGATTTGGCTATATGCATTGTCAACCTCCTATAATGCTGAATGTCCAGGTAGGGAGTATCTTAGCCTTATGCTTCTGCTAACGTCTGGATGCGTTTTCATAAAATGTTGTACAGCAAATGCCATTACGGAGTTCTTGTTTTGAGGCACACAAGAATCGGACCATGTAAGTAGATTCGTTATATCATTTTCTTCAAAGACTCTTTCAAACATTTTCATTAAAGCCGCAACAACATATATCGTTCCCACTTCTTCCACGAGTGTATTCTGTCCAATTAATTTTAATACAATTAAGAATTAATAATAATGATAGGTGGGCAATCAAATTATATATGTTCACCTGGGAATTAGATATAAGACATTGGCCCGATTTCCGCTATTGGAAAGGATATGACATTTTGCAGATCAAAGGTGAGGAGGATCCTGGATCATTTTTTTCAGATCGAGACGAATTTCATGTTCCTTAATTAAACATTCATTCAATTTATTTTCTTTCTGTTATGCAAGATAGGCGTCACACTTCCGATTTCGGTCGATGAAAATCTAAAATAAAATGCGTGTTAAACACGTTTCTATAAAAGCTTTCCTTAACGCGATCTTCAACAGCATTTTTTTACATAAATTGTACATCCTGGTTATGTTTAGACTTGATTCCAAGTAACGTTTTGCTGTCTTGGCGCGACAGTAGTGCGACTCTATTGTCGGGAAGGATGATATGTGTGTCCTTACTCCTGATAACTTCTCTACAGGAATTCGCCTAAGCGATTGTAGACCTCTTTCACTTTTCTTGGCTATGCCATGCACATTGTTTTTAATGTTGTGGGCATTGTACAGTGATTTTTGCGACATTGCGAAAGTACCTAGCCAAAACGACTTGCAGCCTTTGTTTCCGGATAGCTTGACAATATCCAAACGTGAAGCTCCGAGAGATGATTCTGATTATTTAGTAACCTTGCTTTTTTCATTTTTTGCTGTACACTTTAGTATATAATTTGATTTTCCATCCCTGTCAAGTGAATAAAAAGACTTGAAAAGCTTAGTCCGGTCAGATGTTGTGAGTTTATGTTCACAGTGCAATTTTCAGCTCGTACGAGAAAAATGTTTATGAAAGTGTTGTGCCAAGGTTCAGTGAGGACGAGTTTAGTCTCCATTTTCGAATGCAAAGATACAGCTTAGAGGTTCGTTCTTAGCCTACATAAATATTCTGTTCATAAAATTAATTTGCCAACAGATTTTAGTTACCAAATTGGAACCACATATTAGACTATTACAACAGAAAGCAATTTCATTCCGTTCTTTTGAAAGGTATCTTATCTAAGATTCATAAACCATAATTAATCTTTCTGTATTAGAATAATTTTCATTTAAGGAACATATGCGGTTTATTGACGTCAAAATAATTCATCCTGGCGGGGTATATGAGGCCCGAATGTTTTCTGAGAGCAAATTAGGTCGAAAATTTGCAATTATGCGATCTGATTTTCTATCAGCGAATAAACACATTTTGGATGACTGTGTCTTGCTTGCTTCAGAAGATCAAGTTTTTGGGATTCGACCTCAATCGCTCGCTTTTTCTGGTGGTAATAATAATTATTATCACTACCTACCGGTCGCTTGTAGGACGAAGGTTTTGGGAAATCTTCTTGGGAGTTTAGGTCATATAAAAGAATATATAAAGAAAACAAAATATAAAAAAAAATCTTATCAGAGTAGGACGTCGTATAGCTTGAATTAAAAAATCTTAAATAATACCATACATTTTTGGTCATTCAACTAACCTGTAAAGTCGGATCCAGCTCGTAACGATGAAATATTTTTCCGGCTTCGTTCTACCGTTTCGTCGTTTTGGAAAAACTCGTCCATGGCGTCTTGAATATGCCATGGATAGAGTAATTCTGCCCCAGTTGTTTTTCGATTATTTTGTATGCTGTAAATTTGCCAGCTTCTTGCTAAGCATTTCGGGCTTCGACATTGATTTTTGGGTATATGGGAACAAACAATGCCCGAATTTGTTCCCAAAAAGCACTGTTTTTATGGGTTCGCCTACGAAACTGGTCTACTTTATCATTGATCAAACTCATTAACAATTTCTCCGCATTCTTTGTTCAACAAAAATAATCGGCATTAGCGCCAGCGTCCAAAGCCGGTTCCGCCGGCGGCGTTGAAGCAAATAATTGCAATATCAAGTCTTGTCTCTCTCGATCTGAAAAAGAATTCATATTATAGAAAACTAGAAACTATATTCATCAAAAATCTAACTAACTTACCATATCGCAACATTTCTATGTTCTCTGTAGTATCATAAATTGTGAAGATATAGTACACCATCCGCAACAGTTTGTTGCACAATTTTTCCCATTTCCACTTCCATTTTTTAATTCGTTTGGTAAAATGTAAAATATTTTAAATTTCTGCTCTTCGCGCCAACCGAAAAATGAAATGTCACACAAATTTAAGTACACATAACAAACGTCAAAACAGCTGAGTGAGAAATCAAATCCAAAATATTTTCATCTCAGAAATCTCAGTTCTCAGCTGAGATTATTTGTTCAACCTAAGCAATCTCTGAGATCGCTGAGATCTCAGTGAGATAATGTTAGGTGGAACTAGCCTAGTATGTTGACAATTAACTTATTTTATATCAAACCTTAATCAGCCCCAAACAAACAAAATAAATTTGACGAATAATTGCAGCAAACAACACAAACACGACTTTATTGCAATTTGCAAAGCTTACAGAATTCAAGTTCAGAATTCAAGAGCAACTTCAAAGCCTACTAGGATCAAAAGAATTATTGCAACAAATTTTTACACCGAAAAGTCACTGTAAAACTTTAAAAAATTCAAATTCAAAAGCAATTTTAAAGCCTACTAGGTTTGTAACGGAAAGTTACTGGAAAACTTATAGCATTCAAATTCAACAGCAATTTGAAAGCCTACAAGGTTCTAACTATGAATTGTTTGGATAGTCATTTGAATTAATAAGGTTCTCTCTGCAACGCAAATTTCAACGGGGTTCTATTTGCCAAATTACTGTTTTTTATTTTTTAAGCGTGCAAAGTTCTATCTGGCTGTTAGAACTTTGTGAGCTTTAATTCAAACTGAGATTGCTTATATAGAACTTTGTTGCCTGCTTTTTCTAGAACTATTTCATCACCAAATTTGGAAAGCGGAAAATGGAAGACCGTAGCCTTTAAATACTATACAATCTTTAACATAATTTTGGAAATAATGGCATTTACAACCTTGTTGTCGTAAGGGCGCACTCTGCTTCTGTGGAACTAGAAGACAATTGAGCAATGAAGTCCTCTCTCGAGCAACTTTAGACCCTAATCATCTTCGCCTGCAGTCTTCATTTATCTATGCAGCCGCAAGCATGTATCTACACCATACATGAGTACGAGTGTAGATACATGCTTGAGGCTGCATAGATAAATGAAGACTGCAGGCGAAGATTCAACAAAGAACTGTACGACCATTTCAGCGATATCAGTGTTCATAGGCGAGTGACCTCTCTAGCTGTGAGTTCATCACGGATGAGAGCATAGAGAATCTATTTACCTAGAGTCGCAACTCGCTCTCTTTTTTAAAAAATCACTGTCCAAAAAATGTTGTGGTGAGTCTCTCAATTTACTCTTATTTTTCGTGTCCGTGAATCTGTGAAAGAGGTGAAAAAAAATTCAATAAGGACATGGCCGCACTGTTTTAAGGGTGAAATAAACTCTGCCAACGTGTTTAAATGTGTTTTTTTTAGTTATTTATTTGTTAATCATAGTTGAAGTCCATTTAAAAAGCAAAAAAACTATGCACTGCACTTTGTTCTGTTATTTAAATACTAAAAACATGAATTTCACACAATTATTTTTAATTTTTTTAATTTTTGAATTTAACTGACTCTTATTTTTGAATTTTGGGCGCAGGCTTTTCAAATTGAGCGTAGGCTTTTCACCTTATTGAGCCCAGCACACAGGCCTACCCATTGCAAATGTATTGGTTCGGCCTCCCATTTGAAATGCATTGAAAAGCCTATACATTTACATTGGGTAGTATATTTTATCAAATTTAATTTTTTTAGTCGAAAGAGAGTAAAATGCCTTGAGTTGCGACTCTAGGTATACCTCCTCTGTGGATGAGAGCTCAACATTTCGCAAATTGTCCTCAGGAGAATTGAAAGCGCATAACAAGCCGTTTCGTATGTTTAACTAGCAGTTTGGCCACAGAGAGCAGCTTGGGAGCGTTCTGTTGTATCGGCTCTTGAAAGTTCTTTTAACTAAAACCAAGTAAACTTGAAGCTTAAAGGCTAGTTGACTAAAACTTGATTATGTTTAACATTATACCACTAATGAGATTTCAATTGAAGTAATCAACATTAAATTGTTCAAGCTATATCCACACCGAGATTGCTGTCTTTCTCCGAAATGGCTTCTTCTTCTTAGAGCGTAAGAGCTTTTTTGTTTAAACAAATTGAAATTGTGTTATTTTTCAATGACTGAAGTTCGCTAGAAGATACGTCATAGAGCAGAGAGAAAGCCATTCAATTCCTTCCACAAGTAAATAGAGCATTTCTTTTGCTTTTTCTCATATGAACAGAATCGGATCGAGTTAGTTTTTGCCACAAGGCCCAATGAATTAAAAATGAAAAAATTAAGCACTTAAAGGCTTGCTTCATCTAGGTATAGTCTAATATGCTACTAGGAGAATCCTACAATCATTTACTATAAGAAACTTGGATATAATATGCAATTGCAGTTTTTCTAAACCATCGCAATATGGTTTCAAGTTGATGTTCATCGCCTTATCCTTTCTTCTATGATAATCCGCCACATTCTCGTGGTTAAGGTTATGTTGTCGGTATCATATTTGAGAACTAGTTCTGGTTGGCATATCGCTGTCATGCTTCAGGACCAACACTCGAAACTGAGGAAATAAAATTTAATCATGTTTCTGCAGGAAATCGCATTGCTTCAATGTGATGCGAGTATTAGTTTCAAAAACACTGAAGAATAATGCATTTCCAAGGAAAATAAAAAGATGGAAGCTGGCTTTTATGAACTGAAAACAAATTTTAAAGAGGAAAATATTATTCTTTCTTAATAGGGTTTTAAAAAAACATCATCCTATGGAAAAAAATGTGCACGATTGGGTCGTACTAACTTGCTCCTGCATGCTAAAACTATATATTTATGATTACTTAAATTGCAAAAGGTAGTATTAAAATAGGAGATATACTTTAAGCAATTCTGATTGCACTCTAACTTACAGCTTACACTAAACTCAAAAACAAAAACAAAAAAAATATATATAAAAATAATTAGAATTAATAAAAAAAATTAAAATTTGGAAATGAACCTCGTATATACATTTCATTCCAAAAATTTAAATGCCGAACATATTCAAACCTTATTCTTGATTTATTGATTTTTTTTTTTGAAAATCGTCGGAGCCGTTTTTTTTTTTATTAATTTTTTATATATAAAATTTTTCAAAAATATCTTAAAATTAATTTGGGTATGCAGTTTTCAAGACCATGTAATGTATATTATACTCCAATTTGGATTTTTAAAATTGATCCGTTTTTGAGATACAGAATTTTGAAAAAAAAAGTTAAAAATATTTTTTAAAAATCCAAAAAAAAATTTGAAATTTTTTTGAAAACAAAATATTATCTGAACAATATATACGTACTTTCGAAAAAAAACTTACGCTGATCGGACCTTCAGTTTTCGAGAAAATCTAATAACAAAAAAACGGTTCTATGGGAGGTACCGTTTTGGAGCAATACAAACATTTTTTGTTTACGTAAAATACATGAATGTTTAAAAAAATTAAACTCGAGGAAGTTTAAAAAAATCGTTTGGGCCGTTTTTGTGAAAAAAAAAGTTTTGGTTTTTGGCTAAAAAAATCGTATGGTGGCTACCCTAAATTTTGATCTTAAAACAAAAATAAAAATAATTGGGATATGACTTTTTGCTCAAACCTCTAATTTTCAAATTTGAAGTCAATCGGACCAGTAGTTAAGGCTGAAGATAAACTTTCCGACAGACAGACAGGCGGAATCGCCGGACCCACTTTTTTCGACTTCTCTATCATCGTAATATCATATCTCATCCTCTTCTCAAATTTTTTTTTTTACGAATTCAATACTTGCCATATATTCTATATGTCGCAAGTAAAAAGTAAATTCAAAGGACCTATGTAATTTCTACAAACAAGAGCTTAAAATTCTTAAAAATGTGATTTCAATTGAATGTGATGCTCGAAATGGTGATTACTAGGAAGCCAATCCAAATATTTGTCTGTTTACTTCCGTCCTTTGCAATAAATAAATAATAAAACAAAATTTCTGAGGAAAAATTAGTTCCCTTAAAATAGTGTGAGATAATGATAAATCAGACTAAGATACAACCAAAAATTTCAAAAATTCTCAAAAACGGTTCATTCTATTTTACTGAGAATTTATTTCAGTAAAATCGAATCATGTTTCACTTGCTCTTAAACGAGTTACATGGAATCGTCCTTCCTCCAAAAAGCGTCCACTATTCTCTGTCGTAAAACAAAATCTTGATCGCTGAGATCTCAGTGAGATGTTGTTAGATGGAACTGGCCTAATATGTTGACAAAATACTTATTTTATATCAAACCTTAATCAACCCCAAACAAAAAATAAATTTGACGAATAATTGCAGCAAACAACACAAACACGGCTTTATTGCAGGGCTTACAGAATTCAAATTCAGAATTCAAGAGCAATTTCAAAGCCTACTAGGTTCTAACTATGAATTGTTTGGTAGTCATTTCAATCAATAATCTCTGTAACGTAAATTTCAACGGGGTTCTATTTGTCAAATTACTCTTTTTTTTTAAGGGTGCAAGGTTCTATCTGGCTGTTAGAACTTTGTGAACTTAAATTCAAACTGAAATTGCTTAGATAGAAGTTTAAGTCTGCTTTTTCTTGAATTATTTCATAAACTAAAAGAGATAGCCAAATTTGGAAAGCGGCAAATGAAAGACCCTGGCCTTTTTAATACGATACCTTGTTGTCCTAGGGTCGTGCGCTGCTTCTGTGGAACTAAAATAAAATTTTGAAAAAACTTGATTCAAAAATGATTTTTTTGTTTTTTTTTTTTGAAAATTTTAAGTTGGAGAATTTATATTTTTTAAACTATTCGTTAAAACAATTTAATTTAAAAACCAAATGAAAGAAGATGTTTCTGGCTTTTCAAAAAGGTACAACACGGTGTTGTAAACGAAGCCGTTGATTTTTAATATTTTTTTTTATAAAATAAGTCAATTTTTCAGAAAATTGCCCCTCCCGGCTAAACGGGACACACGCTCTAGCTTTTTGGCACAACGCTCGTGAATCACCCTGTATATATATGCAATTGCAGTTTTTCTTAACATTGCGATGTTTTCAAGTTGATGTTCATCGCCCTATTCTTTCTTTTGTGATAATCCGCCACATTCTCGTGGTTAGGGTTAGGTTGTCGGTATCATATTCGAGAACTAGTTCTGGTTGCCATATCGCTGTCATGCTTCATGCACGAGGATACACACAGGACCGACACTCAAAACTGAGGAAATAATATTTAATCATGTTCAAATGCTACAAATCGCATTGCTTCAATGTGATGCGAGTATAAGTTTCAAAAACACTGAAGAATAATGCATTTCCAAGGAAAATAGAAAGAAGGAAGCTGGCTTTTATGAACTAAGAACACATTTGAAAGAGGAAAATATTATTCTTTCTTAATAGGGTTTTAAAAAAACATCATTCTATGGAAAAAAAGTCAATTCAAAGGATCTATATAATTTCTTCTCACAAGAGCTTAAAATTCTTGAAATTGTGATTTCAATTGAATGTGATGCTCGAAATGGTGATTACTAGGAAAGTAGGAAGCTAATCCAAATAATTGTCTGTTTACAAGCAAAAATTCTTCAAAACGGTTCGTTCTTTTGTACTGAGAATTTATTTCGTCATTTATTTTTTCACTTGCTCTTAAACGAGTTACATGGAATCATCCTTCCTCCAAAAAACGTCCACTATTCTCTGTCGTCAAACAAAATCTTGAACTCCTGAAGTTTATTCACGCAGGACGAAGTTATAGCCCAGGAGCCGCCATACAAGAAATTCCCGTCATCGCGCCCACTAAAATTTTAAGGTCTTCCTTTCTTCTCTCAACCTTCTACAACCATTGTATTTGAGGCACGGAGTTGTAGAAGGTTGAGAGAAGAAAGGAAGGCCTTAAAATTTTAGTGGGCGCGATGACGGGAATTTCTTGTATGGCGGCTCCTGGGCTATAACTTCGTCCTGCGTGAATAAACTTCAGGAGTTCAAGATTTTTGTACACTTCGGTGTGTTTTTAGCCTAATGAAGCTCACATTATTCTCGAAAACTTTTCATTTAATAATTTTTCTTCTTTTGCCAATTTTGTATTTTGGTTTTTGTGTTTTCAGAGTCGTACTGATTTTTTAAGTGGTGTTTTTTGTTTGTAAAGTTTTTATTAGGGAAAACTATTTATATGTTATAAGGTAATTGTATTTATGTTGTTGCTAATGATAAGCGTAAGCTTATTACCTATTATTAAGTGTAATGATTAGTGATTTCATCTAAAAACAGTTCCCCACAAACGCTTGAGATTCTCTCTGTAGAGCAAAATTTTCCCTGAAAGAATTATTAAATCATCTGGCCGTTGTCGTCTTTAGTTTATTTACTTACCTTGTCCCAAAACTTGGCTCAGAATTCGGTGTTATAAGATTTTGGGAATGTAAGTATGGAATATGTAAAGTTGAACGAATTCAAGCGAGAAAACAAAAATAACTGTCACAAACGAAAAATCATTGTATGATGTATGATTAATATTTCAAAAAATGGTGAATTTTTGTACACATCAAAGGTACCTCATGTGTACAAAAAATAATTATGAACAATTACAAGTATTTTAAGTTTTCGTACACAAATATAAACGTTTGCATAAAAAAAAATTTCTTTAACTCAAAGCTTGATCTCGATCGGTCTCGTTTGTAATTGTTGTCGCTTAAGCGATAAAAAATAATTAGGCTGTCATTTAAACTCGGTGCCATTAATTTTAATCAATTTGTTATTTACCCTATGAAGCTATTAAAGGTCGAATAAAGGGAAGCTCTGAAATCTAAGCTTAAGTAAAATGCAATCAGCTTAGTGCTTTCTTTCGATTCGTGCAGCTAACAGTCGCTTGTTGAACTTTTAAACGCGATTAACTTACTTTCTGTGAAAACAATAAACAAAAAAAAAAAAAAATGCTGACTGATAATTTGATCAAAATACGTTTTTATGCCATTCAACTGTTTATGCTGTTGGTTTTGCCTGTGATAATATTTTTGGGAGCCCTAAGTGTTGTTTATAATTATCTATTTCGAAAGTCGAAAAGTGTCAAAGGCGAAGTTGTTTTGGTAATTATTTTTACTCGAAAATATGTGTGAAGTTGTGCATCAATTAAGTTGAAAAACTTGAGAAACATAATATCATCTTAAATCTAGCAAAGAAAGACATGCAGTCAGCGCAGCCAGCGTCAAGATTTAGTTCATTAACGATAATTTGATTAAAATTGAACTCACGCACTTTTTATTACTTGGCAACCGCCTGAGGTTAATTATTTTTTTCCCAGACGAAATTGGTATGCAAAACGTCAACTTAGCTTTTTATGCAATTACCAAGATTGATTTTATTATAAGCCACTTAAAACTAATTGATTGTTAAGTAAATATTGACGAATGTTTTGAATTAACGATGATTACACTGCTGACAAATTGCATTACAAAAGGTATTCATCAAATCAGCAAAGTAAAACCCGTTGGCACTAGTTTTCGTTAATCTTAAATTAATTCCATTTGAACAAGCAAACTCAATGGACTTTTACAGGTTAATACTACTAATGACTTCTTTTTGTTGGAATTCGACTTTGTGGACTAACTAAAAGGTGTGAATGTAACGGATTTTGTTATAGAGAAGACAGACTGTGATGAAATTTTCCGCATTCGTGTAGTACGGCTACAAACGAATCTCTATACTTAAAAGCTCAAAGTTGGGTTTGAAGATAACGTGGGAAGAAAGAAATGGGACTTATAAGGTTTTTGAGCTCTCATCGTCTAAAGTTCACTTGCGTGTCTTTTCAAGGTCGAAGAGAAACTGTAAAAGAAAAAATATCAAATCATTGATCTTCAGTTCGGAAAGTTCGTTAAGGTAATTGAAAAAAGTATTTCCCGATGATTTGTCCCTCAGTTTGGTCCCTGCAGGCCACTTACAGAGGGTGAGAGAGACTGTTTCCTTTTCTCACTGGTCCCCAAAACTACGACAAAGAGTATTGTGAGAAATGTTCAGCTTCGCTGCGTGTTCTCCTTCAGGCCAGTGTCCGGTGCAGTTGCAACGACTCTGGCTACGTCTCACAGTGCGTCGATTGTATGGAGAAAGTGGACAAAATTCAATTATCTTGATTAAGTTGAATTTTCATTAAAAATTGTTTTTAATGTATCAAGTAAAAATTTGTTTTTGAATTCAAGTTATATTAACAACCCCTGCCACGCCCACTTTTGAATATCATTTTTAACTTAACAAAACCTTGCACTATTTTGTTCAAATTTAAGAAAGTGAATTTTCTAGCTTATTTTCTCAAAAATTGCATTTTGGAAATAACTTCAGAGACACATATGCACATAATTCAGAATTATAAATATATGCAAAAACCTTAAAACGACCATTTTGACAAATAAGTAATTAAAAATAACGAAATTCAATGTATCAATGTATTTATAATGTATACATATACATATATGTATTTATTTAAAAGAAAACAATATATGATTTTGTACTAAAAGAAAACAATATGTATATGATTTTGTACAAAACAATCAATTATTTATGATTCAGAATCCGAATTTTCAATATCTTCAAAATTGGAAAAAGTTAACGAAACCGGAGAAGTATCAATGGATTCGGTTGTTTGAATATATTGACCGATTTCTTCTTGATCTTCCTTAGATAATCTTAGC
This sequence comes from Sphaerophoria rueppellii, assembly GCA_920937365.1. Taxonomy (NCBI): domain Eukaryota; kingdom Metazoa; phylum Arthropoda; class Insecta; order Diptera; family Syrphidae; genus Sphaerophoria; species Sphaerophoria rueppellii. Next base: position 20,113,936 of record CAKKXW010000003.1, on the reverse strand, counting down.
TTTTTTTTTAATACTCGAAATCAAAGGATCAGACCTGAGAAGCACAGCCGTCAAAATGTCTTGGTAAGTATTAACGTGAGAAGACTTTCTTGCGTGACCAAGCCGATGTTTTCGAAACTCCTTATGGCTTGCTTCAAGCGCTTCTTCAGACCATAAGCCAATTGGAATTTCGAAAGATGAAATTATTTCTGGCCCATGAATTAAAAGTTTGTGCACACTTATTGGCATGTAGTACCAACTATAGAGCTCTAAGGACATAAGCCAATTCTCGACATTACTCGCCGAAGTAAGGGAATTATTACTTCGGCGAGTAATGTCGAGAATTGGCTTATGTCAATATTTAGTCCTGAAGCCAAGACTCTCAGGATGATGGAAAATTTGTACACAAGCTGTTCGTCAAGACCTGTTATTTCCGCCGTTAACTTGGTATACTTGAAATATCTTCTTGCTGTGTTGCCATCATTTGTCGAACCAAAACCAGGCTTTGGATTGTCGATGTTAAGGCCTAATTGTGTTTTAAATATTGTATGTATTTGTGTTTTTCTTTCGTCAAACACCTTCTTGTTTTCACTGTCTTTTCCTACCCGCCATGATTTAAATGGGAGTCTGTAGGATATATGTAACAAACATTCGAAACATTTTATCCAAGAATGTAGAGTAGATAAACCAAATCTGAAGTTTTCTCCAATAACAGGTTTTTCATTTACTTGTGCCGAATTCATTTCCTTTGGAGTTGCTCCACAAAGAAAACATTTTGATGCAGAGTTCGTGTTTGACAACATATTACAAATGCTCCCATCAACCATTGTAAAAATTAATTTGTATGACATGCTTAACTTAAAGCCATTTTTGTTGATAGTCGTTGGAGTGAGTTCCTCTATAAAAAATAGAATATTGAAAATATCGGTGATGTTTAAAAATTTATCATAAATATATTTAATAGGCACACAATTTACCGATCTGTGATTTCATTTTGGTTTCCTCATTTCTTATAAGTTCAGGACATTCCTTTGCAAACATTAACTTAATCCGACGACAAAACATAGTGGAAGGATTCGAGGATTTTTCCAAATCTCAACACCTGTACCTTCTTCAACCATTTTCAAGGGTGATAATGCAATTAAAAAAAGGTACTCATCTGTGTTATTCGAATCGGAAAAAACTTGCTTGTATTGGCTATGGCTGGAACTTCCGTCTAAACCCCATTTGCAGGTGAGGATGGCATTTGTGTCACCCTCTATTTCCGAAATATCGGCAATGCTCTCCACAGTTTTGTGGAGAAGTTCCTGAAGATCAACGGAGGCAGTGGTTTCGGAAAATTTTCTTTTGGTTGGAAGCATTTGTTTTTTGTAATTTCTCAGTTTATATAAACTCAGAAATAAATCCTTGTGAAATTCATTGACAACAGATCTCAAAATATTATATTTTTTTTTTCGGAAAGATCAATTTCCAAATAAAGTGCTAACGCATCTTTCACTGTCAATGTTTTTTTGTTTTTCGCACGATTCAACTCCACCTCCAACACCAGAGGAACGTTCGGACATTTCCGCAGCGAACCTCAGCTCTTCAGTCGAATTGGAGGTTAAAAGATTCGAAACTCTTCTTTATTTTTAGTCTTTGTTGACGCATCTGAAAATGGAATTTGGGGTCTTCCTCGACTAGTTTGTGGCCTATTAATGGTCGATGGACTATGCATGTAACCTAAAATGCTTTTTGGAAGCGTAAAATTATTTTTTAGCCAAGCCTCGTGGCCCTTTTTGAAAAAAGCATGATTTCTAGAACATTGCTTCCATCTTCTTTGTAGGTTTGCATCAAACAATTTTATTTTTGACCTTAAATCATTTTTTTGTGATTTAAGGGGACAGTTACTTATTCTTAAATTAGTCAAAACGTAGGTGGAAATATCAATCCTCGAGTTTGTATCGAAAGAAATCCATCTTCAAACAATTCCGCTAATCTATCATCTAAAAATAAAACAAACAACAAAAAAATATTGCATAACAGTTAATCAACATGTGCTAGACCTGCATCAAAGCCCATATGAACAAAATTTCATTTTTTTTTTGTCCACTGGTCAACGCACTATGCGTCTTGCCTGGTTCTGCAAGTTAGGTATTTATTGTAGGGGGCGATATCTTTCTAGATATATATAAGTCGTGTTTTTTTCACTACTCAGAAGCCAGCACAGCAAAATTTCCCCTAAGAGCTTTATTGAAATTATTTAAAAGAAGGCAGCGCTAATGGCGTTAAGAAGCATTATTTGCTACGCGATTCTAACATTTTGCGTAATTAACGCTCTTAGGTTCCTTATCTAAAAAGCAACCCTAAGGTCCATATTTTTCACTTTTTGTGTAACTATTGCAATACAAATTGAATTTGACAGATAAAGTGAGTTGGAGTGTTTTATTCGGTTGCGTCTCGGATAAACTACAACTGTCACTTTTTTACTGGTTTTTATCGACTGCAATACAAACTGTTGTTGTTTTCCATGGAAAATTTTGCTGTGCTGGCTACTCAGTAGTGAAAAAAAGAATGGCTGATACCGCCCTTCTTACCGCTAAGTGAAACTCTCGGCGAGTGAACTATGAATTTGGTGGTTCTGCCTAGCCAGCTCGTCAACCCGTAGGTACCTAACTGTCAAAGCCACTGCGTCCCTAGTTTAGGGTTTCCATCCGTCCGGGTTTTCCCGGACATGTACTCTTTTTTCACTCTGTGGGGGACGTCCGGGATAGTTTTTGTTAATTGTCCGGGTTTGTACTCTTTTTATCCATTGAGTAACCATATACTTTTATACTACTAAAACTTAATGTTATTCAAAAAACGAACCGTACTAAATAAAGTGAACGAACAAGTCTAATATTTCAGATACGAAATTAGTAATCGAACACAACTTTTGTGCTGTCATTTATGTAAAAAAAAAACAAATCGATGGTTCTACGAAAGGACCTCGTAAGAAGAAAAATCACTTTTTTTGAAATCAGGCTTAAAAAATGCACAAAAACCAGAGCCACCTTTTGGCATTTCTGGTTAAATGTGTTTGTTCTAAGAAAATTTAGAAAACTCGAAAATACAAAACCTCAAACAAAATTTTTTGAAAATGAAAATACAGTACCTCATTGTCATTAGTCTCTGAAATGAGTTTTTGAGTCATTTTTTTACTGTTAAGATTTGATCGAAAAATGTTAAACTAAATTATTCAAAGAAGTGTTTTATGGTTTGTATTTATTCTTAGGAAAACAATGAGATTTACGTTTTTTTGAAATTTTTTTTATTCAGCCCTATCGAGGTATTTTTCGGAGCGGACAATTTTCCGCAACGCAAATATGGTCGGAGCTTAAATTTGTATTCGAGCTAATTGTCATCGGACAAAAATATGGCAACCAGCTTTAAACACAATTAAAAACAAAAAATTCCGCAAACAATTTTCTGCGGACAAATCGGAAATAA
>CAKKXW010000003.1:20068022-20096059 GCA_920937365.1 Sphaerophoria rueppellii | reverse complement strand
TGAATGGAGGAGAAGATTTAACCACGAACTGTGCCGGCTGTAGAGTGCAGTGACACTGACCTAGATAAGAGAGTGAAGGTCCAAGGACTCAGATAGCGAGGATGGACGTAAAGCCTTTGAATACACACCAGAGGGACGACTTAGTAAAGGAAGATGACCTCAAATATCTCGGCGTGCAAAACTGGAGACAGCTACTTAAGATACGAAATTAGTAATGGAACACAACTTTTGTCCTTTTGTGCTGTCTTTTATGTCAAAATCAAAACAAATTTGTTTGTATGTTAGAATCAGTGATAAAAGGATATCGGCAACTGACGAACGTTTTATCCTCCGGATAACGCAAATTATATTTTTATGTTACTTCGTGTATGAATAAATGGGAATAAGCTTGTTTGATATGTTTTTAATTTTTTATTCCCCCATTACAGCAATTGATAAACAGAAGTTAAATGTAGTTTTAATAAAAGTTCGAAACTTAAAGATTCATCGGACCTAATGATGTTCTTTCAGTTTTTCAGAAGTTTTGTAAAAACTGTTAACTTTCGAGGAGTGGGGATGAAATTTAGCAATTCTCCTAAAATATTAAATCTCACATCGTAATTCTTATGGTTTGACAGAACTCATAAAATCTCCCGCAAGAAATATTTGCGTGTACAATCGAGAAATGGAGGAAATATTGTTCTCCTTCAAAAGTGATAGAACTTACAAAAAACTTTAGTAAAAGTACAGAAAATTGTGAGAATTTGGGAAATTTATTGAGTTTTTGGGAGTTTTAGGAAGTAAAAGAACAGACCTAAAAATGTTTGCATTCCGTATGCATTGCGCAGCTGTCAATTCAAATCCACGGCTCAACGAAAGAACTCTTTAGTTAAAACCTTAAAGGAATTTCTTTAGATATCTACTTCTATAGGAATAGACCTTATTGTAAGGCGAACTTATCTTACGTCTTACCCCAGTCACATATTTTATTACGAAGGGAAAAAATCTACGTTTCTTGCAGAGTAAATTTGTTATGTTGTTAGTCCGAGGTTCAAGGTTTACCCTCGATTTGATAATAGGTCCTTACAAATTAAAAAAAAAAAAAACGGTTCAGGAACTCAAATATTTATGTGCAATTTTTGTGTGTTAATTCTGTCATCTGTCCTCATTGTGTACTCTTTTTTCAGTCCTCATTTGTCCGGGAAAGTCCGGGATTTTAAATCTTAAGTACTAGTTTCATCAAAACATATCTGGCAACCCTAGTTGAGGCCCAAGAGTCCACCCTGGAATGTAGCGCCACCTTAAGTAAGTAAGTAAGTAAGTTATTGGACCGAAATATGGAACCCATGGTTTGAGTTCCTTTACCTGAATAGAGGACAGTGAAACAAAGTCGAATTCATTCGACATTGAAGAGAAGCCAGGAGGTTAATAATAATGATAATCCTTTTTTTTTAATTTCCTAACAAAAACCGAAATATATAAAGAAAGAAGTTCATAGGGCGAAAGGCATTCATTTTAATTTTAACATGATTTTCTTAGAGCACCCGATTGGGGCCAGTAAGTTAAATTTCGATGAAAACAAAGCAATATGGAAAAAAAGCCAAGAAAAACTGGCTTGCGATGCAAAATCTGAGCCAAGGATACAAATTAACATAATATCAACATAAAGGAAGTGAACGGATTTGTGTGTGTTTGTAAGAGTAGTGAACTGGCTCAGAGACGATTGCCGTGGTATTGGAAACGATTTTTATCAAACGTTGAGATTTTAGACTGTATTTGTGCTAAAACCAACGTCTGTCTTAAAGTTTAAATTATTTAAATAGTGAAAAATAAAATAAAGAATAGATACAATCCCTAGCAGTTTTTTTTTTATGACTATCCGCCGGCCGACGCCCTAGTACAATGTAGAGGATTTGCTATTTTGCATGAAAACACTGCAGGATAAGATCCATGAACAAGCCAACGAGGCTGGATCAACATATTTCAACTATAAAGGGAGTCACTCATTTATTTAGATGGCCATTTCATTATAATTTAAACACAACGGAATTGAAAACTTAAATAACAATATGCAATTTGAAATGGTCAGAAGATTTCTTTCTCTGTCTTTATAAAATAATGTTGTCTCTCTTTCTTGAAACTGACATTTTCATATTATTAATGCTAAAATAATGAAGAAAAAAATGTAGTATCATACGGGCTTAAGCTAGATTTGAATTCAAAGTCGAATTCAACAACAAAAACTAGTACGTTTGCTCAGATCCCTTAACTTCTTGTACTTCTATTCAAGGAAGTGTAATTCTGCGGTACTAAAGCAACGTCCAATTGCTTCTTCCGACAGACATGATAATCATTATCAACATTGCAAGGCAGTCGTACTCAGGTATTTGTATTCAATGATCAAATCAGAATTGAATAAGCCGGTTGCCGTTGAATCTAGATACTCACATAAAACAAACCCAATGCTTTATTGGTTGTAACTCTTGTTGGCCCTTCATCCAATGCGTGAGTTGTGATTGAATAATTTATGAAGCCAATCTCTTTTACGGAAATTATTTCCAACACTTTTGCGGAAGTTTCATTTAAGGAACTCTCAAGTCTCAACATGAAACAGGTGCTGAAGACAACTTGCTCACGGTATTGATATTATTCAAGGCAGGCACTTTGGACATGCACAGTTGTTGTCGTCAAGAAGTGCTTTGGGCTTAGAGTTATAAATATTTTTTAATATTCCTAGCAAAGCAGGTATTCCTTATATGATTACAGAACCTCCGAAATTAGAATAAAATTTAATTCAGTATTTACCATGCGCAACACACCCTTGTTCTTAAGAGTTTTTATTGAGCATTTGAATTGCTATGATGCTGTTGAATTCTAAGAGATTTCTTTTTTCGATAGCAAACATTCGAGCTTAATTAATATGTTAAATGCATAATAAATATATTGGTTATGCAACTTCAAGATAAACTTATTTTTTTATTGTATACCTATTTCTTTTTTTGTAATAAATTGTATTGCTGTTTTTCAATTTTTATTTGGCAAATTATTGCATAAAGGCAGCTTTCCATATGAATTGTTGGTTATAATTATGACTAATGGGACTCACGCCCTTATTGCGAAGATCAACTATCAACCGATTGATGACTGATAGAATTTATCAATTGCAATAAAAAACTGTATCGTGAAAATAAAAATAAATATAAAATAGAGTGGCGCGACAGCTCTTGAAGAGCCAAAAGGCCTAAGTGGATTACTCTTATCAACAATTCTCTAGGTGCGTGTGAAGAATTGAGGTGACTATAGTTTAACGCCGATTCCGATCGGCAAAGTTAAGAACCACTTTTTCATGACAGATGATACTCTTGGAAGTTTTGTCAGTTCTTCGCAAGAGGCAGTGCCCGTGAAAGGTGAAATAAAATCTATGTGCACGAGTAGGTATGGAATCCACGAAGTTCTGCTTCGCAGCCAACGCACCTAACCACTAATCCACGGACACTTCAAAATTGATAAAATATAATGCTATTGGAAAATTATCAGATTCAATAACAGTAGATAGATATAAATAAATGCAAATGGAATAAATAAAAACAAACAGGTACAAAATGGTTTCAATAAAACTTAATTTTGATGATTTTTTGGAGGATTTGGATGATCCTGCTTTGGTTAAAATCGCAAGAATGCAAAGAAGTTTGAGGGATGCATTCAATCCTTTGGAATTGGAAAGCCAAATGTAAGTTTATAGTGATTTCGATTTTCAGATTTAAATTAATTAATCTATGCGTTGTGATGGTATTTTAACTTTGCAGCTGAGGTATGCTCACGGAAGTCCGGGGGTGGAATCGTGTGACTGTCAACTATCAAAAATCAGTTTACACGATTCCACCCCAGGATTGGTTAAATAAAATACCGAAATTGAACTTGTGGTCTATTTCTTTTATTCAATAATTACTGTACAATTCGTATAGTATTCGTTAATCGTAAAACTGGCGGGATACCGATATATGATCCTCTCCTGCTTCAGCTGGGCCGTCGTTTTAGTGTTGTCTCCCTCAGACAGTGGTTACTTATGTTTTTCAATAACGGGTTTTGCCTACAGAAATCGAAACGGGTTAATCGCCACTTACCGTGGGTAATCGCGGTCAAAACTGGTACAATCGCCGTCAAAATGGGCTCTCGCTGTATACACTGGTTAATCGCCACTGACGTGGGTAATTGCGGTCGGAACCGGTACAATCGCTGCCAAAACGGGTAATCGGTGTACAACAGGTTAATCGCCATTCACCGTTGGTAATCGCGGTCGAAACCGGTACAATCACAGTCGAGACTGGTATTACACTTACCTACGAACTGAATATTTCACAAGAAGCCCCTTACTACTGGTTGGGAGAAGACTTTATTCGCGTATGTTTTTTATCGACTTTCCAACTTGTTTTTCACTTCTTCTTTTGCCTCTACTAGTCAAGCTTTTGGGAGAAACCAAATGTGAACTATACGTAAAGCGAATTTTGAAATAATATCTCCATATGATTTGTATTGCTTTTGGCTTCGTTTGGTTGAGTGTGAATAAACCGCGTATTACAATGTGACATGTGATTTGACTGAATTTGTAATGCAACATTACAGCGTGCTCTACTCCTATTCCATTTTTTTTTTTTCTTTTACTTTCGGCTATCGAGGAATGCATTTTGTAATCTTTTCCAAGAAATTGAGGACAAACTGAAGCCCTGCAAAAACACTCGGCTGTGCCAAACATATTGAAACTAGCGACAGTGCTAAGGTTCTGTGCACATGGGAACTTCCAGCTTTGAAACAAATTCCCTTGACGAGTTCTACGTTCTCTTCTATCAACTGGACCAATCTGTTCAACTGTTTTTTGTTGCTTACTACTTTTTGAGACCTTTGGAAATAGAAAAAATTAAATAATGATCACTTATTTAATTTATCTTTGAGCTATTTTAATACCCAGACCGAACTCATCAACTGCAAAATTTACGATTGAAAGGATGTGGTTATCTTCTCATCTGTATCACCTTGTGGTTAACGAACTGCTGGGGTAGAATCGTGGTGATTTCTGATCAGTGATAGTCACAAATCACAAATGTTGGCTTCTAAGGTGATAGTCTCAAATGACAATCACCAATTTGCTACTTTTTTTATGTTCCACCAAATGATTTTGCCTCAGTCAAAGTGACATTGAGATCTCAGTAAGATGTTGTTAGGTGGAACTGGCCTAGTAACAAGAAGGCAGCTCCTAACAAAATTCATTGAAAATGCTGATAGCTCTGATTTAGGTGTTTCCCGATGGGCAGTGCTAAAAGAAAATCCTTCAAATAATTTTTTTTTTTTTGAATAGACTGCAAGGGCACTTTGGCACTTTCGAACGATTTTCGAAGAACTTATATGAACAAGGAGATAAAGGAAACGATTCCTTATCTGATCAATTTTCGTTTTGAAGGCTATCTGTACAGTGATCCAAGTGATTTACATCTCTTTAGCTTTATAAAAAGTTCCAACTGGTTCTGTGCGTAGAAAAACAAACAAAATATTCTTTTCAAATTGTATACTTTTGTATACAACACATTTTTTTTATTTATTTATTTTATAAAAAATTAATTATTATAATTACTTAAGAAAACATTTCGGTTTTATTTTAAAATATCGGTACTTATAAGAACTACTAGAAACATATTGCGAGGGGAGGGGAGACTTGTGAAAATTCGGACAGGTCAAATTTGAAAGGATCCACTTCCCCGGAACTTAGCATTCTAAGTTTCCCTCCTCTCCCCAATTCGTCTTGTCCGTAAAACCTCCTCCTCTCGCCCGCGACAAACAATTTTATTTAGCATTGCCTCAAAGATATCAATGCCCAATGCACTAACCGTTTTCTTTTTCTTCGATTGATTAATGGCGAGCTTTCCTAGTACAAACAATACAGTCGTTCTTTTTTTTCAAAATTAAATCTTAACATTGTATGAAGGCACATGACTTTTTTTCTTACGCAATAATTCAATTCCACTTGAGCTTAGTGTTAGATTTGATTTGATTTTTGTTTTCATAAAGAAATATGAATTTGTACTTGCAGAAACGATGGTCAACCAAAAATGTGCAATAGATGGGAAAGTTGATAAACGAAAAGCATCAAACGCGGAGTGTTAAATGTTCTTAAACAAAATAAGAATTATGAATGCTTAATCCTATGCCAGCAAAATTAATTCAAATTATATGTGTGATGGCGGTACGCGCTTATTATCCTCACTTAAATGCTTATACATGAATGCACCGAGTTTTAATTGACCATCGGGTATTTATTTTGTTTAAGTTGTAATTGAATTTGGTGTTAATTCTTTATTACGTATGTATTTTTGTTTAAATGTTGTCTTGCTTGTAATTGACATGCGCGTTCTCTGCCACCACAATAAGAAAATAACATTTTGTACTTAATTGTTATAAGAAATAAAAAAAAGAAAACTAACAAAAACTGTAATTTTTTCATAATGAAAAATAGTGTTTCGCCTGGAAACTATAAAAAAAATCCAAATATTTGACAGAAAATGTAAAAAACAAACTACAAACTAGTCTTAAATTAAATGGAAGCGATAAGAATTGTGGCTTTTGAGGCTTAAATTAAGGTAAAAATGTATTAAACAATAAATTGTGATTTAGGTACTAAAAATGTTTTTGTTATTCATCCGATGTGGCTGCTCGTAATTATTTTTGTTGTTCATTGAGTAGACGCTTTGATTTAGCTGCAAAAAAACAATCATTAGATAATTCAATAATAACGATACCTTAAAAGCAAGAAAAATTTAAGTTATGTAGGTGCACCATCTCTTTTATCGGAATTTATTAAGAATGAACACCAGGCGTTTCTTTGAAAAGTCGAAGCAATTAGCTTCTGGTTTCAGAACCGGAACACAGGCTCTTCGAAACAGTGAAGGAAACCTAGTCACCGAAGCACAGGGAATTGTAGATGCACTTCCAACAGCTGCTGAATGCGCAAAATGTCGAGCGAGCTAATGCCGAAAGAGAAGTAAAACCAATCAAGGAAACCCAGTCCCAGTCCCAGCCCCCAGCGCAGAAGAAGTAGAAAGAGCCACCGAAAAGCTAAAAAATAACAAGTCTGCAGTGTCGGATGGCATACCTGCAGAACTCTTTAAATATGGAAGAGTTGTTTTGATGAATCGGATGCACCAGGTCATCACCAAAGTGTGGGAGGAAGAATGCATGTCCACTGACTGGTCTATAAGATCCATATGACCCATCTAAAAAAGCGATCCGATGTCATGCAAAAACTACAGTGGCGTATCCCTGCTTAATGTTGCATACAAAATCCTATCCAACGTACTGTGTGAGCGTCTTAAACCTTTCTGCAACACAATAATCGGCACGTACCAGTGTGGCTTTAGGCAAGGCAGAAAAACGATAGACCAAATATTCACACTGAGGCAAATCCTAGAAAAGACCAACGAATTTCAACTCGAAACTCACCATCTTTTTATCGACTTCAAAGCTGCTTATGATAGCATCCACCGCCAAGAGCTTATGATGGCGATGTCTGAATTCGGGATCGCAAAAAAAACTGATCCAGCTGTGTCGCATGACGCTAAACAATACGCAGTGCAGTGTGCAAATTGTTAGCTCATCCGGGTTATTCCAAACATGCGCAGGGTTTAGACAAGGAGATGCGTTGTCATGTGACTTCTTCAATGCAGTCCTTTAGCAGATAGTGCGCAAGGCAGGTGCGAGCTAGGAGAACACTATCTTCAACAAGTCCAACCAGCTCCTAGGCTATGCGGACGACATAGACATCATCGGTCGATCCAAGAGAGCTGTGCTTGAGGCCTTCACAGCGATTGAAGAACAGGCGAAACTCGTTGGTCTAAAAGTGAATGAGGACAAAACAAAGTACATGCTATCAACAAACAAAGCAACATCTGTCCACTGGCTAGGACAAAACGTCAATGTTGGTAGGAGCAATTTCGAGGTAGTTAAGGAGTTCACCTACATTGGAACAAAGAATTACCCTAGCGATCCGCTTTCGCTTCGGGTTGGCCAAACAACTGGGTTCAAAACTCCTCACTCGAAAGACAAAGTGTCTGCTATAAACAACTTTGATTTTATCAGTCCTACTCTACGGCGCCGAGTGTTGGCCGATAAATAAAGAAGTGGAATTGATACTGGAGACTTTCGAAAGAAAAATTCTTTGACGGATTTTCGGTCCCGTATGCGATGATGACGAATGGAGAAGGTTCAACCGAGAATTGCATGAGCTGTACCAAGATGTGGATGTAGTCTAGAAGGCCAAGAGAAACTACATTGGCTCGGCCACATCGAGCGAATGGACGACAACGCTCCAGCCAAGAAAATCTTCTCATCCTAGCCCCCAGGTTCGAGACGACAAGAAATACCGAACCTACGGTACAAGGTCCAAGTGACTGCGGATGCCAGAGCGCTTGATTTCAGCGACTGGAGAGTGCATGCGAGGGATTGTTCATGAGCCGGATAAATATAATAAAATAATAATACATGAATGTTAAGTGACACTGTTCTGCACAGATTGGAACAGAAAAGTACAGCTTTTTGGTGTTCATTGAGAACAGAATTTTCTGTTTCATTTTTACGTACAACAGAATAGATCAAGTAGATGTTCGAAGAGTTGACACGGTGCATTCAAGGGGACACAAGCGTCAACAGCAACGTCTGTTTATCAACTCCTACTCTCGACCTCTAGCAAAGAGAGAGATGGAATCAACAGTGGCGTCTGCAGTTCAAGCCAGGATGAACTACCTTACTATTACGACATATTCGCAGCCCAGGTCTATAGAGATCTGGCTCTCCAGATTGGCGATCGCCGACCGAGAGTTGGCTTTACCATTCAATAAACAAGAGTTATTTTCGCCTGATTCTGGCACTGGTCTTTTGCACAATCATCTCAAACACAATCGCATTACAACGCATTTCTTTGTCTGAATTCTTTTATGACATTGGATAATTCCGTAAGCTCGTTGGCAACCTTGATGGCGGAGAGTGAGTTCTCCATCGTCATTTTGCACAAGAGAACGAGCTTTGCAGGGATGCCAAAACTAGACATAGCTTTTTACAGTTCGCCTCTGTAGATGTTGTCATACGTGACCTTAAAATCGATGAAAAGGTGGTGGATATCGATTCGGAGTTCATAGGTTTTTCTAAGGATCTGTCGCAAAGAGAAAATTTGGTCGATGGTTGACTTTCCTGGCACATTGATAAGGACCAAACAGATTATTGACGAAAGGTGTCAGACGTTCACATATTACGGCAGAGAAGGTCTTATATAGTTAAGAGAATCTTGCATCCGCATGACTTCTTGTTGACTATCGTGCTGCATGTCCATTGAATGACTTCTGCCTGACGGCGGGATTCTGTTCATCGTCGCGGTTATACAGTCTACAGAAGTGATATTTCCAAATCCTCAGCATCGACTGCGATTCTACTATGAGCATGAGCCTACATTCTTTGTCAAACTAAGGGTTTCGCTATGCTGGCTGCATGAAACCCAGCACATTATAGGCGGCATCTCTAGCTGCTTTCTGGCAATATTACCACTGGTCCTCGATACTTGATGTTGGCAGCATATGACTCCTTAAGAAATTACTTAACACTTGATCAGAGAAGATACTTGCGATTTCTTGCCGACCAACGTCGAATTTCCTTGCATCATTTCCTTGTTTTGGTCGTTGTCAGCTGTACCTTGGCTACCACGAGGTGCTTGCTACTACAACATTTCCCCCCGAAGCAAAATCGATCAGCCAGAATCTGCTGTCCGAAGTGGTGACATGTAGGCTGTGCTTTCTGCCTACTCCACAAAAGATGTCCTCTTTTCCCAGCTTTGCGTTAAAATCGCTAAGGACAATTTTAATGTCATAGCTAGGATATTGCTCATACGTTTTGTTACTACAGTGTCTTGCTCTGAGTGAAATGGAACTAGCCCCAAATTTGCGCTGGACGGATGGCGTGAACCAAGAATCCCGAAGCTTCGAAATAAGAAGGCATTTGCTAACCATCGAGATAGGTGTAAGAACTTGTTGAATTCTTAAGTAATTTGTTGCTCGAGTTCTTTTGGGTATAATACTTTTAAGGGTTGTACTCCCAAAATACTCGCTTTACACCGAGTTACAATATCGGGACTACTCTTATTATCTTCATATAACTAACAAAAATACCCTCTTAAAGTTAAGGGTAAGACACAACCGAGACCAGGACGACTGCACCTTCTTTAAAATAGACAAAATCACCATAACTTCACTTACCACAGCTCTTCTTTATAGCCTTTATGATATTGGCATACATATTGGCCTTTTCCGGATTTAAAGCCATTTGTCCGGCGACTTTATTGAAAGCACACTCAAAAACATGACTAGCAGCATCCAAATCGGGCAATCTGATATTAATGTTAACTCCATTTGGCGTCATGGTAATGTCATTTATATCTGTAGAACTGGAAAAGGAATCCTCCTCGTCGCCGTCCTCGTCTTCTTCTGGCTTTTCTTGTTTTGGCTCCACTTTAATTTCGCTAGCTAGTTTTAAAATTTTCTTGCCAACTGGACAGTCATCTTAGAAACAAACAAACATTTTATAAGATTTCAATAAACATTGAATTTAAGTGAATTTACCTTTCCTGGAACGCTTTTTGGGCAATTGAGTTTCTTCGTCCTTTCGCATGTCACGTTTTGGACAGCTGCAGATTTTGACATTTGTGATTCTCTTGGCAAGAACCTCTCCACTATTTGATATAAGGAATTTCGTTAGACCCAAGAATTTGGAAATAAGAAAGAAAACACTCACCTAGCATTTTCCAAATAGAAAATGATGGAAGTTTCTCGACGACCAACACAAGAATTCTGACAAACAAACTTTAAGGCGACAGTTTGTTTGACTTCGTCATCCTCGTTGGGCTGCACACAACCCAATGGAATGCGCACAGACATTCTGTCGCTTATATTCTTGCCCTCGACGATTCCCTGATAAACGACATTCGGATTTTCGCAACGAAGAACACTGTGCTTGATGTTTTTCTCCAAAGCTACACAAAAAAAAGTGTCACTGATCGTTCGAGCAGCAATCGAAAAGGTGCCTCTTACCTGGATCCTTGCTGCTGTGATTCTCACAACGAATAACTGGCTCACTTACTTCGGAATTAAAGACCAACATCGAACGAATGAAGATTTTCTCAGTAGCGCTTCTGGGTCTATAGAGAACTTCAACATTGAAAATCTCATTCAATTTGATGTAGACTTTGTTGGAGTCCTTCGAATAGAACCAATTGACTTTACCCTTTTGCTGCGGCGACAGATTCAATTCAAATTTCACACCAGCCTTGTCGTGTTCCTTCAAATCGGGAAGCACTTGATTTATCTGAAAACAAAATGACAAAACAACGGAAGTTGAGAGTTTCGTTTTTGAATTTCTGAATGTTTCAATTTATTTACATCCGGTTTCTCGTCAAATTCTTGGTCTGCTTGACTGATGAAGTGACTTAGCGATTGAGACTAAAATTGAATAAATAGAAAAAAAGTTTAAAATAATTTCGCTTTAATGTTAGTTGATGAAAGTGCAATGAATTCGCGTACACTTGTACTTATCACCATGATGAACAATTTTGTACTGTTTCAAGTTAAGGGATGTGCAACGTTTGCTTTCGATTTCGTTAGGTGAATCACATAGAAATAGGCAAACTGTCAAAGTGGAGAGGGTTAATGTAATAATCACAAGTCTGATGGTGCTAAACACGTTCAAACGTGATATGGAAAGGAGTGCAAATGCAAAAACAAAACAAAACAAAAGCTATATCGAAAGACAATCAGAGCTGGTCAAAGGATGAGTCATATCAACATTTGTTCTACGATTAAACCTGACGTCACATTTGTTGTTTGTTTGCCATGTTATGCAACAAAAAAATAAAAATAAAATTTGTTAAGATCTGGGACAAGGGTGCAAGTAATGCAATAGCTTTTGGGGTAGACAAAAATGAAACTGTGAAGGCGGGAATGTCCACCAAACTATTTCGACTGAAGACAAAGTTAGGTAGAGTCAGTTGTCCGTTGTCTGGGAATTTGGTGCTACAGCAGAACCATTTACAAAATAACTGTTGTACACAGCTCATAACACCTGGTAAAAGAAGTAGACGGCACTTTGCTTAGTTCGGAGGATGAACAAGTCAAAAAAAAAAAAAACTTTTCCTCGGTTTTAAGCCGAGTGTTTGAAAACAACGTATACCTTCTGAATTACCCGAACAAGTGTGGATTCGGTCCACACAGCACCTTCCAGTAAGGAAGGAATGCAATGAAAGCACTTAAGAACAACAAAGCCGTGGGACTTGATGGAATTCCTACAGAGCTTTAACAAGCGGTGCCAATGTCGTCAAACGAACTGCTTCATCCGCTTATAAACGAAGCCTTGGCCACCGAAAGCTTCTCCGAAGTGTGAATGAAATAAAGGAGATCTAACAAAGTCCGAAAACTGGTGGAGAAAATGGAGAGCTTCCGATATCTTCGAAGTATCGTCCCCAGTGAAGGCGGAACCGTCATCTGCCGCATCGGCAAAAGGAAAAGCGGCGTTTGGTATGCTGTCCAAAGTATAAAGGAATAACTCTTTCAGTTTAAGAACGAAGCTACGATTGTTTCAAACAACCGTCGAACCTGTACTGCTTTATGGATGCAGCACCTGGAAAGTCACTTCAGCCATCACCAGGAAGCTCCAAACCTTCGTCAATAGATGTCTTCGCAAAATCTCTACGATTTTCTGGCCCATCCAATGACGACCATCATAGGAGGACAGGTCAGGAACCTGTTGATTCTATTATGCGAAGACGTAAGTGGCAATAGATTGGACATACACTTCAAAACGGCACAAGATGGAAAAGGAGAACTGGACGAGCGAGAAACACATGACAGTCAACGAGGCATCAGAGTCACTAGCCAAGAGTTGGGGTTAGCTCGATAAGAAGGTTGCAGGTAGTTCTTCTAGTTCATTGATTAAGGATTTGCCTAAGTTTCTGTTTCGGGTGTGATGGAGGGCTAGGCAATGACAGATCTTTCCTTAACGTTATAGTTTCCACGTAACAAGGTGGTTCCATCTTTAATTGGATTTTTATTTGCAGCGTTTATTTGGTTTAGAATTTAAGATCAAATCATACCAGAGAAAGTTACCCGTGACTCTGGAACATCTATCTACCAATCATTGGTATACGCACAATATATAGGCATCTTTGACGCTGTACAAACCTCATTTATCCAGATTTAGCAAGCGGCAAAAGACCTGGGAGAGAATATGTAAGTAAATATTGGGCCCTTTGCTGAAAACGTTGGTTATAGTAGAATAACAACAATTAAGGTGCAGGAGCATAAATTCAATGCTCCTTCAAATGCCTTGAGTTAGTAGAAGCAGCCGATAACAATATTGAAGAAGAAATACGCTGGCAGCTGCTCAAAACCACCAGAATCAGAATCAGAGCTCTTTAAATCCCGAAATCTTTCCATGCTGGTGTATATGACAATAGCTTTACCATTACAAGACTTGTATGTTTAGCCAAAGACACTCTCAACTCTTAACAGTGTTCCACAGAAAAGTCTAATGCAGCATAGTTGGGCCCATTTGTGAGAAAGGACAATTCCGAAGACGATATAACCAAGAGATTTACTAAATCTACCGACAAACTTGATGTCAAAAATTTAGCTTGGTAGATTCCGATGGGCTGGACACCTAGCTCGTATGAGCGAAGAGGAACCGGCCTGGAAAGTTCATTTATTTGCCAGGCCGACGAAGATTATGATATTCACTTGGTCTTGCTGTCAACTGTCACTGGCCGTTCTTCGCTTCCGTCTCGAGGCTTATAAACGCTCAAGCGACACTAAACTATGTTTTCCCAATTATGTGTGGCAATGTCGAGAGCGTGTCCGAGTAGTTAGACAGATAAACTTAATTTCTCGTGTTGACGAAAATCTTGGTTTGCGCCACCGTATTTTAATTTATAGCAGTCTTTGTCGTCAAATGGAAAGCAAAGGCTTTAGCTGGAGCCTTGAAATGCTCTCGAACGATTTTGTCCTAACACATCCAACATTTAGTTAAGTCCTCTTTAATTATGTTAATGCCTCTAAACCGTAAGCACCGACTGAAGGATTGATAATGCTTGCTTAATAAAGTTTTAATACTCCCATTAAAAAGGCCTAGTGATTCAAAAACTCCCCTGCAGCAATTAAACCACACGTCAATCAAACAAACCTATCAGAGTCAATAATCTTCCAATGCCTATGCTATCAAGATGCTCGTCCGTTTCGATAGCATTTAAATTTGTCTCCCTCTCGTGTACATTTCAGTTGCATTAAAACCATCATAAAATGGATGTCATAATCACGGGAGCCAAAATAATTGTTGGAACAATAATAGGATTCGGGCTCGGTGCCTACGGCTACTCATCCAAAAATGACAAATTCCAGGAATTCCAAATAGCCACTCTGTACAACATATTCGTGATTTGTACATTCTGCACGGTTTATCTGGGCGATGTCATACAGCAATTTGTCAATGACGGTTTCGACCTAAACGACGTTGGCAAACTCTATTCGAATCTCAACATCATGGCCGGAATAGTGTCGTTTATCGTTCACATCTACTACGTGCAACGCCATATTGTATACATCAATTGGGGACGACCGCATTTGTATGATTTGATCGACTTTTTGGACGACAACGACGGACGAATCGAACGAGGAGCCCTCAAGGTTGTCTTCAAAGTCTTCCTATCGCCAATTTTACTGGAGATAGTTTTGATTTTGAAGTCACTGCATTTCGAGCCAGACAAAAGTCTTATTTGGACAATTTACCCAATGATTCCGTATCTGATACGAACGGTGCCGGCCACCAGTGTCTATGTGCTGGCTCTGTTGTGCGCTGGATTTATTGAAGTCATGAATTTGCGAGTGAAACTCATTGTGGACGAAGTAAATCGCATGAACACACACAAGGAGTGGCTGTGTAAGACTCCGTTCCATCGCATGCAGCGCTATTGCGATTTGAGTGATAAGCTAGACAAGCTCAACTATCTGTACAACTCTATTATTGATTTGAGTGATGAGCTAACGGATTTCTCATCGATTCCGTGGCTGAGTTCGTTGTTGTGCAATGTTGCGGGGATAATGTCGGGATGTTTTACGCAGTATATGAGCATTGCGGACTCGATATTTAATGGAAAGGAATACGATTATTACAATGTTATGACCGATTCGGCGTTTATGTTGATATCGTTCATAGAAATTCACACACAGTCGGGGTCTTGTGCGGCTGCATTGGAGCAGGTTTGATTGTTTTTTTTAAGGTTTTATAAAATTTAACTGTCTGCTTTGAAGGTTCGACAGACTGGAATTATTCTGACACAAGCTGATACCACTCAAGCAGACGTTAGGTTGAGAGAGGCTTTTGAGTTTTTCAACTTGCGCATACTTCAGAGGAAGCATGAAATAAAACCGTTGGGCTTGTTGCCGGTCGATTGGTCTTTACTTCATGGTGTAAGTGCTCTTTCGAATGATCAGTCAAGAAATGTGTTATTTTCTTTTTTTTAGGTATTTGCTACGGTGACAAGCTTCTTGTTGATTCTCATTCAAGCTGATTTGTCGAAACGATTTTTGCAATAAGCAGTTTACTCAAATTGTCTTGTTTCTCAAGACTAGATGCAAGGAAATAAACGAACCAAAAACGGATGAGTCTCGAACAAAATTAGATGTTGAAATTATAAACTATTGAAGATTTGTTCTTTAGTTGTTTGCTAATAAATACTTGTACTAACTTGCCCTACTGATTTTGTATCTACCGAAGAACGAAGGAAGTAAGTCACTAGTTAAGGATTCTGAAGAAAATATTGAGGCCGTCCCTGTTCGCTTCCTCGTACTGCCAAACACTTCTCTCAATAGAACTCTTCTTCAACTAGATTGCACAACAAAATTATCAGATATATTACTGTGATTGGATATGCCTAGGTCCGTTAACACAATTGATAGTGTATGTATGCAAATCTCAGGGTCAGAGGTAAGAAACAAGCCAAGGGCGTTTTTTGCTTTGCCATCAGCGTCCGATATTCGATATTGAACACCTTATTGGTTTAGAATGTGTCAGTTGCCCTTCACCTGCACCCAAAGAAGATGAATATTTATCAGCTGTAACGCTGTAAGTCATCTCAAAGATCTCAGAGAGTCAAGTGCCAAGAACAGCTCCCGACGCTTTTTAAAACGTCGAAGCAATTTGCTTCTGGTTCCAGAACCGAGACACAGGCTCTCCGAAACTGTGAAGGAAACCTAATCACCGAAGCACAGGGAATTGTACTTGTATTTAAGCAGCACTTCCAGTAATTGTTGAATGCGCATAATGTCGAGCGAGAAAACGACTAAAGGCCAGTCAATGAAGACCAAGTCCCAGCCCCCAGCACCGAAGAGGTAGACATATCCATTCAACAAATATCCGACGTATTGTGTAAGCGTTTTAAACCTTTCTGAAACACTATAATCGGCACGTGACAGTGTGGCTTTAGGCCAGGCAGAACAACCACACTTTGGCAAATCCAGGAAAAGACCAACGAATTTCAAGTCGAAACCATCTTTTCATCGACTTCAAAGCTGCTTATAATAGCATACACCGCCAAGAGCTTATGATGGCGATGTCTGAATTCGGGATCCCGAACAAACTGATTCAGCTCTGTCGCATGACGCTAAACAATACGCAGTGCAGTGTGCAAATGAGTAACAGCTCATCCGAGTTATTCCAAACATGCACATGGTTTAGACAAGGAGATGCGTTGTCATGTGAATTCGTCAATATAGTCATTTAGCAGAAAGTGCGCAAGGCAAGTGTGAGCACGGAAAACACTATCTTCAACAAGTCCACCCAGCTCTAAATCTATGCGGACGATAAAGACTTCATCGGTCGATCCAAGAGAACTGTGCTTGAGGCCTTCACGATTGAAGAACAGGATAAACTCGTTGGTCTAGAAGTCAATGAGGACAAAACAAAGTACAACAAACAAAGCAACATCTATCCACTGCCTAGGACAAAACGTCACTGTTCACCTACCTTGGAACAAACATCAAACTCACGAACGACACTTTGGTTGAGGTCCGGCGAACAATTACTTAGCGAACCGCTACTACTTCGGTTTGGCCAAACAACTGAGTTCAAAACTCCTCACTAGAAAAACAAAGTGTCTGCTGTATAAAACTTTTACCATCCTACTCTACGGCGCCGAGTGTTGGCCGATAAGTAAAGAAGAGGAATTGATACTGAAGACTTTCGAAAGAAAAATTCTTCGACGGATTTTCGGTCCCGTAAACGATGACGAACTGTTCGAGCTGTACCAAGATGTGGATGTAGCCCAGAGTGCCAAGAAAAGACGATTTCATTCGCTCGGCCACTTCAAGCAAATAGTCGCAAAGCTTCAGCCAAGAAAGTCTTCACTTCGCTGCACCCAGATTCGAGACCAGAACGCTTGGTATTGACGACTGGAAAACGCATGCGAGGGACCGCTCCAAATGGATGCCATCTGTGTCTCAGCCTGAGATGCTACATGAATTGCGAGCCGGATAAGTCAGTAAGTCAGTGGTTCTGCACTATCGATTTAATTATTTAACTTCAGAGTTCAGAACCACAATCAATCAATCAATGTTTTATCATTATGTGGCACTGAATAGTGTTGGCGGCACCCCACCCCAACTCTCTTTATATATTTAGCATTGCAACTGACCGTGAAGTGTTTTTAAACTGGAACACATTCTTTCCACTTATGGTTTTTACTAGCTCATAATCTTAACAGAAACAGATGTTTCAGGTTCGTTAAGACGATCGCCATTATATATACTTATAAATACTGTTTTATCCGGAGAACAGAACGGCAACAACCTTATGAACTAACCTCAAACGTTAAGCAACAAATGGCAAGGCGAATGCACAACAATTGTTTACAGGGTATTCGAGCTTGTACTTCTGGAGTTTGGAAGTCATGCAAAAACGAATATTTAGTTGTTAACAGCTGAGCTGTATTCAAACAAATTCGTATTTTTGTGTGAAGTCGATATGAAACTTCCAATAAGAAACTATTAAAAGAAGCAAAGCTCCTAAACCAAAATATTATCAAAAGGGAAAAAATAAAGAACATCCTCATGTTAGGTTGTGAATTTAAACGATTTTCGTCTGTAAAAACGGGTTTTCTTAAGCTTAAAAACAGAGATGGGTTAGTTAGTATTTCAATGAAGCATTACTTACCGCTTCTTCACCCATCAAAAGTGGAACCAAGTCTTCAGTCTGAAAAAAAAAATAACGAAACAATATAAAATTTAATTACAACCCTAAAAAACAGACAAAAACTCCTACCCGAATGCCTTCCAAATCAGGGAATTCATCTTGTCCTCTGAAAAGATAAACAGAATTACGTTTCTGGGCAGAGATAAAAAAAAAACTAAGACCTTCTTAGGTCTTTTAGCAATTTTTTGAAAGAATTACATCACATTTCTTAACTACTTTTTTATCTTTAAGATAAACACACAATTATACTCACCTTATATTTTCGTAGTCAATATATTCAATTGCTTCCAGGCTAGCTGGTGGACTACCATTGGAGCTGTAAAAAAAAACCACGAAATTGAGTTCAAATTCAGTCTCTAACAATTCTGTTTAAAAAGAAGCATACCTTTGTAAGGAACACATCACTGGATCTCCGTGCATTGTTCTTGCAAAAACGAAATATTGGCAACCCACTTGTTGGGAATCGGAGTTCAGTCAGCTCAGAACTTGTGTTGCCCTTTGCTAATGGATGACCAACAAGTTTCCGTAATCATTTTTCATAACTAAAAACATTTAATAGAAATAGACAATTTATTCAACTTACTATTTATTCAAATTATGCGAGTTTCTGCTTTTTTTCTTCGCAAAATGATTGTGCAAAAACCCGTCAGGCAAATTCTTGAAGAAATTCCGCAGATCTAAATTTTCTTCTACATTTATGTTGGTATTTTTTTGATAGATTATTTGTTTGCTCAACACTTTCATAAAATGAATTTTCATGAAAAACACATCAAGTAATGAATTTTCTAATGGAAAACAAATAATTAATGGCACATGAATTAAATCTTATTACAAAAACGAAGAACGGCACCGGGAACCTTTTCACAGTTTTTCTTTATCTTTTACAAGTCAAGTGAACGTTTAGAAAATTAAACAGAAAAACAACAATGGCGGCATAAAAATTGTGGCGCTTGAATCGCATAAGAGATTTTTATACTTAGGTTGAGACCACATGGTCATAAAGTTTTATTTGGTCCTTGGTGTTTCAGTTGCTGTCAATCTGAAATAGTGTTTGCGTTTTTGCGTTGAAACGACGAAAATGACAGCTGAATTTGAATGGATTTTCACGACGAATTTGAAAGTTTTTTTTCAACTTTATCGCGCGAAGAGTTTGACATTGCCATACCAATTTCATCTATCGTTTTCGTCGTCGGGCGACAGGCGACTGTATTCTGTTCCGTTCTTTATTCTGAAAAGAAAATAATTCTCTTCTGTTCTAGATTTTAACAGCCCGATTTTCCCCATCATCACTGTCACCCCTCATGACATATGAGAGAGACACCAATGACCAATGAATGGATGTGGTCAGTTTCGTTATGACTTTTCTTGTGAGGATTATGGGAGATTCCGACAAATGTTATCGAATCACAACAATCCTCACAAGAAATAGTCACAACGAAACTCACCACAGCCAAGGTGAGAGATTAATTTAAAAAAAAAATGGCCTTACTCACAGTAAACATAGAAGTCATTGGAACAAGAGAACGATTTGTATACTGTCTGGTAGTTTGCCTTTTTAGAATCTTTGATTAATTGGTTAAAACGTGGTATTAAACCCTTAATCCGGGAAAAGTTGGCATTTGTTTAAAATCTACGTAAGCGTGCAACAGATTAAGGCCGTGTGTGAATTGCGTTAAAATTTGCGTTAAAACTTCTACCACGATTAAAATTTGACGTCTTGTTTGAGGTGGGATCAAATTTAGCCATTTGCTGTGTGAAATTGGTTTCCTTTTTCATGGAAAAATAATTAAAAAACATATTTCTAAGAAAACAGGGTTAATAAAAAATCTCTGAAACTAATACAAAATCTTTTTTATTTATTTTTCTCGATTCTAATGTCATATTTTAAAACAACAGTAAAAAATAGTCAAACAAAATTCCCATTTTGATTAATTCATTTATTTGGTGTGGTAAAACTGAAAAATTGTTTTCATAGCTGATATCTGAAAGTTTTTTGTGTTTATTCTTTTATATCTTTTAAATTATCAACGCATTTTAACGAGAAATTCAATCAAACAGAGAAGAGAGCGTGGGGTAAGTTATGTTCCGTTGTTTGAATGCAAAAGCAAGAACAAATTTCTCTATCACTAGAAACATCAAATTTTAACACACTTTAACCTGCTCCTCAGCTCAATAAATTTTAACCCATTTTATTCACCTCATTAGTGTCAAATTTTAACGCTGGTTAAATTTTAACACACTAACTAACAAGCTAAACTTGAAGAGTCGAGATTCTTACTTAATCTACTCTTCTAAATGCTAAATCTCGTCATTTAAGTAGGTGGAAATGTAGTATGAGTTTAGTCATTTTCTGTAGTGTCAATGTAAACATTAGATTATAGAATGTATCGAATTACAGACACATAGCAGCAATGGCGACTGAGGCTTGGCTGGGCTAGAACAAGACATTGACACAACAGAGAGAGAATATACACAGAAACCTACGTGGCACAGAGGAGGCGCCATAGATTTAATTAGTCGTGTTTTTTTTTACTACTCCGAAGTCAGCACACCAAAATTTCCCTTGGCAAACAACACTTTGAATTGCAGTCGATAACAAACGTCAGTAAAATATGACAGTTGTGCCGGCAATAGAACTTTCAAGTATTGAAAAGAAGACAGCGCTGATTGTGTTAAGAATTATCTCTTAGGTTGAAGGATTTGCTATTTTACTAAATCCGAGACTCAACCCTCAGGAGCATTCTGCGAAGTTTTATGTAACAATTACCATACAAATTGAATTTGAAAGTTAAAATGAGTTGAAGGGTTTTATTCGCACTTGATTTCTGTGCTGGCTACTGAGTAATGAAAAAACACTACTACTGTAAGATTGACATTGTTTTACGTTATCGCACAGGTTGCCATAGATAACTTTGTAATTTTTGTTGAGCAAGAATGCTGCCTAAGCTTAACGGAACTATAGTCATTCCTCTGAGCCATGACCAAATGACTGAGTTTAGGCCCCTTATTAATTAACAGTGTAAAAGAAATATAGGAAAAGTCAAAATTATTGTTTTCTTACAAAGGAGTTCAGAGAGAGAACGGGAGAAATCGTTGATCTTCTTTCTCTCTTGTCCGATACGATACTTTTCAGGCTACACTCCAGACCACTCAAGGCCTTTTTTCATTACCTTTTATATGCCAAGTGTGAGTATTAAGAAAAGGATTATTGTTATTATTAAGAGTGTTCCGGACCAAAACTGCGTTTTTTCAAATGGTATTGTGAAGCGATTAAATGTCGTATTGAAGTGATTAAGGTGTCATTGTGTAGACAAAAACTGTTTCTAAAAAACTATTGGAGCACAATTTCAATTAAGTACTTCGTTACTCAGTAGTAAAGGCTTAAAAACTCCAAAATGGTCAAAAATTGTACTTTTTCAAAGAGAATTCCATCAAAATAAAAACATTTTTCGCTAACATTTCTTAATGAGCATACAATTCGGCATTTAAACTGTATAACTATTGGAGAAAAAATTAACTTTTTAAACAAAAAAGAATTAAAAAGCTATGAATAAAATTTGTATTTTTGATAAGCAATTTTTCATATGATGCGATATTTATTTTTTTTTAATCTCTTCATATATTTAGCACGTACTTTTTCTCAACACAGAAGTCAAAACATTTTGAGAAAAACTTTGATCAAACACATTTTATTTCAGAATTAAGGGATAGCAAAATCTGCCTAAATTTGAAAGTTCAAATCAGTAACGGCTGGCGGAGGAATACAACTGACTATTTCACTAGAGCATATACCGTTGAAGTAACACTAAAATAGGGTGAGGCATGTGACATTACGGCGATGTTCGAGCTATGTAAATGACTCGGCTATGATATGATCACCAATCATCTGCTGTTTTTTGGATACTGTCCAGAAGACTTAAGTATGTCGCTGGAGCACCAGCCCAGACATGACAGTTAGGGTCAGGGCATAGCTTTCATTGGTTTCAATCATTGAAACAAATCAGTGGAATTTTTTTGAATTTTTTTGACAGGTCTGGCATAGCTATCATTGAAATGTTATATCATTGAACAAAAATGTCAGTGAAAATGAAATGGAAATAATTTGTGCCTTGTGCGCAGTATTACCGCAGGGAAAAGTATTTTCGAGTCCCAGAAGCTTGAAAAACGAGTAATTTACAAAAAAAAACGAGTCCACATAAAAAAAATATTTAAACTCTTTCAGAAATCATTTTTTTTTTACTTTTAACATACAAGAAATTAATTGTGTGGTTTGAACGTTCGAAATACAAGCGTTAAGGACAAGAAATAACGATTTAAACATGTGACTTTTTTTTAATATAAAATTCTTAGTAATTGTACCTATTTGTGTCAGGAAGAAAAAACGAGTCCATTTTGACTCTATAGAGCCCATGTGGTAACACTGCTTGTGCGTCAATTGGACAATTGAGGTTAGACTAGATCATTGAGAGAACCACTGACAGTCTGGAACAAAAAGAAATTCGAACATTTTCATTGGTCCGCTCGTACTACGAAACGAGGAATGACAAATCAGCTGATCATTGAAAACGATTACATCATTGAAAAAATTAAAATGAATTTTAAGTAAAATATTCGGGCTGAATCAAATATTTAAATTGATAAAAAAAATTCTTGGACTCTTTACCTTATTTCTTGTTTAATTGCTTAAAAATCCGAATGAAAATTATCAATGTTGAAAAACAATGAAACTTATGCCCTGACCCTTATACTCAAGGTTAGGACGTATGTACGTTGTAGATGATAGCCAGATTAGAAGGGGAAACAAGTTTCTTGCATTGTTTTTAGAAACCTAAACATCTTGTGGCATTTTTGGCGACATATCGCGTATGTGTTCATTCCATAAAAGGTGGAATCTCGAGATGTTCGGCCTCATTGATGCAAGCACCGCTCATGGACAGTGGCAAGGGAGGTATATCTCGCTTTAACGATACAAGACAGCATTGAGTATTAAACTCTTCACGATTTTGTATTCCACATTGCACAATGCTGTTTAAGGGGCCAGTTATAGCGATCATTGGTTTTCATCAGGAAAAATTGGAACAGAAGGAATCTGATTTTTTTTCCTCATGAGCGATTATAGCAATCAGGAAATTTACGTCATTGAAAAAATGTCACTTGTCCACCGCCAAAATATTTCCTGATTGAAAGGGGCCAGTTATAGCGATCATTGGTTTTCATCAGGAAAAATCGGAACAGGAGGAATCTGAATTTTTTTCCTGATGAGCGTTTGGGGCCAGTTATAGCGATCATTGGTTTTCATCAGGAAAAATTGGAACAGGAGGAAACCGAATTTTTTTCCTGATGAGCGTTTATAGCAATCAGGAAATTTACGTCATTGAAAAAATGTCACTTGTCCACCGCCAAAATATTTCCTGATTGAAATGCAGCCGGAAAATTTTTCCTGACAGAAATCTGTCATTGGAATTATTTAAAAATGAAACACAAAACATTGGAACGATTCGTTTCATTTTTTGACAAAAATCCATCAGCTGTTCAGGAAAATTATTTTCCGTACGGAAAATAGAAAAACACATTTTTAACGAAAAATAAGCTTGCGAACTTATATTTTCTTCTCAAAAAAAATTCTTAAAGTATTTTCCGGTCGATTGGTATACAAATTGTATTAGTAATCAAAAGAAAACTTAGTTAAATATCCATTCAAACATTTTTCCTGATGGATTTCAATGATCGCTATAACTGGCCCCTTTATAGCAATCAGGAAATTTACGTCATTGAAAAAATGTCACTTGTCCACCGTCAAAATATTTCCTGATTGAAATGCAGCCGGAAAATTTTTCCTGACAGAAATCTGTCATTGGAATTATCTAAAAATGAAACACAAAACATTGGAACGATTCGTTTCATTTTTTGACAAAAATCCATCAGCTGTTCAGGAAAACAAATTTCCGTACGGAAAATAGAAAAATAAATTTTTAACGAAAAATGAGTTTGCGAACTTATATTATATTCTCAAAAAAAATTCTTTAAGAATTTTCCGGTCGATTGGTATATAAATTGCATTACTAATCGAAAGAAAACTTAGTTAAATATCTATTCAAACATTTTTCCTGATGGATTTTAATGATTGCTATAACTGGCCCCTAAGTCAGAGTTTAATGAGCTTATCATATTTAACCGTTGCAGTTCCACATCTGAAGAGGAGCGATGTGAGTCTGGTAACGAACATGAAAAGCTAAGGGTCAGCGAAACAATGAATTAGATTAGAAGTTACAGACAAGGCTAAGAGATCATTTATAAAACTGAGAAAAAGAGACAAAACGGCGCCCTGAGGCACACCAGCATTTATATGTGGGTTTCAGACTGGAATCCGTCCAATACAATTTGCATTGAACGGTTCGAAAGAAAGTTTCTAATCCAACGAAGAAGGGATTCATCGATACCGAAGGCACGCATTTTCGATAAAAGATTTTATCTCTATGGATTCAGAGCGATTAAAAGAATTATCTACTATTGGAATTGGAACCCGAGTGTCAAATGTACACATGTCAAAGCTGCCGATAAAGTACTAACTATGCTCCATTATGGTCGGAAAAAAACTCACATATGGGTCGGGTTTTAAGGAATACAATGGATTGTTAAGTTTCAAACGGCATAAGTCTTGAGAAAAATGTCCCAAACCTACACCCAGGCACAAAATCTTTGTAAAATGTTTTGGATTCACTATTTTGGGGAAACCCCTTTGATGGAATTCTTTGTTAATTAGGCAAATCAATTTATTTCAAATATAAACAATAAAATTGAATAATAAGATACATTAATCAACTTCTTCATATGTTGGTCCACTTGCATCGCCTCGTCCACCAGGCTTACAACCACTACCACGATTTCCCCCTCTATTCTGTCCATGCATTTTATTCATAATCGGGCCGCACACTTGTTGACAGTCTTTCAAGTGCTTTATGTATTCTTCTTTTCCTGCCATGGAATTCCTTTCTAGCCATGACATTTCCGAAGCGCACTTATCTCGTACTATTTTCATATCTGCTTCAGATAGCGTGCCAGCTGGAGCATCTTCTATTGCCTAAAAATATGGTTAAGTCAAAGATAACGTTATTTTATGCAATTCAAAGTATTGCAAGCTTACCTGCTTACAACCAAAGATATAGCCTTCAAACGCATTTCTGGCATCGATCTTTTCCTTTTGTCTTTCATCTTCTACCTTGTACTTTTCGGCCTCGGACAACATTCTGTCGATCTCGGCCTTGGTTAAACGACCTTTATCATTTGTTATTGTAATTTTCTCTGACTTTCCTGTACTGTTATCTTTTGCAGACACGCTAAGAATACCATCGGCGTTCAAATCGAAGGTGACTTCAATTTGTGGAACACCTCTTGGTGCTGGTGGAATTCCCGTTAAGTTAAAGGTTCCCAACAAGTTGTTGTCCTTTGTCATTGTACGTTCTCCTTCATAGACCTGAATTGTAACAGCGTTCTGATTGTCAGAATAGGTTGTGAAAATTTGTTGCTGTTTACATGGAATGCGGGCGTTCCTTTCAATTAGTTTTGTCATCACACCACCAGCTGTTTCAATACCCAACGATAACGGTGTAACATCAACAAGTAAAACATCTTGGATCTGGGAACTTCCATCACCGGTCATAATGGCTGCTTGTACAGCGGCTCCATAAGCTACAGCTTCATCCGGGTTAATTGATAGATTAAGCTGTTTTCCTCCAAAGAAGTCTTGAAGCAATTTCTGAATCTTTGGAATACGAGTTGAGCCTCCAACCAAGACGACATCGTTAATCGCACATTTATCAATTTTTGCATCAATTAAGGCCTTTTCAACCGGTTTCAATGTTGAGCGGAAGAGATCCATGTTGAGCTCCTCGAAACGAGCTCTGCTTATTTTCGAATAAAAGTCAATACCCTCATGAAGGGCATCTATTTCAATTGAAGCCTCAGTACTGGATGACAAAGTTCTCTTAGCCCGTTCACAAGCTGTTCGTAATCTCCGGAGGGCACGAACGTTTCCTTGCAAATCTGTCATATGCTTGCGTTTGAATTCCTCAAGAAAATGATTCACCAGGCGATTATCAAAATCTTCGCCGCCCAAGTGTGTGTCTCCTGCGGTTGATTTGACTTCAAAAAGTGATCCCTCATCAATTGACAAGATCGAAACGTCAAATGTCCCTCCTCCCAAATCGAATATCAAGACATTCTTCTCGCCTTTGAGATTTTTATCCAATCCATAGGCCAAAGCAGCAGCGGTAGGCTCGTTGATAATACGGAGAACATTAAGGCCAGCAATTGAACCCGCATCTTTGGTGGCTTGGCGCTGTGAGTCATTAAAGTAAGCTGGTACAGTGATGACAGCATCAATGACCTTCTTACCCAAGTAGACCTCAGCGATTTCCTTCATTTTAACCAAAACCATTGAACTTATTTCTTCGGGAGCAAAGACTTTTCGTTCGCCTCTGAATTGAACTTCGATTTTAGGTTTTCCATTATCATTGATAACTTTGAATGGCCAGTGTTTCATGTCATCTTTGAGTTTTTTATCGTCGAACTTACGACCAATCAAGCGTTTGGCATCAAAAACTGTATTTCTAGCATTCATCGCAACCTAAAAATAAAAACAAAAACATGTTTTGAACAATTATTGACATTGACATCACAGTGCCTCCACCATACTTCAACGAACTAAATACACATAACAGCACTGGTGACTGAGGCCATCGGCTGGGACAGAACAAGGCATTAATATAACGGAGAGGGACACAGGGGAACATAGACGTAAAGCA
The DNA here is from genome assembly GCA_920937365.1 of Sphaerophoria rueppellii. Lineage (NCBI taxonomy): Eukaryota > Metazoa > Arthropoda > Insecta > Diptera > Syrphidae > Sphaerophoria > Sphaerophoria rueppellii. The sequence continues at coordinate 20,068,958 of CAKKXW010000003.1, read as the reverse complement.
TGGATACATATGGCACACAGGAGGAAACAAAGAAATTATCTCATTCTCAAACAGTTACACCTCAATCAACATTTTAACAAAACGTCAAGTTCAACACAGATTTTAATACAATTCTCTTACTTACTTACTTATGGTCGCGATACAGTCCAGGTCGGACCAGGGTCTCATGCAACAGACGTCTCAAGCCAGCTCGGTTCCTACCTAGCTGTCTCCAGTTCCTCTACCACGTGTGTACTCCACCTGAGTCGCGGTCTTCCTCTTCTGCGACGTCCTTCCGGGTTGGATTCGAAGATTCTATGAGCCGGAGCATTATTTTCCATTCGCTCAACATGATCTAACTATCTTAGTCATTAACCTTAACTTTTCTGGCTGGGTTAGTGTCGCTGAACAGCTCGTACAATTCTTGATTGAATCTTCGTCTCCATTCCCCATTTATGCAGACAGGACCAAAATTCACTCTCTCGAAGCAGCCCAAAGCGTTTTCATCGCATGTTGTCATCGGATGTTGAAGCAGCGATTGGCAAGAGTGATTCTTCGTTTGATTTCAGCGCTTGTGTTTTTGTCTGAGTTTATAACGGACCCTAGATAGACGAAGTCTTTAACTGCCTCGACAGATTTCTATTCTGACGTTTGCTCCAAGACGTCGATGTTGGTTGCCCTCTCTTGTTAACAGCATTAACTTGGTCTTACCCTCGTTAACCGCTAGACCCATCTTTCTGGCCTCCGTTTAAGGCTACCCCTTAAGATATTCAACCGTAATACCCGCGCCTCCAGGAATGCGCATCAGTTCACCCTCGAGCCCAACTTCGGTCGTACTCATGTTCAGAGAATCGTTCTTGGCCCGTACTACGCGGATGTGGAACTGTCTTCCACACTCTGTCTTCCCCAGTCATTGCAATGTGCAGGAATTCAAAGCCAATGTTAACCGACACCTCA
>CAKKXW010000003.1:20038797-20067522 GCA_920937365.1 Sphaerophoria rueppellii | reverse complement strand
CGAGTTCAGTCATAGGAATTTAATGCATGCTATCAAAATGAAGCTTTGACCTCGCGTTTCGTACGTAATATTACGTAACGTGACTTCAAATGGAAGCTCTTATGTAAATATGCTGTACATTTGCTTTTCTTTGCATCGTAACAAATCCGAAGCTGAAGCGTCTTTGTGATTCAGCGATCTAATAGGCAAGCCCGTAGCCAGACAAGATTCTATGTGGGGGACAAAAATGCTCGAAAACATCGGCATGAATACTTACCGACGTTATCCAACGTCATTATTATTTTTTTCAATTTCATAGCAAGCGGATGCAAGTATGTTTGAACAAATTTGGTACCTACCTATTTGACAATATTTTTAAAGAAACTCTCGATGAGGAAGAGGATGAGAAATAAGAGAAAATGCTGTTTTTCTTATATATATCAATCCTTATCTCGCAAATTGCACTACAAAGCAAGAAAGTCTTTTCAAAATTCTTCGTTTGAAATATTTACCATTGTTTTCGTGAGATGCTTACGAAATAAATTAAAGCAAGGAAACTGTCGAGCATCTGTTCGCAAATGTTGGCTGGTTGAACACATATAGGTTTTCAAAAAAATTTTAAATTCATCGCATATGTTAGTCCGGCGGTTATTTTTGCGTTCAACCACGTACTCAACTCGTTCTGATTGGTTGAAAACATCTATTCAGGTTGCGGAATGCGCCAATGTCAACATGGGCATAATCGAATAGCTACAATAAACGAGAAAAAATTACTCGAATGATTTAAATAATCGATCTTCATTCGAATAAAAATAATAATCGACATTCGGGTATTTTCATTCAAATTAATATGATCGTTATTCGAGTTCTTTTCATCCGAGCACTCTTTACGACCAAGGGTTTTCGTAGGATTCATCCATCCGTCCGTTTGTTTGTTTGTATTGAGTGCACTTACTTGACAAAAACCACATTATAAATAGGTTTCGTAGCCGTTTTCTGTTATTTCACATTGCTAGATTCATTTTTAGTCCGAACGGAAATAAAAGTTACTCTTAAGAGTTATCTTGTTTGTTTATCTTTTCGCCACCAACAAAAATCTTAAGCTGAAATATTGTTGATTTTGCCCGGAATCATTGATGCCGATAAGGAGAATTTTTAGAAAATGGAATTTTTTCACCCGGAATTCACAATAGCTGCGTTTTATTATCCTCACTAACCCATATGGGTTAATTTTTTGCACACAAAGCAACAACAACCTGTAACCCCGATACTTATCGGGATTTATTTTTTAACTCTAAAATGTGTTCTAACTATGGCGGATAGATGGCGAGTGTGAGACAAAAAAGAAGTTATTGTAGAAAGATTTATTAATATCAGCCATATTAATACAAAATAACACGTTTCCACTCTTAGCCACAGGTTTTATGAAGCCATAGGATAAGAGTCAATTCAATTAGAATTAATAAAAACAAGTTGTTTGTGGAAAAGCAAAATAAAATGTATCAGGGTTGTGTCTCGGATAAAAACATAGCTTGAACTTCAACCAGTCGATAAAAGGGCCAGTAAAAAAATTACAGTTGTGCCGTCCATAGAACTTTCAATCATTAAAATGAAGACAGCGCTATTGGCGTTAAGAAGAATTATTTTGCTACGCAAATCCAATAATCTAAGCTTATCTGAGCTATGCACTCACTTGAAGTACTTGCTAATTTTGTGTAAGCCGAGGCGCAACCCTCAGCTCCATTTTGCGATGTTTTATGTAACAATTGCCATACAAATTGAATTTGACAGATACAATGAGTTAAAACGTTTTATTCACAATTGATAACTGTGCTGGCTACTGAGTAGTGAAAAAACACGGCTAACAAGGGAAGGAAAGTAAAGGGATATTTTTCGAGCGGAATGCTGTTTGGGGCGAAAATCACAACAAGACTTATTAATATGTTTCCTTTCCGTCAAATAATATTCAAAAACGTTAAGAAATTAATTTGACGTTTAAATAAATTTTTTAAAAATCCCTGCCTTGGAAGAACTTAGACCCTTTAAGGCACAATATATACAAACACCAGATGTTGATAACAGGGTATATCACAATCTATTGTGTAGTATAAATAGGCATACGTTTTATTAGCGTCGCCTGTAAGATCTCATTTGCCCAACTATTCGTTAACAGCCGTATCAGTTTTAGTTTCGGATCAATTTACGACGCGACACGGTTCTAGGAGAACAAATGGGTGGTGGCAATTGTTGTTGGGCACTAAACCGACCTGATTCGTAGTGCCCGCCGCCTTAACTTAGTAAGCTTACAACTTTTATATGGCAAGCAATTACTCCTCCAAGCTCTAATTTGTTCATTGGCAAGTGAAATTATGTCGTTACTAAAAGTGGGTCAGCAGATGCTTCAGCAATGCACTGTAATTCCTCTAATTTACTGCAAAAATTGCGAAAGTAATGAAGCCACACTTCGCAAGTGACGCAATGATCGCAATAGTACAAGAGAAGTTTCAATTGACATTGTGGCTAAACATCCTTAGACTTTTATTTAAAAAAAACATCAAATGCATAAAATGCATGTAAGCATTCCAATTTTTCTGATACAAACACAAATTCAAGTAAACCAACCTGATTTTTAGCTGCGTCGCCAATTAACCTTTCCTTGTCATTGAAAGCGACATAGCTAGGAGTAGTCCTGTTTCCTTGGTCATTAGCAATAATTTCCACTTTGCTATGCTGCCAAACTCCAACGCACGAATAAGTCGTACCCAAATCGATACCAATTGCAGGAGCTTTTACCATTTTTAAGTCAACAAAAATTTATTAATTTCTTGAAACCGTGATTCACTATTTTTATTCGCTTATATCAGTTTTACATATAATTTATTTTGAGTTTTTATTTCAAATTTGTCAGTCAAGTGTGTACTTTGATGTTTTTTAGAAAATTTGATTTTTTTTCACTCCACAAAGGACCAGTCCAAAGAGTAAAATTACACTCTTTAGAGATTGATCGATGCAACAAGTATGGAACCGTTCAAATAAGTCCGAGTACTATGGATAGCGAAACTCAACTAAAAACTTGGTCTAGTGAGTATGTCTATTTTACAATATGTTTGCACTCGAAGATCATGTCCCAAACTTGTATCTTTTGGCCTTAAGAAGAAACAATATCAACGATGAGTTGAGAGTTCGATATGTAGCGAGTAATCATGCTTTTCGAACTATGGAGAGTGTTGCTTCCATTCGTTTTATACTTTTGACAAAATTGGAAAGGAGCCAATTGTATTATAATTGAATGAAAACATATTTACCTGAAGAGAGGGAGTCTCTTGCAAATTTATTAATTAATTTAAGAAAACACTACAAAACTATTTACATCAAAAATGATATCATCTTTATGCAACGCGTGGGTGGACAAATTTCACAGATTCGCTATAAGTCCATGAGTGCTTTTTGGGTAGTGGTGGAATGCATCGATTTACTGAAAAAAGGCTTAGTTCTTCTGTTATTTTTTTGAAAAAATAATAAACTACTTACTAACTTACTTATCCGGCTCTCAATCCATGAAGAATCTCAGCTTGAGATATTGCAGCCTTCCATCGGTAACGATCCCTCGCATGCACTCTTCACAGTCTCCGAAACCAAGCGGTCAGGCATCCGAAGTCACTTGGTCCGGTTCGTAGGTTCGGTCTTCCTTGTCGTCTCGAAACTTGGGGGTGGGATGAGAAGACTTTCTTGGCTTGAGCGTTTCGTCCATTCGTTCGATGTTTTCGTCTTTTCTTAGCTTTCTGGACTACATCCAGTGTGCCCAGTATCATATCCTCTTTTTTACTTATCGTCCAGCACTCGGCACCGTAGAGTAGTATAGATGACTATGTGTCTTTCGAGTGAGGAGTTTTGAACCCAGTTGTCTTGCCAAACTGAAACAGCAGCGGTTCGCTAAAGGGTAATTCTTCTTCGGATCTCCACTAAGGTGTCCTTTATGGGATTGATGTTAAATCCAAGGTAGGTGAACTCCTTAAGACAAAACTTTGTTTTGTCCTCATTCACTTCAAGACCAACGAGCTTCGCCTGTTCAAACGCTGTGAAGGACGATGATGTCTATGTCATCCGCATAGCCCTAGAGCTGGGTGGATTTGTTATTTCATAGCTTTTGGGAGGCTCTTTCTACCTCTTCTGTGTTTGGGGCTGGAACCGGGCCTTCATTGACTGGTCGTGCTTCTCTTTCGTCATTAGCTCACGCGACACTTAGCACATTCAGCAGCTGTTGGAAGTGCTGCATGAAAACATCTACAACTCCCTGTGCTTCGGTGACTAGGTTCCCTTCACTGTTTCGAAGAGCCTGTGTCCCGGTTCTGAAACCAGAAGCTATTTGCTTCGACCTTTTAAAGAAACGCCCGGTGTTGTTCTTGGTCCGAGAATCTTCTAGATCTTTGAGCTGAGATGCTCTTTTCTTCCCTAATGGACTTTTTACCCACTCTGGTGGTGTTAAAAGTTCACAAACCAGTTATGGACTTTCGATCGCTTGTTGATTTTCTGAGCTCCATATTGGTGTGTATGTTTGTTTACATATTACATATCCACCGAATGAGAAATGTACTTCATCGCTAAAGAAAAATCGTTCGAAAAATCGATGTTTACTGTTCGTTGCACGTTTATGAGGTTTAAATTCTCCGTTAATAAGCGCATCATCCACTATTGCTTTCTTTATCGAAACCCAAGCCTGGACAGAGCTTCAACTTCTCACGATGTTCTCAATGTTCTGTCTGACTCCATCCAAAGAATTGTTTCCCTATACCCTCACACTGAAATCGTTATTACGGGCGATTTCAATGTACACAATTCTTCGGGGCTTCTCCATTCAGGCCAGACAATACCCGAACGAATGTGTGCCCAAAACTTTGCAGAGATTAACCACCCTATTCAGCTTGTCACCGAGCATACTCGGATAGCGGAAACTACTCTTGACTTGTTCCTTACCTCTGACCCTGATAAATACACTATCAATGTATTAACACTTCTAGGTAGACCTGACCATAGTATCATATCTGCAAATTTCTCCTGTCAAACTAATCCAGTTAAAGGAAGAGCTCGGAAGAGAACCGTATGGCAATACGAGAAAGCTAACTGGGACGGTCTCAATAACTTCTTCCAGATCTTTAACTGGTCACTATGCTTCCTCGATAGTGACGTAGACTCCAGCGTAGATATGATAACTAATATGATTACTTTGGGAATGAAAACTTTTATCCCGAATAGCGTTAAAAGGATCAAACCGAAGGAAAAGTCATGGCTTGATTCAAGCTGTAAAGAGGTTATCAGGGAAAAAGAAGTAAAGTTCCGGTGTTTTAGAGCCAACCCAACTGAAGAAAACCAGAACAAGTTTAAACAAGTCAGGAAGGCCTGCAATGCCTATATTCGTCGGACCAAATTTTTACATGATCAAAAATTAAGGCCAAAAATACTGCAATGACCCAAAGGCAGTAAGAATTGTTGATCATTTGTAAAAAATATGAAGAATTTTTCTTCTTCCTCGGTCCCTACGCTCGTTGACAATGACACTTCAGTTGTAAGCTAACCTTTTCGCAAGACTGTTTTCCTTCAACTCTTCACTGCCAGAGAGTGCCATGACTGCTCCAGTTCTTGAGCGCGTCAATGATTCCATGGAACAAATCTTCTTCCACACTCGTTCTGTGGCGAGAGTTAATAAAGATCTCAACATACATAAATCCGCTGGTCCGGATGGTATCCCCGCTATAATTCTGAAGAGGTGTTCTTCCATGCAGGCAAAACCCTTGCGTAAGCTTTTCATCCCGAGCAGTTGGAAAGCAGTATTTGTTTTAGCCAATTCCAAAAAAACTCGAATCTTCTTCATTCTTTATCGTCCGATTGCACTTACGTCCCTTCTTTCTAAGGTCAAGAAAACGCACACCAGGTGCCCCAAGGCTCCGTTTTGTCCCCGACCCTCTTTCTCATATTCATAAAAGATCTCTTGTCTGTAACTTCTAATACAGTTAATTTTTTCGCGGATGAAAGTACCCTAAGCTTTTCATATTCGTTTCCAGACTCACATCCCTTTTCCTCGGATGTGGAGAGTTCATTAAACTTTGACTTTAACAGCATTGCATAATGGGGAATACAATGCAGTCTTGTATCGTTGAAGCGAGATATACCTACCTTGACACTATCCATGAGTGGCACTTGCATCAATGAGACCGAAAATCTCGAGATTGTCGGTCACCAAAAATGCCGCAAGATGTTTGGTTTTCTTATGACGGTCCAAGAAATTTGTCTCCCCGTCTGATCCGGCTATTATCTATAAGATTTATATTCGTCCAAAGCTTCAGTATAACTACCATCTCTGGGCTGGTGCTCCAGCTACATACTTAAGCCTCTTAGATGGTATACAAAAAAGAGCAGTAAGAATGATTTGAGGCAGAGACATCACTAACTCATTGACTTCATTGGAACACTGTCTCATCGTAACGTTTCATGATTCTCTCTGTTCTATTCTTACTTCTTGGGTAATTGTTCCAGTAAAATAACCAGTTGCATTCCTCCCCTTAAACATTTCAACCGTAATACCCGGGCTTCCAGGAATGCCCATCAGTTTACCCTGGAGCCAAACTTCGGACGTACTCTTAAGTATAGAGAATCGTTCTTTAGCCGTACTACGCGAATGTGGAACTACCTTCCACACTCTATCTTTCCCAATCATTCCCAAAATTTTCGAGTGTAGTAAGTTTTATGCGTCAACACTCAACATTCAACTGATATTACGATACTTCAGATGACACCTAAATTTACAAAAATGATCGTGAAACCACGAATGAATGAATGACTCGAAGTGTATCTGTAGAAGCAGCTGGCCATGGTTCAGAGGATAGAGTAGTCGATTGCTAAGCCAAACGCTGCGGGTACAAGCCCCAGCTTCGGCAGTAAGCGTTCTTTTTCTACAAAAATCGCAAGCTTATCTGAGGCCAAGTGTGCGATAATATGAGACAATATAAATCTATGTCTCCTCGCCTGTGCCACGTAGGTTTCTGTTATGTGTTATTTCCTTCTATGTATCTATCTGTCTCTCTCTCTGTTGTATTAATGTCTTGTTCTGTCTCAGCCGATGGCCTCAGTCGCCAGTGCTGTAAGTGTCTGTAGTTCGTTGCATTTATGTGCGAGGTACTGTGATGTCAATAGTCAATAGTATCTGTAGAACACTTTTTTCATAAGCTGAAATCCTTATTTTTTTTGATAAACCAACGTTCTTAGGGCCAGCTAGTAATAAAAGAAATTTAATAGCTTTTTTTAAATTAAATATTTGAAATCAAAATAATTGTCTTTGGCACTCGTTCAAAGTAATGTTTAGACTTTATTATTTTAAGACATTGAGTTTATTTTGAAATTTGATGACTTGTATGCATACACCAGGCCGTTATCGTTGCCATGTTCTTGTTAAATGTAAACCAACCTTATACGATTGACTTTGAGATACTTTGTTTTCTTGGAACCAAGGCAATGGAATTCATTGTGTGATCAATAGATTGTAAACATTGGGAGAATCCAATTGTACACGTTTCGATTTCGCACTAATTATTTTAAATAAAAATTTTGCCGCAAATGGCTGGTAAACCAAAGAAAAAACGAAATAGTAAAGATTCTGGCCAAGGAAGCGGCAATGGCGAACCAAAGAAAAGAGGTGGCAAAAAGAAAGCTACATCCAAAGGATCCTTTCACTGTGACATTTTTAATGATGCAGCTATGGAAAATGCTTATTATGTGTGTCACAATATTCAAGTAAGTTAAATGGAATACAATTTTGTTTTTTTCGTAAAGTCAAATATTCTTGACAGGACGTTCTTAAAACACGAGGATTCGCATGGCCTGATGGTCAAAAGAAGAAGAAGAAGGGAAAACGCTAACCAATGATTTGCTTAATACCAATTTGATTTATTAATATTCTTAGAACTTAAATATTTAATTTAATCTTTAAAGAAAGAAAAGGACAGCTAAACCGTCACTTAAAAACGACTTTTTCTATCCAATCCAAATAAGCATAGATTTTCGTATAGACCCCGGGAGCATTTGGGGCAGCGCAAAATTTCCCAAAAGAAGTTATGCCAATTACAAACTTAACACAATTAAACTCAGGCACCTCAGCATGCAATGGGCCACCGGAATCCCCTTGACAAGTGTCCTTTCCGCCCTCCATGTATCCAGCGCAAAACTGTCCATCGACTAGGCCTTTGGGAAGTCTTCTCTCAGTGTTATAAATCTCACGACACACTTTCTGATCAATGATATTGAGATCGACTTTTTGCAGGTCTTCCGACTTCGAACCCATAAATTCTGTACGACCCCATCCGGCTGCCACTGATCGAGGTATATCTAAAGTTGGTAGCTGCCAGAGACATGCCGGTTGGATTTTTTCGGTGAACTCAACTGGGTGAGCAAGTTTGATGAGAGCTATGTCATGATAGTACAGTGAGGCCTTATATTTTGGATGTAAGATGATAATGGTAATTTTAATGTCTTGAGATTGACTGCTGGCATCATTGAGTGTATGAGCTCCGAGGCGCACGATGTCAGGCGGTTTTCTGTGGATTTCAAATTCAAATTGATGTTTGCAGCTGTTGTGTTCGTTTTTTTTTTTACTTACCCTCCTGATTCAGTACAGTGTGCTGCAGTGAGTATGTATTGTTCACTGATAAGGGAACCGCCACATGCCCATTTGGGCTCCCGGTCGGGCTGCGACCAGCCAAGGGCTGCCTTTAAGAAAAAAAGTCTTCAAACTGCTCGCAGAGCTCTTGAGTAGCTTTTGTCCTTCTATTAGGCATACAAAGTGGCGCTGCATAGAAAACAAGAGCTGTTCGTGAGCTCTGCGAGCGAAAGAGGAGAGAGGAACGGAACGAGGAGCCACCAGCAGGAATGAAGTTCGGAGATTTTACAGAAAGGCTAAGCAGCTGGCTCAAGGTCCAGAGATAAACAAGGGAACACCATAGTAGAATCACAGCCAATGCTTGGGATTTGGAAAAACGACTTCTATAGACTGTATAACGACGACGACGAACAAAACACCGCCGTCAGACAAGAGCCTTTCATCGGACACGATTATAGCCAACAATTTAGTGAACCCAACCTAGAAGAAACAAAGCCGCTGGAGCAGATGGTCTAGCTGCCAAGCTGATCAAAGCAGTAGGCGATCTAGATAGGAGCATGCATCTAATCATCTGTAAGATATGGTCAGAGGAATGCATGTCCAATGAATGGAACCTCAGCATTGTTTGCCCGATCCTGAGAAAGGGAGATCCTCTAAAATCCGCCAACTACAGAGGAATCAGTCTACTTAACATCGTCTACAAGATCCTTTCTGCCGTAATATATGTATGAACGTCTGAAGCCTTTCGTCAACAATCTGATTGGTCCTTATCAATGTGGCTTCAAGCCAGGAAAGTCAACCTTCGACCAAATTTTCACGTTGCAGCAGGTCCTGGACAAGACCTATGATTGGCAACGATCTTACGGAATCTTTCGGCGTCAAAAAAGTCAAAGAAGGATTCAGGCAAAGCGATGTCGTGCGATTTCCTTAACATCGTTCTTGAGAAGATAGTGCAGAACTCTATCATCAACACCAGAGGCACTATCTTCCAAAATTTGTTCAACTTCTCGCGTACGCCGATGTTATTGATATAATACAAAGAACCCAGCGTGATGCCAATGGCGCCTTTGTGAGAATTAGCGGCAAAAATGGGTTTAGCGGTAAATGAGGGAAAAACGAAGTAGGTATGTTCTTTCTTCGAGGAAGGACACCCAACACCGACGGCTCGGACAGAACGTCACAATAGACGCATACAAGATACAACTTCGAGGCAGTAGAGGAGTTCGTCTACCAAGGCTTCGCTATAAACAAGGGCAAAAGCACCAGAACCGAGATCAGACGAAGAATAACTCTTGCTAATCGCTGTTTCTTTGGGCTAAGAAAGCGTGGAAAAGCCCTCTCTCGAGCAACTAAGGTAAAATTGTACAACACCCTCATCATCCCAGTCCTGCTGTATGGTGCAGAAGCATAGCCCTTGCCCAAATCGGATAAAAGTGCCTTAGGCTGGTAGGTAGAAGATACAACAGCGAACTTTACGGATTGTACAACGACATGGACATAGCCAGAAGGGTCAAGGTCCAGAGACTCAGATGGCTCGGTCATTTAGAGCGGATGGACACCAATGCTCCGGCCCGGAAAGCCTTCGACACTACTCCGAGGGACGTAGGAGGAGGGGAAGATCGCGACTCAGGTGGCGCACTCAAGTGGAAGAGGACCTCAATCAACTTGGAGTGCAAAACTGGAGACAGCTAGCTAGGGACCGAGCTGGCTGGCGACGACTGTTGACTGAGACCCAAGTCCACAACGGACTGTAGCGCCACCTTAAGTAAGTGAGTAAGTTAACTTATTACGGTTTTGTTTAAATTTTGATCCTTCCGTCTTGATCTTGATCTTACCATATGTGGATATTCACCATTTTGTGTAACTTCACCACCGACAATCATAGGGATGCTCTTCTCACAAAACTTCCCCGAAAAATGTCTCATCATCCCAAATTTTGTACCTTTTACATTCTCATGGTACTGCTCACATTCTTTAAGAAAAAAAATCAAGTATATTAAGCACAAAACCGTAGAAAATATTTCCCACAAGTTAAACTTACTTAAAGCACTCAATCTTCTTGTTTTTGGATCTTCGACGTCCTTAGCAGCTAGAGGGCAACAAATGATAGGAATATTTTTCCAATATGTACAAATGTCGATCTTTGTTCCATGCAAACGATACTCCCGAATAACATGCAAGCATTGATAGGCGATCAAACAATATCCACTTTGATTGTCAAAACTACGCCTGCAAAATGATCCTTCTTGTTGCTTCCTTAAGAATAAACTCTTGGCCTCAATTGAATCACTTGCAAAATGTCCTTAAATAATGTTGAAAAATTCATCGTTTTCAGGATGGTTTACTTTTTTTCAGATTTGTTTACCACTCCATTTGGGAATCGTATACTTGGTTGTTTGGTAATACTGAGCCAATTGATTGAAGTCTTGAACTAAAAGAGATTGAAGCGAAAAATCTAGGTAATCTCTGCAGAAAGTGTCTACGGTATCTGCAAAGTGTTTCTTATTTATAATTCTTGGTTAGAAGATGAAAGAAGAATTGATATAATAATAAAAATGTACGTTTTTGCTATGAACCACTTCTCTGTGTTTATTGAAAACATTAGTCTTGTTATTAACTTACATACAGTATAAGAATAAGAAAAAATAACTCGAAGCAATAATTGCAGCAAGAGGAACACAAACTTCATTTTTTTGATTTTATTTTTAACAACAATTAGCATAATTCAAAAGTTTATATAAAAAAAACTTCTTTTATTTTGTTTTTTAGTTGTTTAGTTTTGTGTTGTTTTAAGCTTTTGTTTGACAGATTGCAAGAAAGACTGAAGAAAGCTTCTTGTCTTTTTGTCTCTCTTCTTCTTGAATTTTCTTTTTAGGCACAAAAAAGTATTTGGGACAACAGTGCTGTGTATTGTTTGTTTTATAAGAGTCATGGTCTTTGTTTAAACATATTTTTATTGTCTAAGAGAAATAGTTACGTAAGTTATCTTAAATCTCATTTGTTTCAAATCTCTATCAAATACCAGTAAATCGGTCAGTCATGCAATTCACACTCGCATTAAAAAGCATATATTCAGGCAACACTTATTCAAATATGTAGGTAAGGTTGGAGTGGCTGTCTAGATGTTACTGACTTACTTAGACCTCAAGTGTGCATTGTGATACCACTAAAGAAGTTACTCATGGGAGAGTAATGAACTTAAACAAACCATTTTGTACTATTAATGAAGTTAGAGAGACATTTTGTGTCGATCGTTGCCAGTTCACTGGTATTATTGAAGAAGGGATTACGGAGATAGTTATGCCTTCTATTGGAGACCGCCGGACATGTACACAGAAGGCGTTGGACTCTTTCCTCTTCCTCCTCGGAAGGTCTATGCTTGGCCATTTTTGTTTGGTTTCTTGGCAGGTGGTACCCTGTGACCATCTAGCATTTGTTGATTCTAGAGCATATTTTTTGAGAAGATATTTGCATGTAGCAAGTGGTGTTCCTATGTTATGTCTTTGTCTAACGGTAAGCAGAACTTTTCCGTTTTTGGCGAGCTCATCGGCTTTGCAATTTCCAGGGATGTCTCTGTGGCCCGACACCCAAATGTGGTGAATTTTAAACTGTTCCGTCATCTCATTCAATTCTAAATCAGCAATATTATAAATGAATTTATATACAAATTATAATGTCACTATAAAAACCTCGATAAAATAAAAATTCAAACTTCAAAAATTCTCATTCAGAGATGATCCACAGTCGTGGACTATTTGAGAGTTTGTGGAGACAGACGCCTCTCGCGGCTTTGTTGCCCGAGAAGATACGTATATCCTTGCAAGTTATAACGTTTTCTTTGAGCCAGGATAGTACCTCCTTAATCGCCATTATTTCAGCCTGGAACACACTACATTGAGTTGTTTCGAATAGATACCACTTCCAACGCCGTAATCGGTGTTTGCACCGTCTGTATAGAAGTGTACCGTATTGTCTTCCAATATCTTTTCTTCCCAAGAAGATCTTGAAGGGATTGAAACTTGGAAGCTATTATCGAATACCATTTTTGCGGTATCTGGGATAGATCTGAAGTTGTCCTAGTTGTATGTCCAGAGTTGTTACTGATCTATTGAGAAGTGACTCTTAGCCTTACGCATCAGTTAGCTGCCACCATTTTGGAGAAGATGTCAAGAGGTGTTAGGTTTAAAAGCACTTCCAAGGCTGCTTGTTGGTGTTGGGCGAAGTGCTCTTGTGATGTACATACCTGCTAACCGCTGGACTTTGATAAGTTTATTTAGATTTACCATCCTGTCCAGTGCGGTCCACCATACGACAACCCCATAAATGAGTATCGGTCTGATAACCGAAGTGTATAGCCAGTGGGTTATTTTAGGGGAAAAGCCCCATTTTGAGCCTTTGTAGCCTTTTTCACTCTTTCATCAATATTTGCCTTCCAATTTAGTTTTTTGCCTAAAATGAGGCCTAAATATTTGCCTTGGTCGGAAAAGCTTAAGTGTATTCCTTTAATCGTGGGTGGACTAATCTGAGGAATTTTGTACCTTCTTGTAAAGAGTACTAGCTCTGTTTTATGTGGATTGACGTCCAAGCCACACTGTTTAGCCTAATTTGTCAGCCTGTTTAAGGCATTTTGTAGGAGTTCCGAGAGAACGTGAGGATGTTTACCAGATACAGATATTGCAACGTCGTCAGCATAGGCAATCCCTTGAAACCCTCTGATCATTTACTACCATGTTCCATAAAAGCGGTGAAAGGACCCGGCCTTGTATGTACTAACATACATTTAAATTTGGCCTTGCGTCCATACCAAGCAATGCATAAGCAAAAAACTTCGTATGACTCATTTACTCATACAGTGTTTGCATTCACCATCAGTACCATTCATAGCTTCACGGAATATATGACATAAGCAAATTAAATCGATTCACAGGAAGGTTTAACATTCGCATTCCTATAATTCACACTCAATTTTAGTAGTAGAATTAATATGAGAGTCAGAACTTTCGTAATAAAATCACAACTACCACTACCTTTTGTCGCTAGTTTTGGTTTGTCATTTTAACCTTGGGTTTCAAATTGACTGCTTTTGGTCATTTCCGCCGCCGACCGCTATTTCTTCATTAAAATGTTCTCCTACCAGTTGTAAGGGGTTTTAATATCGGAGGATTTTGTCCTGAGTTTCGACCGTACAGCGACCGCCATTTCATTATTCAAGCTTCCCCCACCAGTGGTAGGGTTTTCTTTTTAAATGGAAGAGTAAAGAATTACCAAACACTCAGACAAACGGAAACGGGAACTGAAGCCCAGTAGCGGAGGCCCTACCACCCATAAAGGCATCAAGTAACCGTCAAACGGACATACATAAGATAAGAACTAGATCCGAGCACCGGAAGTGACACCAGCTAGGGTGTTCGTTTTACAAAATTTAAAAAAAATAAAAATATTATATTGAGTTGATTTTTTGACCAATTTGTGTGATTATTGTGATATGTGGAAAACGGAAAACTAAATTTCCACATATCACAAAAATCATAAAAATATTATAGTGTTTTCAATAAAGAATTTGTTATTATGTTCAGACAGACCTATAATTCAAGTTTCGTGTTTTCATCAATAGACCTACGAGCGACACCTCGGCTGTGAAACAAAAAGCAATATCTATCTCTACATACATGCATACATTAGGGTGGTTCTTATTTGCTTTTTTTCGAAAAATTGCATCTATTTAATCGTCTCCAAGTAAATAAAAAACAATTGTCTATTTTTTCAGATTTTTATCTGAATGTCGAACTGAATGTCTAAGCACTAAATATTTTTAACTGAAGTGAAAACTGAACTGATAATTGACCGTCTAAAAGGGACTTTAAACTTTTTTTACTCGCATGGGGTCACCCTTCACCAGCGGAGCGGTGCGTCTTTCCAATCGCGAGTCTTGATCGTTTCTAAAAACCAAACTTACCTTTGACACGTTATGTTTTTCATTACAAAATAGCAAGCACAGTATTCAAGTGCGAATAAAACGCTCCAACTCACTCTATCTGTCATACATAAAACGTCGCAATATGGACCTGAGGGTTGCGTTTCGGATTTACCAAAATAGTAAATACTTCAACCTTAGAGAGATCATAATTCAGATCATTTATAGATTCACGTAAAAAAAGAATTCTTCTTAACGCCATCAGCGCTGTCTTTTTTTCAATAATTGAAAGTTTTATCGCTGGCACAACTGACGATTTTTTACTGGCCTTTTTATCGACTGCAATCCACATTATTGCTGTTTGCCATGGTAAATTTTGCTGTGCTGGCTACACGTCGTGTTTTTTCACTACTCAGTAGCCAGCACAGTAATCAAGCGCGAATAAAACGCTGCAACTCACTATAACTGTCAAATTCAATTTGTATGGCAATTGTTACATAAAACGTCACAAAATGGACCTGAGGGTTGCGTCTCGGATTAACGAGCGCATAACTCAGATAAGCTCAGATCATTAGATTTGCAAAGCAAAATAGTTCTTCTTAACGCCTAACAGCGCTGTCTTCATTTCAATAATTGAAAGCTCTATCGCCGGTACAACTTTCATTTTTACTGGTCTTTTATCGACTGCAATACAAATTGTTGTTATTTGCCAAGGAGTTGTTGCCAGGAGACTTCATTGATACAGTTTGAAATGCGATCGGATCACCGTAGTTGGAACCCAAAACAACTGTGCAATGGACCGCTTTTATAGTCTTTGAAAAATTAATGAGATAACATAGTCGAAGTCAACATTTAAAATTGCAAGTTCTGAGGCAAGAAACTCTATATCTCTATATCTCTATATATATATATAAAAATGGATGTGTGTTTGTTTGTATGTCTCTTATAGACTCCGAAATGGCCTACCAGATATTTGTGAAATTTTCATGGTTGATACTGTTGTATTCAGTGATGATTTGTGAAAAAAAAATTGGAAAAACCTCATGGAAAAGTAAGAAAACTGGAAAAACTAAGCAAAGGTCAGAAATTAGATTTTTTTGCTTGCAATTTTTTGGTTCAAAATGGGTTTTCGAATGGAAAAAGAAAACTCATTGGTTTTCAAATGGAAAATTGCATGAAATTCTGGATGGCATTGGTTTTCAAGTGGAAAACTGGAAAATTTCAAATGGAAAACTGGAAGATTTCAAAATGAGTTTTGTTTTCACTGGAGAATTACAAAATGGGTTTTCGAACGAAAAACTCATTAGTTTTCAAAGGGAAAATTATATGTTACTGTAGGTGTATTGGTTTTCAAATGAGAAACTGGAAATTTTGAAGCTTTCAAATGGAAAATAGAAAGTTCTTGATGAAAAACTATGAAATTTTACTGGTTTTTAAAGGGAAAAATGAATAATTTTGGATTGGGAACTTGGAAAACTATGCGAGAGCACGAAGAACTTCAAGACCTAAAATCAAGATTTTGCATAAAATTTTAGTTGCATTATTGGTATGTTTGTATATAGGTACTTTAGAGACTCTTAATCCGCTCAATCCTCAATGCATTTCTTATAAAACTTTCACTGTAGGTATAGCCTTAATAAAAACAAAATTTTGGGAAAGTCTTACGAGAAAGTCAGAAAAAAGGGGGACAATCGAAAGCTGCATGGAATTTTGATTTTTGTGGAACAGTCAAAACACACCGGAAGAACGAAAATTTTGAATTTTCAACGAAATTTGAAATAATGAAAGTAGAATGTTAGTTGTAAGGCTTGGAAAAATTCAAATATATGAAGTTCTCTATTTCAATTGGATACAAGCAAATCACATTGCATTTTAGCAATATCTTTGTTAATTGTAATTATTCTAAAGTTGCTCTGAGGGGTGGCGAGACGAAGTTCGCAGGGTCGGCTAGTATATTAATACGAAGAATCTTTGTACATATACTCACATAGGCACGCGACGAATCCTTACATGTACTTACATAGACACATCTATTGAATTTAAACGTTTCAATTTCCAATTTGCAATTACCTGCAATTATATACCATTTTTGCTATATGGGACGGAGGCATGGATGGACATTGACGAGAGCGGATGAAAACCTTTCGGGTTGCTTGGAGAGAAGTTTTTCTTGAGTTATGTTCAATCCAGTGACCATCGACGGAGAATGGAGAAGATACAACCACGAGGTATACAGGATTTACAGCGACATCGGACTGGTCAGAAAGCTAAAACTTCAGCGGTTTAGATAGCTGGGTCTGTGAATCGTATGAAAACCGACGCACCAGCCCGTCGAAATTTCATATCCAACCGCAATGGGCAACTTGCAAGAGGAAGACTTCATATTAGATATAGCGCTCTCAATTGTAGAACAACCTTAAACTTGATATATACGTAACTGGAGGCTGGTAGTGAGGGACCAAGCTGGCTGCAGTGGCTTGTTTGTTGGAGACCCAAATCTATCTTGGGCTGTGAGAGCCATCTTAAGTACGTAAGTAAGGTGTTGTCTTAACACAGAGAATAACGCTGTTGTGGTTTGAGCGAACTAAAATGACAGCGCAGTTTGGTAAGACATATGAATCCTCACGATGAATCATCGATTCCTTTGACTAGGATTCATAATAAAATTTTACTATACTTGTTGTTCACTTGCTTTTTTTTCACTTTATTAACATTAATTTTACAGTTTCAAAGTTAAACAAAATCCCCAGCATAAGCAAAACCTTATTTGTACGTTTTGCCATCAGAAAAGATCAAATATTTATGCAAACTTAACAAACACTATCTTAAAAAGAACGAGGAACTGAATTCGATTGGGATAACATCTTTCATTGAATGCTTCTTAAATATTTGAATATTTGAACCTTCATTTCAGGAGCCCTGTGAAAAATAAATAAACGAACAAAATTTATCGTATGCAGTAGAATTATTGAAAATCGAAAATAAACAAATGCAAAGAAATTAATTTTTTTCACATGATCTTTGACCTTCTAATAAGAACTCACCGATCTCCAGTAAATGCCTTAACTATCGCTACGCCCAATGGGCTTAACACCTCCGGCCTAAACACAAATATCTTTACGATATACGCAACAGTGAGGCAAGTGTAAATCCGATTAAAGGGAATCTTCTTTAATGTCTCCAAATGTTTGAGACTATTTTTGAACTTTTGACGCTCAAAAAGCTTCCAACTGATTTCGATGCATACAGAAATTGCGTAACACACTAATGTCAATTTGGGCATGAAAAAGTAAGATGCACCTCCTAGAAATGCTGCTGTCATATGTCTTTGTTGGCTATTGAGCCCCTCAAATCGATGCAACAAACATGACGTCACCTGAGGAAAAGTCAATAAGTCTTCAAAAAAGCCTTCATTGTCCATCTTACCCTATAAAGACAACTGTATGATGCAAGGAAGAACGTCGTTGGAAAGTTAAGCCTTAACAATTTGCTTGTGAGAACTCGAAGAAAGCTCTTGTTTCTCGCAACACCTCCAAAAAATATTTTGAATAAGTCAACTGCTGCACCAATTAAAACGTTTTTTACAAAATCATTCAAGCAAAACCTTGAACAGAGTCCATCGTGAGAGCATTTGTTGTAATTCGTTTTATCATTTTGAATGGTATTTGGAATATGTTTGACAACCCACATCGCTTTAGATCCATAAGTTCGACATGAGTGTAATATGAATGCACTGCAGCTCATGAATAATATTCCTTGTAAAATTTTCGACGTGCAAAGTGTCCGTGATATTTTGGTCTTACTGTTTCGTAGTGCTGCTTCGAATGACTGTAAAAATAAAGAAATAGGGAACGTAATCACCAGGTTAAGAAGCTGCCATTAATCTTCACAATTTCATTACATCTTTTTGATCTCTAGAGCTGTTTATAAACTCTAACCAAATAAGAAGTTCGCATTTTTTAAGAGTTAAGAAAAAAATACGTATACGCCACAGTGTATTTTTCTTCAGTTCAATAACTTAAATATTTTAATACGATCTTCGGATCATTTTCGACACTTTTAGAAAACGAAGTACTACAGTTTTTTGTAACTTGACATTTTTAGACTATGGACTTCGAAAATACCTGAGGCATTTGGGTCGAATATAAACCTAAAGGGCAAGGAAATGAAGGTATATAGAAACAAAAGCTTGAAACACTTTTCTTGAGTTTGGAGCTTTGTTTGTGTTTGGGCTGTTTAGGAGGCAAGAAAATTAGCTGCCATCTTCCTTTTTACAAGTCAGATTTTTGAAGGTCTGAAGCTAGGAATAGGATACTGGGGTAAGAAACGGAAAGAATACTAAGTTCCCAGGGATGCGACGTACGGCAAGCGCGGTGTCAGCTTGTCGGGGACCTTGCTTCCGAAAACTTACTTCACTTTCAATCACTGTACTGCTGCAGTGAGTTATTACCCACCCCATCAAAGGTATCCTTGGGCCATTTTTATATTCCTCCAAAATGGCAGAGTTTTCCTATAATATCTGCGTCAATTAAGTCTATATTTTCGTTTAAAGATCGAGATTTTCGCCCGTGTGACAGCCGTAATAGCTTTATTGATAGTACGGGTGACTTGACGGGAACGGCCAAAAAGAGGATGAAAAACTACCACATCTACTGTGGTAATAATTGTTACCGAGAGCAACAATAGCGGCTCTTTGGATGAAGGTTCGTCGTGGAAAGCAGACTCTGGCAAAAAGTCTTTAGCTTCAAATGAGTCAGCGAACACATTCCGACGATCCGAATCAAGGCTAAATTCGGCAACATTAGCCAAATATGTGCGCATGCCCCACAAAAGAGAAAAAGGGCGACACCAAAGATGAGTTCTAGGAGCTCCTTGACAAAACATATGAGCAATGTCCTAGCTATGACATTAAAATCATCCTCGGCGATTTTAACGCAAAGCTGGGAAAAGAGGATATTTTTGGACGAACAGTCAGAAAGCACAGCCTGCATACACCACCTTTGACAACGGATTCAGGCTGATCGATTTTGCTGCGGGCAAAATGTTGTGGTAACAAACACACATCTCAACATCCGTAAAGGAACATGGAGGTCTCCTGATCAATCAACCGTCAACCAGATTGATCACATTGCGATCAAAGGAAGGCACTTGTCCTGCATTTTAGATGTTCGAACTTTCCGAGGAGCCAACACCGACTCGGACCACTAGCTCGTCATAGCCAAGGTGGTGCTACGAGTGTCATGTAACCTCTTAAGCAGTCCTATGCCGCAAACATCAAGTATCGAAGACCAGTGGCAACTTGCCACAAAGCAGTTAGAGGTGCCGCCTCTAATGTGCTAGGTTTCACACATCCACCAAAACAAAACCCCTGATTTGACCAAGAATGCAGGCAGGCCCATGTAGCCAAGCAAGAGCCATACAAAGAGCTGCACGTAAGCTCTACGAGTAAAAAAAGGAAAGAGAAACGCCGGCTTCTAAAGAGAAAAATGAGGGAGCATGAGAAGCATCAGATCGAGGATGTTGAGAGAGCCAACAGAAGGAATAGGGTTCGGATGTTTCATCGGAAGGTAAAACAGCTGGCTCAAGGTCAGAACTGATGCCATCCAGAGATAAACAAAGGAACATCAGAGTAGAATCCCAGTCAATGCTGGGGATTTGGAAAGACAACTTCTTTTGACTGTTTAACGGAGACGACGAACAAAATCCCTCCGTCAGGCTGAAGACTTTCATCGGACACGATGATAGCCAACAGTTCCGTGAATCCGACCCAGAAGAAGCAAAAACGGCAATATCACGGCTGAAATCCAACAAAACCGCTGGAGCAGATGGTCTAGCTGCCGAGCTGTTAAATGCAGCAGGCAAAGATCAAAATAGAAGCATGCACCAAATCATCTGTAAGCTATGGTCAGAAGAATGCATGCACGATGAATGGAACCTCAGCAATGTTTGTCCGATCATGGAGAAAGGAGATCCTTTAAAATGCGCCAACTACATAGGAATCAGCCTACTTTACATCGCCTACAAGATCCTCTCTGTAATATGTGATCGTCTTAAACCTTTCGTCAACAATCTGATTGGTCCTTATCAATGTGGCTTCAAGCAAGGAAAGTCAACCATCGACCAAATTTTCACTTTGCGGCAGGTCCTAGAAAAAGCTCCAAATCGATATCCACCACCTTTTCATCGATTTTAAGGCCGGGTATCGGGGTATCACACTATACCTACAGAGACAAGATTGGCAACGAGCTTACGGAATCTTTCGATGTCAAAAAAGGATTCAGACAAGGCGAGTCAATGTCGTGCGATTTCTTTAACATCGTTCTGTAGAAGATAGTTCAAAACTCCACGGTCAACGTCAGAGGCATTATCTTCTAAAAGTCTGTTCAACTTCTCGCGTACGCCGATGATCTTGATATAATGGAAAGAACGCAGCGCGATGTAAATGGCGCCCTTGTAAAAATGGAGACAGAAGCGCCAAAAATGGGTTTAGCGGTAAATGAGGGAAAAACGAAGCATATGATGTCTTCGAGGAAGAACATCCAACACCGATGGCTCGGACAGAACGCCACCAGCGCCGAAATCAGACGTAGAATAACTCTTGCTAATCGCTGTTTTTTTGGGCTTAGAAAGCAATTGAGTGGTAAAACCCTCTCTCGAGCAACTAAAGTAAAAGCGTATACCACAAGTATCATCCCAATCCTGCTATATCGTTCAGAAGCATGGACCTTGTCAAAATTGGATGAATGCGCCTTAGGCTGTTACTATAGGAAAGTTCTTCGGGTCATCTTTGGCCCCGTGTCCATTCATGGGGAATGGAGAAGAACATACAACAGGGAATTTTTCGGGTTGTACAACGACATGGACCTAGTCAGAAGAGTCAAGGTCCAGAGACTCAGATTGCTTGGTCATATAGAGCAGATGGACACCAATGCTCCCGCCCGGAAAGCCTTCAACACTATTTCCGAGTGACGTAGAAGGAGAGGAAGACCGCGACAGGTGGTGCACACAAGTGTTAGAGGACCTCAATCAACTTGCAGTGCAAAACTGGAGACAGCTAGCTAGGGATCGAGCTGTCTGAAGGAGACTGTTGATTGAGGCCCAAGTCCACAACGGACTGTAGCGCCACCTTAAGTAAATAATTTTAACAATCTTTACCACCACAATCCCTTTGAGGGAAAGCTAATAAAGCAACCCCGATGTTTGATTTTTTTCTTATCGCCAAACCTTGGCACTATACACTCTTCTCTTTCTTTCAAAATTAAACCAAACATCAACATTTAACCAGCTATATGAAAGCCTTAAAAAAATACAAAACAGTGACAAGTTTTTCTGGGAAGTTGATTATTATTGTAGAGATCTAAATATTTTTTCGTTCATCGTTGATCACGGAAGATTGTGCATTACCGCTTTGTGACTGAGCACGACCAAAGCAATTTGACGTGAATTCCATCCGATTGCTTTGGAATCGTGCGTCCTGTGTAAAAAGATTATGAACTATCAAAACAATGCATCAATTTCATCAGCTCTCAAAGAGATGACATCGGTAGGACGAACAGTTTCCAAGAAATGAGGGAAACACTGAAAAGGGCCATCTTGCTTAAGTTTTCACGAAACCCAAGTCAAACGTTAGGTTTGTTCGATGTGAACGGAGATGTCAAAAAACTGAAAAATGTCTCTGGGTTTGGTTTCACATCGAACGCGTTAGTAATGCTCTGTTTTCTTTTTTCTCTTTGTTGTATAGCAACAGCTGATTCGAACAGCTCCGAAATTCTCGCCGCGAAAAAAAGTTGGGGCCATTCAGATTCAGAGCGCTCCGGTGCGAGCACTCAATACACATCGAACACGGTGGAAATACACCGAAGCGAAAAAAGAGCGACATCGAACAGCTCAGTGAAAACCAGAGCGCCACACAGCGACCCAGAGTGCACATCGAACAAACCTAATGTGTTGTTGTGAGTTATGCGAAATTTAATGCCACTAAAATAAAGTTAAAAAAGCATCACCAACCGATTAAAAGTCACTAGAATAACAAGAATCTGACTTCAAAGTCAAGTCAATTATAACTCAAAGAAAAAACAAATGTAAACAATGACAAATCAACGCCTTTCGTTATGAGTTGAGAAAAAAATGCAAAGTTCATTTTTTGCCTTAGTTTACAAATTTAAAAACTAACTGATCTTTACCCCGTGCTAATACCCACTTTATTTTTCTTAGAGCCTCACTTACCACTTGAAACATTGATGCCGCAAAAAGTCGTGCAACTCTGTCAGACACAAAGCATATAACCCAAGTCGGAAGCGTCATTGGAATGAACAAGAAACTGCACTCCGTGAATTTTCCATTTAATGCTCTGAAAATGTTAAAACCACACAAACTAAAAAAATGTTAAAAAATTTAAAATTCAATTCAAACCTAACCTCACTAAACATAGTGAGATTGGAACAGACTGTGAAATTAAAAATCCCGCTAATGTCAGTTCAACATAATACTTCAATGCATCATGAACATGTTTTTTCCGGAGGTTCCTTCCCCTAATTATTAGTGGAACCTTGAAGTAGGAACAAAATAAAATTATAGTAAACAATAATTGATTAAATCATTCAACAATATTTACCGCAGCAATTGGAAAAAAATATTGTATACATTTGCGGAGCAACACCCCAGAATGTCCAAATTGAAACTGAAGACATGTTTGTCCCGGATGAAAGACATCTTTACATCTGGCATCTTTGAGACCCTGCTCGAGCAATTTACTTAGCGAAACCATTTAATTTCCGCTAGCGCGTTTATAATTCTAAAACTTCCGACTTCCGTACCTAGTGATTGTTGAGCTCTAACTAGTTGCACTAGATTTTTGTTTATTCTAAGTGCCTACAATTGCACTCTCTCTCTCTCTCTCTCTAGTTCAACTTGTTTTAAAGTTGTTGTTAGTTGTTTGATATTCAAATTAATGTACAAGACTGAAAATGAGAATACATAAGAATGTTGAACGATGACACGAACTGGCCGGTCGGCGGCGGCGGCATAGGGTTAAAAGCGACAACAAAGTTATATTTTAAGATATTATTTGACAAAATTGAAACGATAACCGTTGTCTGGATTTTATCTCTTATCTTGAATTGAATTTGGATTGCGCCGTGTTTAAAGTCGGACACTATTAACCTTTAACAATGCGAGCAAAACAAATTGAAGTCATCATAATGTTAGGGCACTCATACTGGATTTGGCAAAACTTCTGAAGACATGTTTTTTTTTTTTTTTTTTTTTTGAATACCCTTTTTATACCCCCTTTTTAAGCCAGAGAAATAGTGAGTTCATTAGGAGGAAAGGAAGGGGTTGGAAAGGAGGTGTCGTGGGACATTGGGCTTGAATTCTTGGACATTGTAATGATTGGGAAAGATAGAATGTGGAAGAGAGTTCCACATTCGCTTAGTACGGCTAAAAATTGATTCTCTATACTTGAGAGTACGTCCGAAGTTGGAGGGTAAACTGATGTAAACTGATGGGCATTTCTAGAAGCACGAGGATGACTGGGGAATTGTTTAAGGGGAGGAATGCAACTAGCTATTTCCGTAGAAGTATCGATAGAATAGAGAGAGACATGAAAAGTTACGACGCACGGTGATCTTACGAATGGAATGACATAGTGATGTCTCTATCAGAGATCGTTCGTAGGGCTCTTTTTTGAATACTATCCAAGAGGCTTAAGTATGTAGCTGGACCACCAGCCCAAGGATGGGAGTTATACTCAAGCTTTGGACGGATATAGGTCTTATAGATAGTAGCCAGATCTTGGCCCGTCTAAAGAAATCCAAACATCTTGTGGCATTTTTGGCGACATCGTATATGTTCTAATCCCACAAAAGGTGGTCGGTGATGCACATGACAAGAATCTCGAGGTTTTCGGTCTCATTGTTGCAAGTGCTATTCATGGACAGTGGCAAAGGGGGAACATGTTGCGTTAACGATACAAGACAGAATTGAGTTTTCGAAGCATTAAACTCTACACGGTTTAATGAGCTTATCACATTTTGCCGTTGAAGTTCCACAGCCGAAGAGGAAGGATGTGAGTCTGGAAACGAATAAGAAAAGCTAAGGGTACTATCATCAGCGAAAAAATTAATTGGATTAGAAGTTACAGACAAGAGATCATTTATGAAAATGAGAAACAGGGACAAAACGGAGCCTTGGGGCACACCAGCATTTATATTGTGGGCTTCAGACATGCATCCGTCTAGTACAACTTGTATTGAACGGTTCGAAACTCGAAAGAAAGTTTCTAATCCAACGAAGACGGGATTCATCGGTACCGAAAGCACGCATTTTCGATAAAAGAGCAAGATGTCAGGCTTTATGCCTTTGAAATATCAAGTGCAACAATCTTACTTTCCCCAAAACTATGTAAAGATTTGTTCCACTGTTCGGTGAGATAAGCCATCAAATCATCAGCGGACCTGTTGCTGGAAAAGCTGTACTGCCGGTCATTAAGATGCTTTCGGTCTTCAAAATTTATCGGCGTTTCCTCGACCTTTGAAACAAGGGACGTAAGTGCAATCAGACGATAGTTGGAGGGAGAAGAAGATTCGCCTTTTTTTGGAATTGGTTGGACAAATTCTGTTTTCCCACTACTCGGCACGACCCCAGTTAGATGAAAGAGCTTAAACGCAAAGGTTTTAATAGAGTGAAAGAACACCTACACCTCTTTAGAATAATAGCGGGGATACCATCCGGACCAGCGGATTTATGTATGTTGAGATCCTTTAGGACTCTCGCCACAGCACGAGTGCGAAAGAAGATTTACTCCATGGAATCATTGACGCACTCAAGAACAGGCGCAGTCATGACACCTACTAGCAGCAAGGAGTTGGAGGCGAATTGCCTAGTAAAAAGGTAAGCTTTCGCGAGAGAGCTAACAACTGGAGTGTCATTGTCAACGAGCGTATGGACCGAGGAAGAAGAAGAATTCTTCATATTTCTTACAAATTACCAAAAATTCTTACTACCTTTGGCATAATTTTTGGTCATGTAAGAATTTGGTCTGACAAATATGGACATTGCAAGCCTTCCTGGTTTGTTTAAACTTTTTCCGGTTTTCCTCAATTGGGTTGGCTCTAAAACACCGGAACTTTACTTCTTTTTCCCTGATAACCTCTTTACAGCTTGAATCAAACAATGGCTCTTCCTACTCAGGATTTAAGTTTTCATTCCCAAAGAAATCATATTTGCGCTGGAGTCTACGTCACTATCGAGGAAGCATAGTGAATAGTTGGAGATCTGGAAAAAGTTGTTGAGACCGTCCTAGCTGGCTTTCTCGTATTGCCACACGGTTCTCTTCGGAGCTCTTTCTCTAACTGGATTAGCTTGACACGAGAAATTTGCAGATATAATACTGTGGTCTGATCTACCTAGAGGCGTTAATACACTGATAGTGTATTTATCAGGGTCAGACGTAAAAAACGAATCAAGAGTATTTTCCGCTTGGCCATTAATGTCCGATATCCGAGTGGGTTAGGTGAAAAGCTGAGTAGGGTGGTTAAACTCAGCAAAGATTTCAGGACACATTCGTTCGGCTGTTGTGTGGCCGAAATGGAGAAGCCAAGAAGAATTATGTACCTTGAAATTGCCCGTGGCCGTAATAATGATTTCAGTGATGTGAGGATACAGGGCTACAATACTTTGAATGGAGTGAGATAGAGCGTCGAGAGAAGTTGAGGCTCTGTCCAAATTTGGGCTTCGATAAAGAAAACAGTGGTGAATGATGTCCTTATTTACGAAAAACTTGAACCACATTAAATTGAAAAAAGGGTTGGAGCAGCGTCCATTGATAAGCAACATCGTTCCTAGTGTAGACGGCGAGACCATGGTGGGGGAAGAATAAAGGCAGTTCAGTAGGTTCGGAATTCTCACCTACTTGGGTTTCACTCAGTGCCAATACAGCTGGCCTGTTCGAAACAGTGTGGATATATGCAGCAAGAACATTTTTATTAAGCCCATGAATATTGCAACTCAACTCTAAAATGATCAATCATTCATTACACCGACGAGAACTAAAAGTTACTGAATTGAAGATAAATCTGTATGAATAGTAAAAACTCTAGATTCAAAGGCGTTATCATTAAACACAAACCCGAGCAATTACATAAGACATGTTTTAAGCCCCTTCAATAATTCTTTATGATACTTTGATCACTCTTTTTTGTGCACATTCAAAAACCCTTTTGTGAGCTTCATACGTCATGAAATTTATAAATGAATATTCTTACCCTCGTTGGGCCTTGTCATTATTTGAATCGGTTTTGTTTTTTTTTTTTACTTAGGTATACTTAATAATTAATTATAGTTACTTTATGACTCTCTTGCTTACATTAATGATTGTTTTAATTATTATATTTTTTGACATTATCATGCATGTTTCTATTGAGGTATAAACATATTTAAATTTTAAGACTGTAGTGAAGGTTAAAATTGTGAACTCTTAAATTTTGCACTATACAGGGTGATTTGCATTGGTCAGACAAGAAAACAGAGCGTGTATGTTCAATTGAGAATAACAAAAAACGTAGAAAGGTGAGGGGCTATATCCATATCCCCCACCAAAAGTGGTTCAGTGCCTTTTGATATGTTGAGAAAATTAAGGATTTAACACTCTTTCAAACGTTTTGTTTTATTTAAATCCCAGAGAAAATTCGATAATTTCCTGAGTCAACTCCAGTTTTGACCGCGAACATAATAACTGGGCCCGAGGATAGTTTTAAAATGAAAGGATAGGTTTCTTCATTTAACTCTTAAACTGCCACTTTTGACAACAAACTTTCTACCGTTAAGCACATCAAACAACAATGGTTTACTTATGCCAAGTCTGATGAGCTTCACATAAAGACCCTCGAACTATATCGAGCCCTTACCGCCAAATTATCGTTAGCGACAAAACCCAAGTTTATTATTAAATTTATTTTAAAACAAAGATTTGCTTGAAAATTATAGTATTTTAAGTACTTTACCCATTTTTAAATAGAAAAAACACAAGCATGAATAATAAATGTTATTTATTGCGCTTTGAAAGCTAAATTACGATAATTTAGCGGTTAGTGCTCGATATGGTATGGAAATTGTTTTTCAAATCATCAGCAACTGCATTATTTCTTTGACGTATTTATTGAACCCGAACCGAACTGATTATCCGGAATTGTCGTGTTTACTGCTCCATTCAATCAGAGCTCTATTGATAATCTTTCCGAATCCTTGCACATGCTCGGTAGAAGACTTATCGATCGAAGATTCGCTGTCATTAATCTTACCATCAATACGATCTGAAACTAAAAGAGAAAGCATTGACTCCGGCTTCTTCT
Source organism: Sphaerophoria rueppellii (assembly GCA_920937365.1). Taxonomy (NCBI): domain Eukaryota; kingdom Metazoa; phylum Arthropoda; class Insecta; order Diptera; family Syrphidae; genus Sphaerophoria; species Sphaerophoria rueppellii. Next base: position 20,039,633 of record CAKKXW010000003.1, on the reverse strand, counting down.
GGAACTGCGAGCACGTTATTAGACTAAAAACCGACACTACAATATTTCGGCAATACAATAAGTCGGCAATGGCCAAGTTGTTGTGTGGGATGAGAGCACAATGGCGCACAAAAATGTGCTTGAAGCCTTTAATCGCAACTTGAAGAATTTGGAGCCTTGAAACTTTTGGCTGGACAAACTAGGTATACCACGGTCAATTGCTGCAGACGAATTGAGTTGTTTAAAACTATTTTGTCACGGTACATTAGGAAACTTACATTGGCCACAAATGTTCGTGTGCAGTTACTAACTTGGGGTCTCCATTGAACATTTTTGATGACAGGACTATCGGTCTGTCATCAGATTATCCAATAGAGACCAACAATCCAACATCCAGTCCATGATCCGGTGATCGCAGTTTCGATTTTTCGAGCGGATCAAAATCTGTCATCAAATTTGACGTTTGTGTAGTATGTAGTGGTGAGCGTTCATTTTCCACAGTCTTTTTGACATTCAAATCTCATTTCGTTTAAATTGTCGTAGAGTGCGGTCATGTCGTACCTATGTACATAAGGAAAAGGGCATCGCAAATGGCATCAATCACTTCAGGCGTAAATCGGGTTATCGTCTTCCTTGAAACTCTGGTGAGAAATTCTAAGGATCTGAAAAAAATTCCTGTTCGAATGTAGGTAAAGCTGTCGACCGACAATTTTAGCATAAAAATTAAAAAAATATGTGTGCAAGTTATGTTTTACAACCGCGATTTTGTATTAAAAAATATTTTTTTATTATTTTTTATTACTGGTTCTTTATTTAATACTATAAACTTATAATGTAGTTTAACAATTGTTTCTTTA
>CAKKXW010000003.1:19993398-20006842 GCA_920937365.1 Sphaerophoria rueppellii | reverse complement strand
TTCTCAATACATTAATGTCGTCGCCTACTTGTTCAAAAGACGTTCTCGCAGCATGCTTAGTTTAAAAAAAAACTGCCTGTACCACATTAAAGAACTATACCACATAATGCGACTTTACTCTACATATAAAAGAATTCTTTTCATGATTATTTCCTTTTTATTATAAAGTTTGAACGTTGATATTATTTAAATGATCACCACGCGAATTGTTACAAGCATCGATTCTTTTGAGGTTGTTTTTGACCACTTTTTGATACATATTGGGCGGTATCTAAACCATAACTTGACGAATGTTGGTTTCTAAGTGCTCAAAGTTAAAGTTCAATGCCAGTAGTTGATATCGCCACGACGAGAAATTACGCGGCAAGGAAATGTCTCTTGCAATCAAGCCATATTCGCTCGAGTTGTATGGCATGTGGCACAGTCTTCAAAAGCAGGCAACTAAATATTCGGTAATCATCAGCCTTATTACCGTACCCGATCGGAGAAAAATTGTCTGCGATTCGTACATTTTCTAAGAATTTTCTACCACCGTATCCTTTCCTACAGGTTAATCGTAGACATCTACGAAAAAATTTGAAATCTGCGTTAGAATTACAAAATGAGAGCGATTTCATACGATGCTAAATAAGCACATCATTCACTACTGTTTCCGTATCCCTGTATCCTCACACTGAAATCGTTATTATGGGCGATTTCAATGTACGCAATTCTTCGTGGCTTTCTGGCTTCTCCATTCGGGCCAGACAACATTTGAAGCTTGTCAACAAGCCCACTCGAATATCGGACATTAATGGACAAGCGGAAAATACTCTTGACTAGTTTCTTACCTCTGAACCTGATTAATAAACTATCAATGTATTAACACCTCTTGGCAGGTTAGACCACAGTAGTATATGTGAAAATTTCTCGTTTCAAACTATTCCAGTTAGAGAAAGAGCTCCGAAGAGAACCATATGGCAATGCGAGAAGGACAACTGGGACGATCTCAATAACTTCTTCCGAATCTTTAACTGGTCACTATGCTTCCTCGACAGTGACGTAGACTCCAGCGTAGATATGATTACTAATATGTGTACTTTGGGAATGAAAACTTTTATTCAGAATAGGGTTAAAAGCATCAGACCCAAGGAAAAGTCATGGTTTGATTCAAAGCTGTAAAGAGGTTATCAGGGAAAAAGAAGTAAAGTTCCGGTATTTTAGAGCCAACCCAACTGAGGAAAACCGGAACAAGTTTAAACAAGCGAGGAAGGCTTGCAATGCCCATATTTGTCGGACCAAATTTTTACATGACCAAAAATTATGCCAAAGGCAGTAAGAATTTTTGGTAATTTGTAAGAAATATGAAGAATTCTTTTTCTTCCTCGGTCCCTACGCTAGTTGACAATGTCACTCCAGTTGTTAGCTCTCTCGCGAAAGCTAACCTTTTTATTAGGCAGTTCGCCGCCAACTCTTCGCTGCCAGTAGGTGTCAATGATTCCATGGGGCAAATCTTCTTTCGCACTCGTGCTGTGGAGAGAGTCCTAAAGGATCTCATCATACATAAATTCGCTGGTCCGGATGGTATCCCCGCTATTATTCTGAAGAGGTTTTCTTCCACGCTGGCAAAACAATTGCGTAAGCTTTTCCATCTATACTACTGGGCTCGTTCCAAGCAGTTGGAAAACGGTATTTGTCCAGCCAATCCCAAAAAAGGACATCGTCTTCTCCCTCCAATTATCGTTCGATTACACTTAGGTCCCTTCTATATCTAAGGTCATGGAAACGCTGATAAACTATCAGCTGAAGAAATATCTCGAAGACCGAAAGTTTCTTAATGACCGGCAGTACGGATTTCGCAGCAACAAGTCCACTGGTGATCTGATGGTTTATCTCACCGGACAGTGAGATATCTTTACATCGTTTGGGAGAAAATAAGATTGTTGCATTTGATATTTCAAAGGCATTTGATAAAGTCTGGCATCTTGCTCTTTTATCAAAAATGCGTGCTTTCGGCATCGATGAATCCCTACTTCGTTGGATTATAAACTTTCTTTCGAACGGATTCAAGTCTGAAACCCACAATATAAATTCTGGTGTGCCCCAGGGCTCCGCTTTGTCTCCGACCCTCTTCCTCATATTTATTAATGATCTCTTGTCTGTAACTTCTAATCCAACTATTTTTTTTCTTCGAAAACGCAATGTTGTCTGGTATCGTTGGAGCCAGATATACCCCCTTGGCACTCTCCATGAATGGCACTTGCATCAACGAGATCCAACATCTCGAGATTCTCGGGTATGTGCATCACTGACCACCTCTTGTGGAACGAGCACATATTCGATATCGCCAAAAATGTTTGGGTTTCTTAAGACGGTGCAAGAAATTTTTCTCCCCATCTGATCTGGCTATTATCTATAAAACCTATATCAGTCCAAATCTTTAGTACAATTCACATTTCTTGGCTGGTGCTCAAACTACTTACATAAGTCTCTTGGATGGAATACAAAAAAAAAGCTGTAAGAATGATTGGTGATAGAGAGATCACTGACTCATTCAACCCTTTAGACCATCGCCGTAACGTAGCTTGTCTCTCCTTGTTGGCTTGTTCTATCGCTACTTTTACGGTAATTGCTCTAGTGCAATAGCCAGTTGCATTCCTCCCCTCAAGCAATTCGCCAGTGTCGGAAATAAAAATATTTGTTCACTTTCAAAACATCAAAAAAAGAGCGTCGGTACGCATCTTTATTTTATATACGATTCGGGTACGGCTACGGTGAAGGAAATAAAACTTCTGATCGGGCATGTTCTCCAATCTGGTACGGTAATACTGCTGCACGCTGCATATGACCATAACGCTCCGAATTGACGGTGACAGTCGTTCCATCGTCGTTTTCGAAGTGAGCATTTAAACCTCCGGACAGAACCCCAAATACGACTCTATTGTCTTTTGTTTATTAACATACCCACCGAGTGAGAAATGTGCTTCGTCTCTGAAGAAAATTTTGTTCGAAGAATCGCTGTTCACTGCTTTGTTCAAGCACCCATTCGACCTTCGACGTATCTACAACGTTGTGAATGGTCAACTGGCTTCAGTATGTTGTGTGAGCTGGACTTTATATGGATGAAATGCAAAATACGCCATATTGTGCCGTAAGACCGTCCTAATTCCTGAAAATCGGTAAATCGACACATTCAGGTCTTTGAAAACACTTTCACTTACAGCAGCGTTATTTTCAGGGGTACGAGCGACACGATGATGCACAGGAATTACAATATCTGTAACCAATCCAGTCTTTTCAAATTTGTTCACAATTTTGCCAATTGCTTGCGTAGTTGTTCGATTATGTAAACTATAATCTCCTCCTTAATCACCATTTTTGTAGTAGGTTTTAACTATTTTTATGCATTTGCATTTTCATGCAAAATGGAAAACCCCTCACATAAAGCTCTTGGATAGTAGATATACAAAGAAGGACATTGTTTGGCGACAGAAAAAGCATCAAATCATTAACGATTTTAAAACACCTTGTGGTCGTAACATTACCGTTACTTTAACGGTTAAGGCTTCAGTGAAATAGCCAGTCGTAGTGTCCGTTGCTTAGTGGTTAGGTGCGTTGGCTGCTAAGCAGAACGTCGTGGATTCGAGTCCTACTCGTGTAGTTTTATTTCATCTTTCTCGGACACTGCCTCTTGCGAAGAACTGACAAAACTTCCAAGAGTATCATATGTCATGAAGAAGTGCTTCTCAACTGTGCCTATCGGAATCGGCGTTAAATTGTAGGTCCCCTCAATTTTTCACACGCATCTAGAGGATTGTTGATGAGAGTAAGTCACTTAGGCCTTGGCTCTTCAAAAGTTGTTGCGCCACTCTATTGAAATAGCCAGTCGCATTCCTCCCCTTTAACAATGCAGCTTTAACATTCGTGCTTCTAGGAATGCTTATTAGCTTACCCAGCATGTACAGAGAATAGTTTTTAAGCCCTGCTACGCGAATGTGGAACATTTTTCCACACTCTGTCTACTGCCCTACCAAGACATTGCAATACACACCTATACTTCCCTAAAAATCCTCTCTTTTTTTCCACATGCTCACACTGTGCTCTTGGCAAAGTGAAAATTGCTTCTCAACTGAGCCGTTCTTTACGCTTATTTAAGGAATTGTTAAAGAGTGAAGAACTTTACCCTTAGCCTTTGGTTCCTTGAAGCTACACCACCCCAGGTCCATATTTTTTTTTTCTGAAACTGGCATTGTTTTGTTATTTTTTTCAATAAAACACATCTGTAATGAAAACTAAACAAAAACCGAGCTCAACTCTATTTAAGCGACAATATTTTCAAAAATTAAATCATTTTAAGTCTTGCTAAAGTTTTACTAAAGTGGCAACATCCCGTTTTCACACAGAAGATAAAATATGGTGCTAAAAATAGAAATCAAATTTAAACGAATAAAATAAAAATTGACATGATTGATGTCTGTACCTACATAGATCAAAAGTTACATACTTTCTTAAATCAGTTTAACAAAAGTTGAAAAGCTTTTTATCGACTGTATTCAAAATAGATGAGTTGTTAAATGGAACAAACAGAAATTAATTTATAAACAATAACATTAGCATTTTTTAACATATCATTCGGAAATATGTAAAATGAAAGAAAGAGAATTGTAGAAAAAAAAGTAGAACTAAAGAATTTATATAAAAACAATTACGAAAATCACGTTTATAAAATGTTAAATGAGTTGTTTTCTATAAATGTTTGTATATACGTTTTATTATAAGTGATTGTTTTTTTTTTTTAATTATTATTTTTTTAAATACAATTACATAAAATTGAGAAATTTTGGAAATTATTTCGACAACAAAATATCTGAAGTTTATTAATTATTCAAAGAAAATACATTATATACAAATTAAATTTAACTGTGTAAGTTAATAATAATATAAGAAAAATAGTTTAAATAGAATAAAACATTGAATTTAAATTAAATTTGTTATTCTTATTTTTTTTAATTATTAAATAACTTACGACGAGTTTCAGCTGTTATTTCAATAGGAATGATTTCCAAGTCCCCTATCCGGTTCAAAATCTACGAAAGATCGACGACTAAGAGCAGGCCCCTGATTATGGGATTCGCGGCGGACCGTTTTCAATTTGACTCGAGTCGTATATCCTTATCAACGAATTAGCGGCGGAGCGAAAATATTTCTTCCAATTCCATTGATTTGATACTTTTGGTTTGACTATTTCAGTTAATAATAATATACACTTTTTCGCCTGTGAATCTGCCAAAAAAAAGCTGCCAGCCAACATTACGACATTTCAAATTTGCTTTCGATTTCGTTAATTGGTCGAATTTGAAACGAAGAAAGCGAAAGCAATAATTGAATAATGTCAAACTATCTAGCAAAACCATTCGCCGCGAATCCCATGATCAAGCCCCAGTCTTCCATCGTGCAAGGTCAAAAACGTCAGACCCCACCCGCAACCGTTGCTTGATGTTTTGTAGCAAAATTTCGCTCCTGCAAAATTTCTGTTTGCTGGAGCCTTGTCGCCTTATTTCCGTCATCTCGACCGTTCGCTTACACCATCCAAAATTTTGCACCTCAAGGCTGCGGGGTTCTTAAGAACGATCCTTCGTTTCATCTCTGCACTGATGTTATTGGGCGAGGTTATAGTGGAACCCAGATATATAAAGTCTCTGACTACTGACAACAAAACCCATCCTAGCCGCCTCTGTCTCTATCCCAGCAAATGCACCACTGATAGCTCGAAGCGTTCTGCCAATAATGTCAATGTCGTCGGCCTAAGCCAGGAGTTGAAGGACTTTTAAAAAATTGTGCCACTGGTGTTGACTTCTGAGTTACACACAATAGCAAGATAGCGCATCGCCCTGTCGTAGACCTTTCCCGACATCAAAAGCTTCGGTGATGTTTTGTCCGGCCCTATTTTGTCTTAATTCTCACAAAGACGCCATTGAAATCACACTGTGTTCTTCCCATTATATCAATATCATCGGCGTACGCGAGAAATTGAACAGATTTGTGGAAGATAGTGCCTCCGATGTTGACGGTGGAGTTTTGCACTATCTTCTCAAGAACGATGTTAAAAAATCGCTTTGTCTGAATCCCTTTTGAAATCGAAAGATTCCGTTAAGGTTGGCAACGAACCTTGATGGAGAAGCGTGAGTTCTCTCCATCATAATTTTGCACCAGCGCCAGCGAACGAGCTTTACCTATATTTGGTCGATGGTTGACTTTTCTGGTCTGAAGCCACATTGATAGGGACCAATCAGATTGTTGACAAAAGACTTCAGACGTTCACTTATTACGGCAGAGAGGATTTTAGGTGATGTTAAGTAAGCTGATTCCTTTGTAGTTGGCGCAGTTTAGAGGATCTTCTCCTTCCTGGCGACTGGATTTCGTTCGTCGTCGCCGTTATACGGTCTGTGATGTGCTTTTTGTTTCTCGGCCGAGGTATCCCAATCGCAGAACTGGTCGATCTGCAGGTTTATGTACGGCCCCTGGTGGCACGGAGGACAAATTTTCTTCAATATTTAAAACCCCTTACCACTGGTGGGGGGAAGCTTTAAAATTGAAATTGCCGTCAGTGGCGGGAATGACCAAAAATACTCAGTCCAAAACTCAAAGTTGAAATGACAACTAAGGGTAGAGATGAAAAGTAGTGGTAGTGGTGAACTTTATTACTAACATGAATGTTAACGATGTTTTAGTAGTAAAGGTTTGTTCGCTCAACAAAACCAGGGGTTTCGTTTTGGTGGCTGTGTCAAACCTAGCACATTAGAGGCGGCATCTCTAACTGCTTTTTGGCAATGCTGCCATTGGTCTTCGATACTCGATGTTGGCGGCAAAGGACTTCTTAAGAGGTTACTTGACACTTGATGAGAGAAGGAACTAGCGATCTCTTGCGATTGTAATCGTCCGACGTCGAATTTCCTTGCAGCATTTCCTTGTTTTGGCTGACATCGAAACTTAGAAACAAATAAAAATAAAAAAAAAATCTCAAAAAATAAGGAAACACAATTTATTGGATAATTAATACATCAATAATAATAACGACTAATGAGGAACATAAGAATAATGTTTATGTTTTTTGACTAAACACATTTGTATGTTTTTGGTTCAAAGATTCAAAAACTTCGAATTCAAATAAAATTTATTAAAAGTAAACGTTATATTCAAAATTACTAGACAATACCTAGTTACAATCAGGAATAATTTCAGCATAATTACAGCTTCTTCTGTATACTTTTAAAGCAGTTAATTTTCAATAAATTATTAAAATAGGAAATAATAAAAAGAAACGAAAATAAATTAAATAATTTAAAAAAGCTTGGAACAAAAAATTAAATAAAAACAAAAAATTAAAAAATTAAGAAAAAAACATAAATTAAAATTCAATCTAATGACACCTCTGGCTCTGGCGACATGGGCGAGTAGGAGTCATCAAACTCGGTGTATGAAGTTGGACTTTGCGGCGGTGATAGCATATATCCTGGGCTAATCGGAGAAGCTCCCGGTACCAAAAAACTCATTTCAGCTGGGCTGTAAGCTGGACTCATTGGCGAATTGGTGGGACTTGATGGGGAATACGTTGAGCCCGATGGTGTCAAAGAAATTTCAGGTGATGTCATGTCGGACCCAATATTTGACGACGGACTTGTCGGTGTATATTTCGGACTTGCTGAATAGCGTTTTTGACGCCACGGGTTATATCTGGGTGTCGTCAAAAAGTTATGAGAACTATTCATCGAGTATACTGATGAATTTGGCGAATAATTTGGGCTTGTTGGAGAATATGCTGGACTAGATGTTGAGTAACCGGGACTTGATGGTGTTGTTGAATAGTCTGGGCTAGTTGGCGAATAGCTTGAATTCGCTGCGTGTGGGCTAAAGTTTTTCCTGGAATAAAGTGGACTCGTCGGGGAATAGGAGGGACTGGTGGGTGAATATGATGGGCTTGTTGGTGAGTAACTCGGACTTGTTGGAGAATAATTTGGAGTCATCATTGAGCCTAGACCGCCACTGCTCGAATATTCCGGACAAAATGGTGGACTTGTTGGCGAATATTGAGTGTATGATTTTTCTTGTTTAATACGTGATGGTAAACCTGGAGACACATCATAGATTGGAGAATCCATTGTTGGCGAAGATGGCGAATACGGCGATGAACTACTTGGCAAAGATACCGATGAATTACTAGGTGATATAATTGGGTAGGCATAAAATGGTGACATTGGAGAGTAGGTAGGCGAATGCTTTCCCAATTTTACGTCATAACATGGTGAGCTTGGCGAGTAGCGTGGTGTCGATTGGTGTGGCGAGGCATTGGGGCTTGTTGGAGAATATGTTTCACAATGCGATAGATTTCGAGGGCTTTCTATGAGGTAGTGGCAGCTGGGTAAGAAGATGGGTGAAGTCGGCGAATATTGTGTTGGAGACTGTGCAGACTTTTCTTTAGGCAACCATTCATCACAATTTAATGGACTGTTGGGAGTGAGCGGCGAATAATATGGAGATCCAGGACTTTCATATCCGGAAGACATTGATGCTACAGATGGTGTTGGTGAAAAACACAAACTACGAACGCTGTTCGAAGAATTCGAGATCACAGAGCCCATTGGCGATGGATACGGTGTAAAAGTATTCCCGAATAGACAATTTACATTTTTAATTGCCGTACCATCGACGTACATTGCCATTTTACACTTTTCGCTATCCAATAGTATATCGAAAGCACCCGTTCCCATGCGAGCGAGTTGACCAAGAATTATATTTTCCGAAACACCCCGCAAATAATCAATCTCAGCATGGGCAGAAGCCTCCAAAAAGACATCGACGGTTTCCTCAAACGAGCACCTCATCAAAGCACCCGCATTCTGACGATTTATTCCATGTCTTGTGATGGCCATGAGATGTCCTTTGGCTGTCATCACGTCACACAATAGAGTCAAATGACGATGATTGACATAAAGGCCATAAAATTGCAAAACAGTGCTCATTTCCTTGTCAATACTCCGACGAACAGCTTCAATTCCGAAGACAGTGAAAATTTCACAGATGTCATTGCTATACGTCCGAACGTAGTCAACACTGGGATCTGATAAAACCTTCATCAAAGCTGTTCCATCGGTCTCTAGCAGCCACTCAGACACTGGTTTGAATTCTCCACTATCGGTCAGTACAATTCTTTTCTTTGAATCAACTTGCGGCAGATGCATGTAGACCTTACTTATGGCTTCTATGCCTTGCAGCGTCATATCAGAGAGAATTGTATTTTCAATGCATCGCAGGAACATGCTATCTTCCATGCTCTCGTCACCAGGTGTTTCTTCTTCACCGTTAAACTTGTATTCATCTGAAGATGTTTTGATTCTTATGCGAAGAATCAATTTTTCAGCATTGTCGTCGTTGAAAATGCACTTGAGATCGTCACCAAACGCAAATGATATCTTCTCGGCAATCATTTCCATGGTAAGCTTCTTTTCGGTCATGTGTTTTCGATTGAGTTCAAAGCGCAATAGCCATGGTGACACATCGTCTGGGTCAAAGTCCGGCATTTCATAATAAATATCAACAAAGTCTTGATCTTCCAGCACAACAGTGTGTCTTGGATCGGGATCGTAGTATATAGCGGTGTTGGTTGTCACTGTTCGCAGAGTCGTGTGCTCCAGGCGACAGAGGACATCTTTAGCCTTCTCGACATCTCGAGCTGCTGGACCTTTTAGAAATATTGTCAGCGATGGTGATTTGGGTTTCTTAGACACATTGATAATTTCCTTTAAACGTGGCACACCTAGTGTAACATTTTTCGCCGAAACACCAGCAAAATGGAATGTGTTCAGTGTCATCTGAGTAGCGGGCTCTCCAATCGATTGTGCAGCAAGCGCACCGACCATTTCACCTGGCTGCACTTGGGCAACTCGGAATCGACTTATAATTTCACCGATAAGCATTTCAAATGCTTCCGATGATAAACGGTATTTGTCGATGATCAACTTGGAGCACAGATTCGCTCGAATTAAACATTGAAAGAGAAAAGTTGCATTGTCGTTGGCCTGTTGCGAGATTCGATCGGAGCCTTGGACAATGATACAATTTTTCACGAGATTCCTAACACCATTGATAACTTCGGGTGGTGTTAGATTCGTCGGTTGCCGTGTGTCGATGTGGAAAATTTTCTGAACATTCCAAATCATTCGTAGAACATTACATGGCAGGACCACACGCGACTCGCCAGTTGGGAAAACCTTTCTCAATTCTGCCCGATCGCGGACCAGTTGCTCCCATTCGGATTCCAATTCGGCGATGAGAGTCTCGGAGCTCTGCAAAGCAGAGATAGCTTCTCGCGTGAATAAATATTCCATGTGCCTGCGTTGTGAGTAATCAAATCGGAATTGTTTTTCAAACGCATAATTGGACATCTTGACATTTGAGAGGTTTTGAAACTCTACAGATTCCCCAGCTAGGCCGTCTTCACCATAACAGTACTGAATGATGTTTCCCTCGGCATTGCGTACAGTTCCGTCGTATTGTACCATCACTGATTCCATAGCTTTGATAAGACGTCGCTGTATGTAGCCAGTTTCGGCTGTCTTCACGGCTGTATCAATTAGACCTTCTCGGCCACCCATTGCATGAAAGTAAAACTCAGATGGTGTCAGTCCGGCCAGATATGAATTCGCAACAAAGCCTTTGGCTTCGGGTCCAAAGTCATCCTTGATGAAATGAGGCAGTGTGCGCTTTCGAAAGCCATATGGTATGCGTTTGCCTTCAACGTTTTGTTGACCAACACAGGCAATTACCTAGAAAAAGAGAAACATTCAATTTTAAGGAATGAACATGTTTCTTTTTGAATAGTACGTATACGCCCAGGGGTACGTCACTAGAAACAAACACTAACATTTTCAAAGAGTTCGTTACGAACTACAGACACATAACATCACTAGCGGTTGAGACCATCGGCTGGGACCGAACAAGACAAGAAACAGGTAGAGCCTCTGATAATTACCCCCCTCAAATGGTAACCAGACCCGGAACGACAACGGACTACGAATTGAGAGTTTATACCTGGAATGTAAGAACCATTTGTACTACAAGTGCTGATCATATACTTGAATCTGTCCTCAAGCAGTATAAGGAAGACATCGTGATATCCAGGATATTCGATGGATTGGATCTGGCACAAGGAAAAGAATAAATTGCGACATTTATGACAGCTGCCATCGAAGAATGAACATATTTGGATGGAACATGATTTGGTCTTGGGAAATCGATTAAGTCCAAAGTCATGAATTTCAAGCCAATTAGTGATCGCCTGGCTGAGTCTGGCAAGGAGGATTTTTACGACCTCCTGGATAGAGCCTATGGAGCCTGTCCAGAGTACGACGAAAAATCGGAGACTAGTGCAAAAAATAGGAGAGGAAAATATCTTTGGTGGGTCAGCTGGAAAGCACAGCCTCGACTTTGCTAGAGCTGGAAATACGGTGATAAGTATCACAAGGTTTCGAAGACGGAAAATGTACAAAGCAACCTGACGCTCTCCGTAGTGTCCGTAGTGGTTAGGTTAGTGATTAGGTGCGTTGGCTGCTAAGCAGAACGTCGTGGGTTCGAATCCTACTCGGGCCCAAAGTTTTTATTTCATCTCCACGGACACTGCCTCTTGCGAAAAACTGACGAAACTTCCAAGAGTATCATCTGTCATGAAAAAGTGCTTCTCAACTTTGCCGTTCGGAATCGGCGTAAAATTGTAGGTCCCCTCAATTCTTCACACGCACCCAGAGAATTGTTGATGAGAGTAAGCCACTTAGGCCTTGGCTCTTCAAGAGCTGTCGCGCCACTCTATTTATTTTTTTTTAACCTGGCGCTCTCCGTGTGGCTGAACCGCCTAGCAAATCGAACAAGTGCTAAATCGGCGCAAGGCACGTATCCAACATCTTAAACGTGCCCGCTTTCCGAGGAGCAAATGTTGACTTTGACCACTTTCTGGTAGTGGGTAAGTTTAGAGCTCGACTATCAAACGACAAAAGAACACTTGCGGTCCAAAGAAAGAAGATCAGATCGGTTGCCTTAGCACTCCGGATAATGCCAGAGACTACAGTGAGCGCATGAGTGAGCGACTCTCCGCCGTCCTCCCAAACACCACAGATGTCAACACCTTGTGGAACCAATATCGCGAAATAATAAAAAAAATATAGCCGAGACCACCATAAGTTACCAGCCACTCCCAAAAACCAACTCCTGGTATGATGAGTGCGCGTTATTGAAAAGAGAGACGGAAAATGCACGTTTGCAGATGCTACAACCGAAAACAAGAGCAGCAAGAGAAGAGTACCGAACAAGAAGGAGAAATGAGAAAAAGACCCTGCCAAGGAAGAAAACAGCGTCCGCAGTTTACCAAGAACAACACCCGACGTTTCTTTAAAAGGTCGAAGCAATTAGCATCTGGTTAAAGAACCGGGACACAGGCTCTTCGAAACAGTGAAGAAAACCTAGTCACCGAAGCACAGGGCATTATAGATGTTTTCAAGTATCACTTCCAACAGCTGCTGAATGCGCAAAATGTCGAACGAGCTAATGACGAAAGAGAAGCAAGACCAGTCAATGAAGACCCAGTCCCAGTCCGCAACACCGAAGACGTTGAAAGAGATATTCTGCACAATAATCGGCACGTATCAAGTATTTACACTCAAGCAAATCCTGGAAAAGATCAACGAATTTCAAGTCGAAACCCACCATCATTCACCGATAGCATCCACCGCCAAGAGCTTATGATGGCGTTGTCTGAATTCGAGATCCCAATTGGATCAGTTTCCAAGTGTGCCGCGTGATGCTTAATAATACGCAGTGCAAGTGGAGATCCGAGGAAGAATTACCCTAGCGAACCGCTGAAACTTGGGTTTGGCCAAACAACTCCTCACTCGAAAGACAAAGTGCCTAAAACATAAGACTTTGATCTTACCAGTGCTGGGCGATAATTAAAAAAGGGGAATTGATACTGGACACTTTCGAAAAAAAAATTCTTCGACGGATTTTCGGTTCCCTATGCGAATGGAGAAGAAGGTTCAACCGAGAACTGTACGAGCTGTACCAAGATGTGGATGTAGTCCAAAAAGTCAAGAAAAGACGACAACATTGGCTCGGCCACATCGACCGAATGGACGACAATGCTCCAGCCAGGAAAGTCTCCTCATCCCAGCCCCCAGGTTCGAGACGACCAGAAAGACCGAACCTCCGGTACAATGACCTTTCCCGATGGAAAACTGCTGTGTCTCAGACTGAGATCCTTCATGGATTGGGAGCCGACTAACTAAGTAAGTTAGTATTGTTAACATTGCTGATGTTGTATTTGAACCTGAAAAGGAAAAACTAATCACGTTTTAGCTGACAATCCATTTTAAGCTTCAAATCTCCTTCTGTTTTTTTTTTTTTTTTTTTTTTAAAAATG
>CAKKXW010000003.1:19956642-19969484 GCA_920937365.1 Sphaerophoria rueppellii | reverse complement strand
AATCCCCAGCATTGACTGCGATTCTACTATGATGTTCCCTTGTTTATCTCTGCAGGCATCAGTTCTTGCTCGATGACCTTGAGCCAGCTGTTTAACCTTTCGGTAAAACCTCCGAACTTCATTCCTGCTGTTGGCTCTCTCAACATCCTCGATCTGACGCTTCTCATGCTCTCTCTTTTTCCTCCTGAGAAGCCGGCGTTCCTCTCTCCTCTTTTGCTCGTAGAGCTCACGAGCAGCTCTTGTCCTTCTATGCAGCGCCGCTTTGTATGCCTCCTGCTTGGCTGCATGGGCCTGCCTAGCACATTAGAGGCGGCATCTCTAACTGCTCTCTGGCAATGTTGCCACTGGTCTTCGATACTTGATGTTGGCGGCATAGGACTCCTTAAGAGGTTACTTGACACTCGATCAGAGAATGATCTGGTGATCTCTTGCGATTGTAGCCGTCCGACGTCGAATTTTCTTACAGCATTTCCTTGTTTTGGCCGTTGTCGAGATATTCGTAGCACTACCTTGGCTACGACGAGGTAGTGGTCCGAGTCGATGTTAGCTCCTCAGAAAGTTCGAACATCTAAAATGCTGGACAAGTGCCTTCCGTCGATCGCAATGTGATCAATCTGGTTGACGGTTGTTTTCTTATAAATATAAAAATTTCATGCAAATCCGTTGAGGACTCACTATTTTTATACCGGTGGAAATGGGACAAGCCGTTCATGATATAAGGCCGGCGAAATAGGTTGTTGGGTAGTGGGGTAGTGGGTAGCGGAGAGTGGGGTGATGGGGTGATGGGTATAGGGTTGCGGATAGCATGTAGTACGTAACGGGTAGCGGGATTACGGGGAAGCGGGTAGTAATTAGCGGGGTAGCGGGTAGCGCGTAGAAGTATTGCGAAGCGGGTTGTGGGGTACGAAGCGGGGGTGACAGGGTAGTGGGATAGCGGAAAGTGGATAGAGGGTAGCGGGGTAACAGGTAGAGGGTAGCGGCAGCGGATAATGTGATAGTGAGTTTTTTTTTATTTATTGAGGCAATACGAAGTCTGTCGGGTCAGCTAGTCATGAAATAAATTGTTTATCAATTACGTTTACACTTACACACTTTTATTTTTATATCTTTCCAGTTGAAATGATGTACAAAAAATGACAGTGTGTGAATCAAAAATATAATAAACAAGAAAATTAGAAAAGAAAAAAAAAATCCGGCCCTTGCGTATTATTCAAGGCATTTGCAAAAGAATGTGAGTAACTTTCTTATAAGTTTTTTACCCCAAGTAGTTCTATGAACACCTTCCCGAAGCATATTTGAGCAATTCTCTGTCTAGTTCATATATGCAATATGTTGTCCATTATAGGAACATCTATAAAAATAACTACTCAATATTCTGACAAGAACAAAAACTAGCGGAAAAAGTTCAGTCATCCATTCCTCAAAGCATATTTTATGCTTTTACACAGTTCCTTTACATTTGCCATTGTCTTCTTTATTTTACTATCGAACATGACTTATATGATTATATTTCTTTTTATGTAACAGTTCTTGTTTGTCGTTGTATATTTTTTCCATTTTGTTTCGCTTCCGGTTCTTTTCCATACAAAAGTTTTGTTTTGAAATTATTCAAGGATGACAAAAACTCTATCAGAAGTTTTTTGTATAGATTTTGGATTTTATTTGTCAGCGAAGTTGAAAATTTTCAAAGACTAAGATGAGAAAAAAATATAACGCTTTTCCACACCATGAATTTATTGACAGAGTGCAAGGAAGTCAGAACAAGGAGGCAATTTTTTGGAAACCAAGATGGTTCAATTCAAATGTCCTTCAAAAGTGATTTTGTTTTATTTCTGGCACCGAGATGTTTGTTTTGCGTTTATTAAATTAAATTAAATTTAAGATAAAGTTTGCATACATAAATGTTTGTTTTTGATATGAAACCAAAATGGACGTGCTATAAAGTATACTTTCGGAATTCTGTCCACCATATTTCAGAAGGGATTTGTTTAATTTGATCACTGGTAAGTGATAGGGCAGCAGTCTAAAGCCCAATTCGACGTGTGAGTTAGGTGCGTTAAATTAGAGCACTTTTTTCTTTGTTGTGTGTAGCTGTCGCCGTTGAATTGACCCGTTCGGCATAATTATAGCCCCGTGACCATTTTGCCCTACTGCAAGTAGTCGATGTAGATCACACCTTGTGAATACCAGAAAACGGTTAGCCATCGCCTTTTTCGGAGCACGTTTCACTGTTTCAATTGGTTCTTGCAGAAACTGCTTCAAATAGTACTTAAACACTGATATGAAGGGGTTGGGATTGTGATTGTTTGGTTGTGCTTTGCTCAGCAGTAATAACTTATAAACGCTATGAAGAGATTTTCGAGAAGCAAAAATGGGCTAAAAAAAATCAAAAATGAGCCAAATCATATTGGTACTGTTAAGGTTGTGATGAAACATTACATAGCTGCATAATATACCAACACTCAGCACATGCTGAATGATGTCAGGCTGACATTATCAAGCTGACACCGCTGAATAACACCGTATGTTATTCAGCAGGCTGAATAACATACGGTGACTATTCGCTGAAAGGTGGAATTGCGGCGAAAAAACTCTGGGGTAAAAATACAGCAACACCTAACGAGCAGAATTTAATAATCGATTATTACATTCACATCCACTGAAAATACTAAGCAGATGGTTGACTCTACTTGTATTAAAAAACAGTGCGACAGATAGACATAACATTCACTGAAAGGTATTATTAGAAGACTTCAACTAATCTCAGAAGTCAGTCGCATCGAGTCAGTCGAGCGAGATACACCCAGGAGGCAACATCAGGCACTAGAGCGCAGCATATTAGGAAGAAAATCACCAAACAATCATCTGTCAAGCGACTGCGGTTGAGGAGTCCACATTGTAAGACAAGCTGGAGTAATCCCTAAGACCAGCCAGGGAAGTCTGTTAGATCAGCTGGGGAAAGCCGTTAGACCAGCTGGCGAATGCTGTAAGACCAGTCGGAGTAAAAAGTAAGACCAGACCAAGAAAGCCGTAAGACAAGGCGGCGAAAGCAGTAAGACCAACCGGCGGCGTAAGCCGTAAGGCCAGCCGGAGTAATTCATAAGACCAGCCGGCGAAAGCTGTAAGACTGACCACCGAAAGTCGCAAGACGAGCGCGAAAGCCGTAAGACAAGCCGGTAAAAGCCATTAGACCAGCCTGCAAAAGCCGTAAGACCAGCCGGATTTCTCCAGCCGGTTTTACGGATTACCCAGCAGACTAGAAGCGAATAGAGCAAATAGCAGGAAAGTATGTAACCCAGACGATTCAGGTTTGAAGCTATCTAGAAAAGGTGACCGCAGCGCAGGGAGAGTCTTAAAACATAATAATAACGAAAGGAAAACGTAATAATAAAAATTTGTCGTACCCAAATAATCGTCTTTAGTCAAATACTTGCACCGACCGGAAACTAGCAAAACCCCTTACAATGACAAAGTCGAAACTTTATAATGAATTAAAATTTTCATTGAAAATGTATCCATGCCTGTGTTTTATTTAGTTTTACTCTCAAAGCTTAAAATAAATAACCCTGTATAAATAAGTCATTGGCTTCGCTGCGGAGTATTGTGAGGTACTTTTGTCTAAGGCTGAGTAAGGCTCGCCGGTTTTCCCAGGGTTTGGATTAAAGTGCGCCAGAACTTTAATTTTGGTCAATCATTTATTTCTTTCTTTATTCAATTATAAATCGTTTATTTTATTAGTAAAACTAGTTGTCAAACTATCTTATTCCGTTGTTGCAGGAGTTTCTCTTCGGTAATGGAATGATGCTTCTCCTTTGGAGGTTTCCTTTTCTGTAGAATCAGGGTAGTGCGATGCGGATGTGGGTAACTAACGGCTAGGTTCACTGTTGCAGGATTATTATGAACGGCAGGATTCCGTAACACTAGTGGGTGGGGGAGCCTGGTTAATACAAAATCACGGACAAATCCGGTAAATCACGGGCGGCCCGATAAATCACAGACGAATCTGGTAAATCATGGACGAGTCCGGAAAATTGCGGGCGGACCCGCAAAATCGCGGACAAATCCGGTAAATCGGAGATGAATCTAGTAAATCTCGGATGAATCCGGTAAATCACCATTGCAAAATCGCGGACGAGTCCGGAAAATTGCGGGCGGACCCGCAAAATCGCGGACAAATCCGGTAAATCGGAGATGAATCTAGTAAATCTCGGATGAATCCGGTAAATCGGACAAATCCGGTAAATCGGAGATAAATCTGGTAAATCTCGGATGAATCCGGTAAATCACGGACGAATCCGGTAAATCACAGACGAATCTGGTCAATTATGGATGAATCCGGTAAATCACGGTCGGACCCGTTAAATCACAGACGAATCAGGTAGCGGGTTAATGAGAAGACCCTTTAACACTGGTGGGGGGAAGTCTATGACCGGTTAGTTCGGTTTTATACTTACCACTGCGGGAGCACACGTCTGCTCGCTTCGTATGCCTGGCTTCGACTGATTTCACTGGGGCTGGCAGCTGGCTATTTATACGCTGACTGCCTGTGAAGTGAAGTGTACTGTTTGATGGTTGTTTGGCAGCTGCTTGTTGTTTGCTGCCTACCAACAGCTTTGTTTTTATTTTGCTGTGGTAAGCAACAGGTGTTTACCTTCTGACTTGTACTGGACGGTGCTGGAATTAGTGATGCGTCATTACAGTATTGGCTGCCAAAATTGCGCTATATAAAACCATTGGACTATTTAATCTGACTTCATGAACAAGCCAGCAATAAGAGTGACGCTCCTAACCAATATTACTCATTAGCGGAATTCATTCACTTTGCTCGGGTGACTGAAAATAAAACCTCGGACGTTGTCGTGGTCAACAAGTAATGAATACTTACTTCCTTAATTACATAGGTCCACAGACCTTTTGTCCCACCATTCCACTGCATTCCTTGCGCCTCATCAAAGTTAGCGCCCTTTCGAAACATGTGTCTGATCCATTGACACATTCCACGTCGCATAATAGAATCAAAAGATTCCTGACCCCTTCGTCTGCTTTTCATTAGATTTACGATTGGGCCGAAAAATCATAAGGATGTTTGGTGGACATCTATTTATTAGCGTTATTGCGTGACAGCTAGACACTGTTAATTTCCTGCAAACGTAAACGGATTCGACGTTGGATCAAAACGGCTGTCTTAGAGAGTTACTTCTCCATTTAATATTAATTTCTAAGAATTCCAAAAGCAGCCTTTGTTTTACCGATTCGGTTGATGATGTCCTGTTCATTAGAGATGATATTTCCAAGGTATTGGGAGCTCTTTATTTTCTTTACCGTTTGTTGAGAAATACTTATGAGAGAAGATGACTGGGTTCCAAGGCGGATCTTCATTCTCTCCCCACCCCTGTTGAAATTTCGTGGAGTTCCATGATTTTGTGCGAGAGCAAGCATACGTCGTTCACGTACTCAAGATATTTAAGGTGAAACGTTCGAGTCTATCGAATTCCCCCGTTTACTGTCAAGGCCACTGGCAATACTTCGCTCATCACTTATTAAATAATATGTGTACTTGAATACAGCGCTGTCTTCAAACTATTCTGAGAGTCTTCCTTCGTGGATAAAACATAAGAAAACATTTTCAGTTAACTTCCGTTTTGTTTAACAGTTAAGAGCAAACTTCCGTCCGAAAAACGATCCATGTTATCTCCAATTACTGCTGTCAGTTAATAAAAATATTCCCTAATGTGGCATTTGAAACATAAAAGGAAATTAGATCTGCTAAAAATTACTCTTTTACGCCTTTTTCAGAAATAATTGATTAGACAAAGTTTCACCAACTTCATTTCCAAACCCAAACCTTCGGCCAAATCCCTCCGTACTTTTTTTTTTGTTTAAATTGTTCACATCGCGACAAAGTAATCCGGTTTAACGGTAGACACAAGTAGATGCTAGAGATGCCCTTGTAAATCACTCCTCTACGTCGTCGCACTGCATAGAAATCCACTTTAGACATTATCTTTCTTTATATGAAAAAGGCGTTAAGTGCCTCATCCCTGATGGGATTTCAAGGATATACCAGCATTTAATCTACATACATACATACACGTCCTCATGCACAGTTGATGTCTCCATTGCTTCTCTTGTTGTCTTTTATTTGTTTCAAGTTCATTTTCGTTTTGTTTCAAATTTCAAAAAAAAAAAAAAAAAAAATCAAAAAGCGGGAAATATAGATAACATTCCAAGCAGACAGCTTGCTCCACATGTTTGGATATGTCAGAACGAATATTTGCTAAGCTCTACTTACCCCAAAATAGAATATATCACAAATTTAAATGTTTTCGTTGCGATAATGGGATTTGAACGGGTAGGGTTCTTTTTTTCGTGCATTAGAATTAGGATACTTTGTGTGTGTGTGTGTGTGCTTTTTAACACTCTTCACAAAAGCAATAATTTCAAAAACTAGAATATAATAGGAAAGTATTTTTAATATTGGAAATAGCATAAATTAGGTTTTTTTTTTTAGTATTATTGGAAGGCGAGTTCTATCCAATCAACTAAAGTGCACTTCTGAATGAAAAACCAATTCAAACAAATGTATATCACCTCCTGGTTTTGTCAAAATATGAATCATAATTTTTTTTGCAACACTTTCCGAAATCACAATCAAAACCACACACATAAAATTCAAAAATTCAATCCTCGCTCCCAGTGAAGGACATCAATTTGAAAAACCATCGCAATCAATCTACAGCTGAAAATACCAGCTATACACCAAAGGGTGGGAAAAAATGAACGGCAAACACTAACTAAAATGCAAATCAAAAATTCGACACAATGTATAAAAGGCTTTGGAAATGGAAAATGATGAGATTTGCTCAAACAATGGTACCAATAAGAGGGTCATGTGATATCCTTTTATCTACGTATTGAATTGAATATCGCAATGAATTCATTTTTAATCATAAACCGAAATAAAACGAACACACAAAAAAATTAAAAAAAAGAGGTTTTTGGAGGAAACCGGTAAACCGAGACCATTGTGAATAGGACATTGCCTAGGACGTAAGCACCGTACCTTTTCCAACACGCGGAGATCCAGCCACACTAGCTGCGTGTATCTATAGACGAGTGAATAAAAATGGCAAACCCCTCCTTTGCCCATTATACATTTGGACAAAATGTATAATATGGAACAAAATCATTTTTTTTCATTTTGTTACAGAAAAAGCTTTCCCATAGAAAAAAAATGTGTTCGGGGAGTGTTATGGTTTTTGGAGAAAGGGACATACATCTCGCTGGTGCCATTTCACGTACTGACCTATTTTGCAGATTTTTTTGTATTTCTTTCTTTTTTAATGTACGTTTTGTTTGCGATGTCATTTTGTTTTTTCTTTTTTCGTAAAGATCCTAACTACGCATTCTAAATGAAAATGTTTCCTGTATCATATGCATACATTTGACAGTATAGGGTGCATCTGTTTTGAAGGAGAAAATTATTTCCACATTTTGCAATTTTACATCGAACAATATTTTGCGGTAGATTAGTAGGATCTGTTCTGTCAAAGTTGAAAAATACATTGAACTAGCTGACCCCGCTGACTTCGTAATGCCTCAATCGATAATTATAGGATTGTTTTCCTCTATACCCACTACCCCATTACTCTCTTCCCGCTACCTGATACCCACTACCCTACTATCCTGTTGCCTTGGTACCCCGTTACCGCGCCACCCCACTACCCGCTGGCCATATCTCATGAACGGCCTTGTCAATTTTGTACAAAATACTTAAAACCCATCTACACCACTTCTTTACTTACTTACTTAAGGTGGCGCTACAGTCCGGTGTGGGCTTGGGCCTCAAACAACAATCTCCACCAGCCAGCTCGGTCCCCAGCTAGCTGTCTCCAATTTTGCACTCCAAGTTGATTGAGGTCCTCTTCGACTTGAGTCACGGTCTGCCTCTCCTTCTACGTCCCTCGCGAATAGTGTCTAAGGGTTTCTGGGCCGGAGCATAGGTGTCCATCCGTTCTAAATGTCCGAGCTATCTGAGTCTCTGGAGCTTAGTTCTTCTGAGTAGGTCAATGTCGTTGTACAACCTGTAAAGTTCGATGTAGTATCTTCTTCTCCATTCCTCATCAATGCACACGGGGCCAAAAATGACCTGAAGAACTCCGAAACAGCTTAAGGCACATTCTTCCGATTTTGTCAAGGTCCATGTTTCTGCACCATACATCATATCTGAGATAATTCTTAGCTCAAAGAAACAACGATTAGTCAGAGTTATTCTTCGTCTGATCTCGGCGCTGGTGTTATTGCCGGTGTCAATAGCGGAGCCTAGGTAGACAAATTCCTCTACTACCTCGAAGTTGTATGCGTATATTGTGACGTTCTATCCGAGACGTCCGTCAGTGTTGGATGTCCTTCCTTGAAGACAGCTATACTTCGTTTGGCCCTCATTTACCGCTAAACCCATATTTTTGTCGCTTTTGTCTCAATTCTCACAAAGGCACCATTGACATCACACTATGTTCTTCCCATTATATCAATGTCGTCGGCGTACGCGAGAAGTTGAACAGACTATTGGAAGATAGTGCCTCTGGTGTTGACGGTGGAGTTTTGCACAATTTTCTCAAGAAGGATGTTAAAGAAATTGCATGACAGTGCATCGCCTTGTTTGAATTGTTTTTTGACATCGAAAGATTCCGTAAGCTCGTTATAAACCTTGATGGCGTAGCGTGTGTTCTCCATCGTTACTTTGCATAAGCGAACGTGCTTGGCAGGGATGCCAAGAGCCCAAAACTAGATATAGCTTCATAAAGTTCGTTTCTGTAGATGCTGGTCATACGTGGCCTAAAAATCGATGAAAAGGTGGTGGGTATCGATTAGGAGTTCATAGGATTCTTCCAGAATTTGGCGCAAAGTGAAAATTTGATCGATGATTGACTTTCCTGGTCTGAAGCCACATTGATAAGGACCAATCAGATTGTTCACGAAAGGCTTCAGAGTTCAGACGTTCACATATTACGGCAGAGAGGATCTTGTAGGCGATTAAGTAGGCTGATATGTCTGTAGTTGGCGCAGTTTACACAGTTTACACACATTGCTCAACATTTGTTGGCAAACACTCCACCAACGACCGGTACAAAAAAAGTGAGTCCTCAACGGATCTGCATGAAGTTTTTATATAAATAGATTTGGTTAAGTTTAAACAAATTGTGGGAACAGAACAGAAGAGAACAAAACAGACCTTAAGTGTGTTCTGTTTATTACAATATTCAACTACCTAAAGATAACAATCGTCAATTATTTGTTGCTCTGAAATACAAATAGTTACTATACGTTACGAATATAACGTCGTTTTTATATGCATTATTAATGTATCAAATAGTTAGGATTCGTTACTCATCTTTAGGAAGTGAGTTGAAAGTGCTGATCTGTTAAAGTGATAAATTTTGGCTTGGTTGTTACTTGTTGTAAAGAATTGATTTTCATTTGAATGTAAAAAAAAAATAAATTGAGTGGCGCGACAGCTCTGAAAGACCAAGGCCTAAGTGGCTTATTCTCATCAACAATTCTCTAGGTGCGTATGAAGAATTGGGGGGACCTACAATTTAACGCCGATTCCGAACGGCTAAGTTGAGAAGCACTTTTTCATGACAGATGATACTCTTGGAAGTTTTGTCACTTCTTCGCAAGAGGCAGTGCCCGTGAAAGATGAAATAAAAACTACGGGCGCAATTAGGATTCGAACCCACGACGTTCTGCTTAGCAGCCAACATACCTAACCACTAAGCTACGGACACTATTTTTTCTTTTTTCTGAAAAACAAAAACTACATTCATTTGAAAAAAGAAAAATCGTTTCTTACTTGTCCACTTCAATAGACTCTAATACATACAATTTTCCTGTCACGGGGTGCGGGTCCGAAACGGCTTGACCGATTCTCATGAAATTTTGTGAGCATACATCTATTTTTCATCCCCCTAATTGTAAAGGGTTGTCCACCCTTAATTTTTTTTTATTTTCTTGAACGAAATTTTTTGTTTTTATTTTTTTATGAAACATCATACTAAAATACGTACAACCCTAAATGTTCACCCCTCTATGATCAACCCTTATTTTTTATTTTTTCATTAAAACTTGAATTTTTTTGAAAGAATTATTTTGTCATGCGGGGTAGTCGGTAGCGGGTAGTGGGTAGTAGGTAGCAATTACTGATGTAGCGGGTAGCGTTTAGAAGAATCCCGAACCGTTTCTGACAAAGCCTTTTTTCATTAGCGCCCGATTCAAATCAGCATGTTTAACTGTGACACCCTGTACATTTTAACAAATAGAGACAAAAAAAAAACCTTGAATCAGTAAAAAAATAAACGACTAAAAATAGAGGTAAGCAGTCAGTTTCAGATTGCGATATTGCAAGGCCATAAACTCCATGAATATTATTGTGTTTTCATTTGGTTTTGTTTTCTTTTTTTTTCCCAAAATTTGTATGCATGGGGATAATTTTGACCAACCAAAAAATATTAGTGGATGATTCTAGATTAACTTTGTTTTTAAAAATTAGTCACTCCAAAATTAAAAAAGGATATTGTTGTAATAAAAAATAAATAGAGTGGCGCGACAGCTCTTGAAGAGCCAAGGCCTAAGTGGCTTACTCTCATCAACAATTCTCTAGGTGCGGGTGAAGAATTGAGTGGACCTACAATTTTACGCCGATTCCGAACGGCAAAGTTGAATTTAACCTGGAAATTTTTTTGGACTGGTGTAGTCTATGTACTTAGGTATAGAACCGAAGACGTTCAATAATGTTGGCCCAATGAGAGGTGGAGTTGAGTCTTATACCTGTACTCGCTGCCATTTGTTTGCTGGAGATATCAAAGGGTGTCAGATGGCGTCTACTACCGCTGAGGGTGTGGTTCTCAAGGTAAAGCAAGTTTTTTGAGTAGTGAGCATATTACGTGCAATCACTCTGTGGCCTTCCTTATCGAGGGATATTAGCAGTTCATTAACTGCTATCTTCCACAAGAGAGGTGACAGAAGACCATCTGGCGGAGTGCTTATGTTGACAGAACTTCTAGTACAAAAATCTCCCATCTTAGAGTTGAAAATCCTGCCCTGAGCGTCGAACTTGTCGAGTTGTAGAAGCTGAGTAAGATCAATGATTATCGGGAATTATTTCTCCAGAAGAGTCCTGAGTCCTCTATTCCCTCCTCTGTTGGCTCTGTTGGCTGTTGTGCTATTATGCTGGATGATGCCTCCTTATCTCTTGACTGTAAAGTGTAATATTGTCTGTCAACACAGCGCCTCCTTGTCGGTGGTGGAAGGATTGTGTATAATGGCTCTAACAAGATTAAACCTCTCTGCAGGTCTGCAGGAGGAGGAAGTCTTCCATGGTGTAAGTAGGGTTGTGAATAATGACCCTGCTACCACTGTGAAGACTGGTGGAGAAAATGGAGAACTTTCAACATCTTGGATTAATCGTCTCCATCGAAAGCGGAACCGAACAAGACGTCATCTGCCACATTGAAAAAAAAAAAACAAAAGCGGCGTTTGCTATGCTGTCCCAAGTATGGAAAAATAAGTCTCTCAGGTTAAGAACGTAGCAACGACTGTTTCGCAAAAATGTCGAATTTGCGCTGGTTCATGGATGCAGCACCTGGAAATTTACTTCAGCCATCACAAACTACCTAGCAGCAGGTGACGAGGTAGATAGGAGCATGCACCAAATCATCTGTAAGATATGGGCAGAGGAATGCCCGATGAATGGAACCTCAGCATTGTTTGCCCAATCCTGAAAAAGGGAGATCCTTTAAACTTCCCCAATTACAGAGGAATCGGTCTACTTAACATCGCCTATAAGATCCTCTCTGCCGTAATATGTGACCGTCAGAAGCCTTTCGTCATAAATTTTAAGGCCAGGTATGACAGCATCTACAGAGACGAACTGTACAAATCTATGTCTAGTTTTGGCATTCATACCAAGCTCGTTCGGTTGCGCAAAATGCAAAATGAATATGGATTCAAACAAGGCGATGCACTGTCATGCGATTTCTTTAACATCGTTCTTGAGAACAAAGTGCAAAACTGCAACGTCAACACCAGAGGCACTATCTTCCAAAAATCTGTTCAACTTCTCGCGTACGTCGATGATATTGATGGGAAGAAAAAAGCGTGATGTCAATGGCGCCTTTGTGAGAATTGAGACAGAAGCGGAAAAAATGGGTTTACCGGTAAGTGAGGGCAAACAAAATTATATGCTGTATTCGGACTCCGACAGAACGCCGCAACAGACGCATATAATGTCGAGGAGTAAAGGATTCGTGTGCGTTGATGGAGAATGGAGAAGGAGATTGAAATCGAGCTTTACGTGTTGAACAACGACACAGATGTAGCCAGAGTCAAGATCCAGCGATAAAGAGCGGATGGACACCATTGCTCAAAATAGCTTAATACATACTCGACACAGATTTTTTTCTTAAAACAACCTAAAAACTGATATTCGACACAGGTTTTTGTTTTTATTTAAACTTCAATTTATTCCAAAATCTTTGAGTTTTTTGCCAACAAAGCGAGAATAATATTTTATTAGGAATTTATTTGATATTTATTCTACAGATTTACATACAATTTAAATGGATTCAGAAAACAAAGAAAAGAAAAAACGCCTACTTGCAACCCGTTTAGCAAATCAACGCGAACTAAATAGACAACAGAAAGAGTACAAAAAAGTTATAAATGCTAAATTCGAGACTCGCAAGGAATCGATCGCTGATGCCTGCTTTTGGAAAGCCTCAAAAATCTTAAAGAACGAAAGATCAAACTTACGTGCACAATTATGGGTAGCCAATGGTGTC
>CAKKXW010000003.1:19914601-19944701 GCA_920937365.1 Sphaerophoria rueppellii | reverse complement strand
GTTTTGTTTTCTTTTTTTTTCCCAAAATTTGTATGCATGGGGATAATTTTGACCAACCAAAAAATATTAGTGGATGATTCTAGATTAACTTTGTTTTTAAAAATTAGTCACTCCAAAATTAAAAAAGGATATTGTTGTAATAAAAAATAAATAGAGTGGCGCGACAGCTCTTGAAGAGCCAAGGCCTAAGTGGCTTACTCTCATCAACAATTCTCTAGGTGCGGGTGAAGAATTGAGTGGACCTACAATTTTACGCCGCGCCGATTCCGAACGGCAAAGTTGAGAAGCACTTTTTCATGACAGATGATACTCTTGGAAGTTTTGTCAGTTCTTCGTAAGAGGAAGTGTCCGTGAAAGATGAAATAAAAACTTAGGGCCCGAGTAGGATTCGAACCCACGACGTTCTGCTAAGCAGCCAACGCACCTAACCACTAAGCTACGGTTGTAATGATTCATCTAATTTTTTGAGATTGATAGATAGGTAGCAGGGAAGTAGGGTAGGTTAGGTTAAAGTGGCTGCGGATACAGGATCCACACACTTAGGCCAAAGGAAAAGGCCCATTGTGATACTTAATGAATCTAGGGAATTACTTCTTACTTGTCGAAGAAGATATTTAATATCCTTGTTAGCTGGTTCACTGGGATTATCGTAATCATATTCTCCCGTCTCTTACGTCTTAGGGAAAGAGCAGGGCATGTGCAGTTAAGGTGAGAGATTGTTTCCTCTTCTTCTTCATCCATACAGCTTCTGCAGAAGCCTTTTGAGGCTACATCAAGTCGTGTGACGTGTTTGCCTATAAGACAGCGTTCTGTGAGGACACCTATTAGGGAGCTAATATAAAATCTGCTTTGATATAACAAGTCCTTAGAGCGCTTTAGATCAAGTGATGGCCATATGACATATGTGTCGTTAAAGCTATTTCTTTAAGCATAAGTTAACATGTAGCTAGCGGTATTCCTATGGTATGATTGTTCCATTTTAAGTGCGTTCATCAGCTCTACAATTTCCTGCGATATCTCTGTGACCCTCGACCCAACAGAATTGTATATTAAATTGCTGCGCCATCTTCATTAGAGATCAAAATTGGGGTTTTGGACTGGTGTAGTCTATGTACTTAGGTATAAAACCGAAGACGT
Organism: Sphaerophoria rueppellii; assembly: GCA_920937365.1. Lineage (NCBI taxonomy): Eukaryota > Metazoa > Arthropoda > Insecta > Diptera > Syrphidae > Sphaerophoria > Sphaerophoria rueppellii. The sequence goes on along the minus strand of CAKKXW010000003.1, from coordinate 19,943,564 downwards.
TAAATATTGTTGGCCCATTGAGAGATGGAGTTGAGTCTTATAAGTGTAATCGCTGCCACTTGTTTGCTGAAGATGTCGAGGGGTATCACATGGCGGAGATAGGAGAGCGTCTACTACCGCTGAGGGTGTGGTTCTCAAGGTAGAGCAAGTTTTTTGAGTATGGATATTAAGTCCACATTGATCAGCCCGTGTAGTGAGCATATTACGTGCAATCACTCTGTGGCCTTCCTTATCGAGGGATATTAGCAGTTCATTAACTGCTATGTTCCACAAGAGAGGTGACAGAAGACCACCTGGCGGAGTGCTTATGCTGACAGAACTTCTAGTACAAAAATCTCCCATCATAGCAGTGATAATCCTACCCTGAGCGTCGAACTTGTGGAGTTGTAGAAGCTGAGTAAGATCAATGATTATCGGGAATTATTTCTCCAGAAGAGTCCTGAGTCCTCTATCCCCTCCTCTGTTGGCTGTTGTGCTATTATGCTGGATGATGCCTCCTTATCTCTTGACTGTAAAGTGTAATATTGTCTGTCAACACAGCGCCTCTTTGTCGGTGGTGGAAGGATTGTGTATAACAAGATTAAACCTCTCTGCAGGTCTGCAGGAGGAGGAAGTCTTCCATGGTGTAAGTAGGGTTGTGAATAATGACCCTGCTACCACTGTAAAGACTCGTGGAGAAAATGGAGAACTTTCAACATCTTGGATTAATCGTCTCCATCGAAGACGGAACCGAACAAGACGTCATCTGCCGCATTGAAAAAAAAATGCTGTCCCAAGTATGGGGGAATAAGTCTCTCAGGTTAAGAATATTTAGCAACGACTGTTTCGCAAAAATGTCGAATCTGTGCTGGTTCATGGATGCAGCACCTGGAAATTTACATCAGCCATCACAAACTAGCTGCAAACCTTCATCAATAGATCTTCGCAACATCCTTAGGATTTTCTGGGCCAATCGAATATCCAAAGAGTACCTAATAGGAAGACAGGTCAGGAACCTATTGAGTCTATTATACGAAGACGTAAGTGACAATAGATTTGACTTCCGCCTCGAAAAGTTAACGATTGTATTGCAAGTCAAGGTATGTACCGGAAACCGCTCGCATAAAAAAGAAGAAGATCTAGGCGACCGAGAATCACATGGACTAGGACAGTCGAGGAGAAATCAGTGCCACTAGGCAAGAGTTAGAGGGAGCTGAATCAAATCAACGGAAACCGAAAACGATAGCGCGTAGGCGTAGTAGAGGCCCGATCAATCAACCGTCCACCAAATTAATCGACGAACGGCAGTTATACAGCATTCTAGATGTTCGTACTTTCTCAGGAGCCAACACCGACTTGGACCACTACCTCATCATAGCCAAGGTATGATGAGGTAGTATCACTATACGAATATTCCGACAACGGCCAAAACAAGGAAATGCTGCAAGAAAATTCGACGTCGAAGTGCTACAACCGCAAAAGATCGCCAGATCCTTCTCTGATCGAGTGATAAGTAACCCCTTAAGGAGTCCCATGCCGCCAAAATCAAGTATAGAAGACCAGTGGCAACATTGCCAAAAATCTGTTGGAGATGGCGCCTCTAATGTGCTGGGTTTCACACAGCCACCAAAACGAAACTCCTGGTTTGACGAAGAATGCAGGTAGGCCCATGCAGCCAAGCAGGAGGCATACAAAGCGGCGTTGCATAAAAGGATAAGAGCTGCTCGTGAGTTCTACGAGCAAGAAAGGAGAGAGAAACGCTGGCTTCTCAGGAGAAAAAAACAGAGTGCATGAGAAGCGTCAGATCGTGGATGTTGAGAGAGCCAACAGCAGGAATGAAGTTCGGAGGTTTTATCGGAAGGTAAAACATCTGCCTCAAGGTCATCGAGCAAGAACCGATGCTTGCAGAGATAACATAGAAGAATCGCAGTCAATGCTTAGAATTGGAAAGATCACTTCTGTAGACTGTATAACGAGAAGGACGAACAAACCCCGCCGTTAGACAGGAGCCTTTCATCGGACACGATGATAGCCAACAATTCTGTGAACCTGACCTAGTAGAAGTGAAAACGGCAATATCACGGCTGAAATATAATAAAGCCGCTGGAGCAGATGGTTTATTTGCCGAGCTGTTCAAAGCAGCAGGCAACGATCTGAATATAAGCATGCACCAAATCATCTGTAAGATATGGTCAGAGGAATGCCCGATGAATGGAACCTCAGCATTGTTTGCCCGATCCGGAAAAAGGGAGATACTCTGAACTTCCCCAATTACAGAGGAATCAGTCTACTTAACATCGCCTACAAGATCCTCTCTGTCGTAATATGTGAACGTCTGAAGCATTTCGTCAACAATCTGATTGGTCCTTATCAATGTGACTTCAGGCCAGGAAATCCAACACTCGATCAAATTTTCACTTTGCGGCAGATCTAGGAAAAAACCTACGAACTCCAAATCGATACCCATCACCTTTTCACCGACTTTAAGGCCGCATATGACATCATCTACAGACACATAGACGAACTGTATAAAGCTATGTCTAGTTTTGGCGTCCCTGCCAAGCTCGTTCGCTTGTGCAAAATGATGATGGAGAACTCACGCTGCTCCATCAAGTGCCAAAAAGCTTACGGAATTTTCGATGACAAAAAAGAATTCAGACAAAAGGATTCTTCGTTCTGGAGAAGATAGTGCAAATCTCCATCGTGAACACCAGAGGCACTATCTTCCAAAAGTCTGTTCAACTTCTCGCGTACGCCGATGATATTGATATAATCGGAAGAACATAGCGTGATGTCAATGTGTCGCCGCGCCGCGCCGTCGTGAGAATTGAGAAAGTAGGGCGTAATTGGTTTAGCGGTATACTAGGGCAAACAAAACTTATATGCTGTCTTCGAGGACTCGGACAGAACGCCGCAATAGACGCATATAACGTCGAGGTAGGAGAAAAGTTCGTTCTTAGGGTTCGTGTGCGTTGATGGAGAATGGAGAAGGAGATTGAACATAGAGCTTTACGTGTTGAACAACGACACGGACCTAGCCAGAGTCGAGATCCAGCGATTAAGAGCGGATGGACAACAATGCTGAAAATAAGTGCAGTGAATTAACGCCCATGGCATTAACGCCCGAGGGTGTTAATTCCAAAAACAAACGGAATTTACCCCCGCGGCTGTTAATTCCTTTTTGAATTGGAAATAAGGCCCATCATAAAAAAGAATTAATGCCCGCGGGTGCTAATGCCAATTGGAATTGGCACTTAGACCCGCGAGTGTTATTATCTCTTGGAAGTGATAATTTCACCTTTGGGTGTGAACACTTGCGCGAATTTCATTTTAGGACTTACTCATGATGGGTCATTAGTCCAGAAATCAAATTCAGGGCCTCCGACCTTCGCGATTAACTTTAAACATTTTGTAAAATAATAAAATAAGTAAACAGTTTTTACATATTTTAAAGGTTTTTTCTGTGCATAATGGCTGAAACATATCGCATGCGGCATGCTCTAACTCTATGTGACGTTAAGAAAACATTTTCCAATGCAAACGTTTTTCTGCACTCTGGGATGTCAAAGTTCGGTAAGGGAACGGTATTCTACAAGCACAGTATACTTGAAGCCAATATCATCTTATTGCATCTATCTGTCAACTAAGATAACAGAGCTGTTTCAATTCCATTAAAAGTTGTATCAGAAATATGTTGCCCAAAAGAGAATCAATTTGATGTGTGAAAATAAAAAAAATTCGCGCGAAATTCAAGCTCGATTTGATTTTATTGCGAGCGGAAAAAAATTTGCCCAAAAGAGAATCAATGTGGGGTGTGAAAATAAAAAAATTCGCTCCGCTAGCAGTAATATCAAATCGATCTTGAATTTTTTGTATCGGCCTCAATGAATCATTGAAATGCTTACAAAAATCTTTTTTTGCATTACAGGATGTGTAGTGGTTGCTTTTCCAAATAAAAGGAAACCTTAACAGGTTTGAAAAATTAATTGCTCTGACAATTTTTTCGACCGCTAATAAAGAAACGTGGTCCTATTTATTTATAAGATTTTTTTGTAGTTGCATTTAATGTATATATATAAACATATATTATACATACAGGAATTTAAATTTTTTGTTTATTTTTTTAGCATCCACATTCTTTGTTTCACTTTTTTTTTTCATTTGGGACTTTTGTCCCATAAAAAGGAAAATTGAATTGTGACTACTGACCTCCCATAGTGGGTAAATAATCCCTTAATCGAATTCGGCACTGATGACCCTCCATAGTGTGTTAGAAGTTCCGAAAACCATTTTCGGGTGTTCTGACTTCGGGACGAGTTTCAATGCGCCAAGTTTCTAATCAAAACTGAAAAACCGAAATAAGGCATTTATTATTAAGTAAGGTATTATTTCTAAGTTTCAATGGAAACAAGACCGCAACCCTTGTAAGGGTCGGGAGTTATTTAACGTCACCATATTAAGGTATTGCGTTTTTTTTTTAATTTGTTTCACGTGTGGGTTTTATTTCCAATTAAAATTGGAATTAAAGCCCACCAAAAAAAGGAATTAACCCCCGTGGGTGTTAGTTCCCTTTAAAAAAGGAATTAACAGCCGCGGGGGTTAATTCCTTTTGTTTTTGGAATTAACACCCGCGGGTGTTAATACCATGGGCGTTAATGCACTGCACCCTGAAAATAGCTTAATACATACTCCACACAGATTTTTTTTCTTAAAACAACCTGAAAACTGATATTCGACACAGGTTTTTGTGTTTTTTTTTTAAACTTCAATTTATTCCAAAATCTTTGAGTTTTTTGCCAACAAAGCGAGAATAATATTTTATTAGCAATTTATTTGATATTTATTCTACAGATTTACATACAATTTAAATGGATTCAGAAAACAAAGAAAAGAAAAAACGCCTACTTGCAACCCGTTTAGCAAATCAACGCGAACTAAACAGACAACAGAAAGAGTACAAAAAAGTCATAAATGCTAAATTCGAGACTCGCAAGGAATCGATCGCTGATGCCTGCTTTTGGAAAGCCTCAAAAATCTTAAAGAACGAAAGATCAAACTTACGTGCACAATTATGGGTAGCCAATGGTGTCACACATCGCCGAGAAAACGAAAAACGTTTCAAAAGTCTAAAATGTCATGTTGATTATCAGAATATGCTAAATAGCGACATCATCGCACTAAGATTGCATATGCGTGTCCTAGAAAGTCAATTAAGCATCGTCTACAAGTCCATCTGTGATCTAAACAGAGAAACCATACCAGACAATCAACATCAAGCCCATGTCCAAAAATTCCGTCGAGCTAAAGAGATCCTGCAAAATCAACTTGATGTTGTAGTTAGACTAAATTGCGCTTGTACAGCATCGAATCAAGCATATCGTCAAATTGTCGTACGAATGCTTAAGTTAAGATCATGTTTCGATGACACCTATACAAAGAGTATTCATCAACTAAGGTATGACAACAAATATTTATTTACCTTAATTCAACATGTATTAGTGACGTTTGAAAACGGCACAAATTGGTATGAGAAAATATTGGGTATCAATGCAAAAGAATCACACGACCGCGAAGTAAGAAAGATTGAGATTCAGAATATCACTAAAAAATCCGTGCAAAATAATCAAAATTTAAAATTCTATACCACTAAAGATGCCAGACGAGATTTATGCGATCTTGAACCAAGAGAATATAAACGCCGTAATTTGGTGAAAAATGCTAACATACAGAAGATTGGATTGTATGAAAACGCTTTGGCCAGGATTAGAGGACCCTTGAAAATCCCTATTGAGAAGGTCATTGAAAATTTCAAAGAACAAGAAAGTATTTACTATTCATACTTTAGCTATACCAACGAACAGAACTATCACATAACATTGTTAAACACAAGCCTGAATGAGCTTTTCAATCTAATTGATGCAACTCGAACAAATAAATTTTACTCTGAGGACAATCAAGTGAAGAAGATAAGTTTATTAGAGACAAAGTTGGAGGCTCAGCGTAAGAAGAATCTTGAATTTGAAGAAAAACTTAATAAAACTGACAAGTCTCTAGTAGAATTTTTGAAAGAAGTTCAAGGTTGCATTACGGCTGCTCAAACTCCGCTGCAAACTCCTTTGAGTGATACTTTCAAAGTCAATATCGCAACTACAAGAAACTTTTTGCAAATACTTGAAAATCGCTTGAATCAGATTGTGGCGAGAGTATTCAGTATTCAAAGACGGAACCCTAAGATTAATTCTAATAATTACGTTGTCAAAGATGTATATAGGAATATTCCAAAACCATTGAAAATAGAGGAAACTGTAATGACCCAACAATGTCCTGAATGTGCAGAAGGGGAGGCTGTAAATGCAGATGGAACGAAGTGCCATATTGAACCAATCAGTACAATTAAAAAGAAATTGCATGAGAAAGTTGTACAGCCGGAAATGCAGTATCGATTGCATAATTTGAGTGCATGCCGTTTGCAGCGATCGCGAATGTTGGCAAACAAAGTAAATGAGAAATAAAATTTATTTAAATTTTTTAAACAGGTTGTATTATTTTTCTTACAAGAAATTGGTATTTTTTAGCTTTGAAATGAATTACTTGTAAGTATCAGTCAAAAATGTCCCTGCATATCAGTTTACATTTACAAAGATCACAATCTAAAATAGAAATAAATAGGGTTGCGCGACAGCTCTTGAATATCGAAGGCCCAAGTGGCTTACTCTCATCAATAGTTCTCTGAGTGCGTGTTGAGGGAACCTACAATTTAACCCCGATTCCGAACGGCAAAGTTGAGAAGCACTTTTTCTAACTAATGCCGTTTTTGATTGACAATCTGGAATCCGAAAAAAACACATTCTGGTTTTAAAATCAGAAGGCAATTCTCTTCTTTCCAGTATCAGAACTGTCACTTTTGCCCAATTGAACGCATTCCAGAATGTTTTTTTTTACTTCCAGATTTCCAATTAAAAACGCCATAAGCCATAACTATCTAAGCTACTAGCTGACTCGGAAAACGTTGTTTATAAATAAACTTTCTCGCAATTGTTGCTAACAAGAGTGACATTTTGTCATAGGCGGTAAACAGATGTTCTTCACAGATTGTTCTTTGTTTTGTCCTCCTTCACTTCAAAACAAACGCGCTAAGTCTGTTCTTCAATCGCTGTGAAGGCCTTAAGCATAGGTCATGGGTTGCAATCGAGTCTATGGCATAGCCTAGAAGCTGGGTGAAGTTTTTGTAGATAGTGTTTACCGTTCTCACACCTGTCTAGGGCACTATTTGCTCAAGAACTATTTTTGTCACATGCGCATATTTGAAACCACTCGGATGAGCCTGTTACCCATTTGCACACTGTACTGCGTAAAGTTAAGCTTCATGCGGCACAGCCGGATCAGTTTTTTCGGGATCTCGAATTCAGACTTACTTGCTTGCTTGCTTAAGGTGGCGCTACAGTCCAGGGTGGACTTGGGCCTCAACCAACAAGCTAGCTCGGTATCTAGCTAGCTGTCTCCGGTTTCGCACGCCGAGTAAATTGAGGTCATCTAAAACTTGCGCGCGCCACCTGATTCGAAGACTTTACGGACTAGAGTATTAGTGTCCATCCTCTCCACGTGACCAAGGATCTTAGTCTTTGGACCTTCACTCTTTTCGCCAGGTCAATGGCGCCTTACAACCCGTACAGTTTGTGGTTAAATCTTCTTCTCCGTTCCACCGTTTATGCATACAGGACCATAGATCTTCCGTAGGACTTATCTCACGAAACTGCCTAGGGTGATCTCGTCCGTTTTTGATAAGGTCAATACTTCTACACCATATAGCAGGACGGGGATCATGAGGGTCTTATAGAGCGTCACCTTTGTTTTTTGCAAGAGGGCTTTACAACTCAATTGATTTTTTAGCCATGCGATTAGTAAGAGTTATTATCCTTCTGATCTCGGCGCTGCTGTCATTGTCCGTGTTCATGGCTGCGCTTTGAACCTATTTTTTAAGCCTCTGTCGCAAAAGCACTGTTGACATCACGTTACGTCACGCTATGTCAATGTCGAGTAGTTGCACAGACTTCTGGAATTAGTAGGTCCGTTCTCGTACCATCCTAAATCAGTCCAATTTTACGAAAAATTACGATATTTAACCAAATCCTGTTCGCGTACTCAAAAATTTGGTAATTTTTCGTAGAAGAGAGCGTTCACGAGAGAGTAAAAATTTCCCCAACCTACGAATTTAGCCCAAGTAATTTCTTTGGGCTGATTTGTGAAAAGTGTCAAATTTGATTGAAAATAGCAAATAAATAAATAAATTTAAATTCAAAGCCTCAATTTTCCATACAAAAAAACTTGACAATTAAAATGTGGGCAAAATTTGTTGTTTTTCTGTTCGCTTACTTTTTTGCAGTTTTATTTTTCTGTGACAGAATTTTACCCCCACTCCTTAAAACTTCTACGAAAACTACGAATTTTAGTGCGGAAAGTACTCGAACGGACCTAATATGATATTCAAGAAGTTGAATGACAGTGCATCACCTTGTCTAAAGCCTTTTTTGACATCGAAGGCACGCCGCGCCGGTGAGGTCGTTAACGACTTTAATGGAGCAACGTGAGTTCTCCATTGCCATCCTACTAAGACGAATGAGTTTTGTAGAGATGCCATGTATGCTGTCATACGCGGCCTGAAAATCAATGAAAAGATGGTAGGTGTCGATTTGGAGTTCTTGAGATTTTTCCAGGATCTGTCGTAATGTGAGTATTTGATCGATGGTGGACTTTCCTGGTCTTAAGCCACACTGATATGAACCTATCAGTTCGTTGACAAACGGCTTCAGGCGTGCACAAAGTTCCACATGTTTAGGAGGCTGATGCCTCTGTAGTTGGTGCAGTTAAGAGGCTTTTCTTTCTTCAGGATCGAGCAAACAATGTTCGGGTTCCATTTACTGGACATGCTCCGATATTCTGCAGATGAGTTGGTGCAAGCTCCTTACTATGTCCGCCACCTGCTTTGAAGATTTCGTCAGTGATACCGTCAGTTTCCACGGCTTTGTTGTTTTTAAGCTTAGGTAGATATTGCTAAATCCACTTCTTCAAGGTCAACGGAAATCTTGGCTTGCATGCGTCGTCTTCATTGAATGGTTCATTCTGCCTGACAGTGGAATTGGATTCGTCATCGCCGTTTTACAGTCTGCAGGAGTGATCCTTCCATTTCCTCAGAATTGACTGTGACTCTACTACAATATTTCCCTGTTGGTCTTTACAGGCTTCAGTTTATGCGGTAACCTTGAGTCATTTTTAAGGCTCTCAACATCTTCCATCGATCGCTTTTCATGCTCTTTTTCTTTCTGAAAAGAATGTGTTCTTCTCTCCTCTTCTGTTCGAAGGGCACCCGATCTGATCTCGTCCTCCTGTGCTGCGCTGCTTTGTATGCTTCTTTCTTGGCTGCATGTACCTTCCTGCATTCATCATCAAATTAGCACATCAGAGACAGCATCCCTAATTGCTTCCTAGCAAATTCTGCCACTGCGACCAACTTTTTACTTTTTTTCGCACTTCCTATTTTTGGCTTTGGTCGAGATGTCAACTGCACTACCTTGGCTTCAACGAGGTTATGGTCCGAGTCGATGTTATTTCGTTTGCTTGGTTCGTCATCAGTAAATCCGTCCGTATCGGAGGCTTGGTTTTGATTCTCCACTTGTTTTTATTTATGTGATTGGGAAGCATCCCAAAGCACGACACTAAACCTGAAGGGCCAGGTTCTTTTTAAAACGCCAGGGGCAAAGAGCCGGATAAACCGCTCCTTATCGGCCTGAGCTCCAAATATGTCGAAGTAGTCCGTATAAGGTGTTTACTGAGTAGTTCATTTTTTCGCTGCCGCCTGGAAAAAAGAGTAGTCGCTCAGTGAAAAACACTCTCCCCGCCTTCTCTCGTTAGCTATGACCAAAACCTTCCATAGGAGTTTTTCACCCTATCTCCTGCTGAGGTACTAGACGCCCACTGGTCAACATGTGGAGGTGAAAGTAGGACTTGGTAGACAGAGGTTATTGAGGACGTTTGGGTCCTCATGATTCATTAATTCATTCATAAGCTCTTGGCTGTGGATGGTGCGTGGGTTTCCACTTGAAATTCGTTGGTCTTTTCCAGGATATGCCTCAGTGTGAATATATGTTACATTAAATGTAGCAGCCTTATCAATCACAGCTCCAAAAACAACAAGGCTTGAAAGAATGACAAAACCACCAGAACGACACTCTTATTGAAATATTAAAGGTGTGGGATGACAGGGGGAATAACTTTACCATACCATTACTCAGCACTTAGCTGATTGAAACAATCTATGTGACTTGCATGTCAGTTGTCATACTAACCACGACTTTCACTGTAACAGCTGAACGTATTCCCCTTTCATTTCTTCTTAAATTAATTTAAAATGTGGTCACTACGGCGTATACGTACTTTTTTTTTAACAGAAACAAGTGCTGTATTTCCATTAAATGTTTCTGCTATTTTAATACCTACTTGCACTCCTCTTGTAAATATGTTTATAATTTTTTCACCTTCACACTTTTTACTTTTTACAATCCACCAAGTATTCGTAATGCGTTGTCAAACGTTTCATTTTCTTGACGTGCTACTTGACCAAGCTTTCTTCTTCGATCAAAGCTTCAATGCGTCAAGACAACTGCTCTGCAGTTCTAGACAAAACTAACAAACCGTAACTCCACTTTACAAAAATGAACTCAGTCCTTACTCTGGTGGTGGGAACTAGAACCATAGGTGGGCTCCAGATACTCCGACTCACTTCTATGACTCCAAGGGAAAGCATTTTATCAAACCCTTCATATAATAGGGCTTGGACCGCTGGCGGTCCATATATATTTGTGACTTAATTTAAGATATTTTGAAGTAAAATAAAGAAAAAACCTTAAGCTAAATTTTCGTAATTTACCTAGTAACGTCCTGGACATACGGGCGAGCTAAGCTAATGTCTCTGTCGATATTGTTATCTCGATTCAAATTATTTCAAACTGTTGTCTTAAATATCAGTGGTTTAATAATTTAATGAAATACAAACCGCGACAGCTGTTTTCGGGGTCTGGAGAATGCGGAAGATTGTTATCCCCAGAAGACAACAATGTTTCATAGTTGTCCTGCTCGGGTTAGGATTGAGTTTAATTATAAATTATGCTTAAAACGTTTGATGCCCCAATAAGTACTCTAAATCATTAATATATGTGTGTCAATGCTTCAACACGTTTGTGTGGCCTGAGAATATTTTCCGCTCCCCACAAAATCTTAGTTTTTACACAATTTCCTAATAAAAGTTGACAAACAGTGTGGAAATTGTGTTGAGTTTGCTTATGTTACACCATAAAGTGCGGGTTTCTTCATTTATTGATAACGTACAAAAATTCAGATATGAATGTAAGTAAATGAGTAATTTATCAAATTAGGAAAAAAGGTCCCCAATTCGAATTGCGCTGGAAGATACGCATCGTAATGATATCACTCATTTATTGTCTTTAACTTTATTCAAGAGAAAAAGATAAACGAAAATTAAAGACCCAGAAATTTGTATAAATATGCAATTGCAATCTCAGAACCATCAGTTTATTCAGAATTTTTGTTGAAAATGTTCAAATTTGATTTCACACTTGCCTCAGTCTTACTTGTTCTTATTGCCGCAAAGGCACAAGGCAAAGTTTTTGAAAAATGTGAACTTGCTCGTGAAATGTCTCGACTAGGAGTTCCAAGGTCTGAATTGCCAGATTGGATTTGTTTGGCCGAAGGAGAGAGCACTTTCAATACCGAGGCGACGCATTACAATTCCGACAATAGCATGGATTGGGGTATTTTCCAGATAAACGATCGTTACTGGTGTCATCCATGGGACAATCGAGGAACAGCAAATATTTGTGGCATTTCATGCAATGAATTGTTGCAAAATGATATTGCAAAGGCAGTGGATTGTGCTCGTGTCGTTAAGAACGAACAAGGCTGGGGAGCATGGGTTGCCTGGACAAATAATTGTCAGTATAATAAGCCGTCAGTTAATGAGTGTTTCTAAGAAGTCACTAAATGAAAGTTTTTCGTTAAACCATTGTTTAAGAAATGTCAAAAATAAATTAAAAGTGTCGGACAGCATTTGAACCGGCCATATTAAAAATTGTTTCTATTTCTATTTTATAAGAGAATACCCATCAAGATTTTGTCACTCAAAGTCAATATTTGGAGATAAGATTATTTTAAGGATATCATGATTGCCTCAAACAGTTTAAGGCAAGTGTTCCGCTGATATTCGTCACGGGTCAGATAAAAGGAAAAGGAACGTCATAGCAGGCTTACTACCTAGAATCCAAGGATTTTATTGCCATTGATCTTAATGAACTGACAAACACTGACAATTTTGCACACCTCCACTCATTTAAAACGATGCAAAACTCAAGTGCACAACAGGATACTACTTGAGTTGTACAACGAACCCTCTCAGACCGGTTTGAACCACCCTCAAATGGATTTGTCGATCAATTGCCTCCTTCAAATGGATTTTCTTTTTACCTTCTATTATCGATCGAGTGTAGCGATGTCCCCATGGCCATTCTTGAATGACGGAAGAAACCGTGGCCAAATCCTTTCTAGTCGCTAGGGTTCTCATTATTGTATTCCATTTCGGCTTATCAAGCTCAAGCCCAAATTATTTCCAACTAATCAACATCTAAGGCTGATTATAACGGGTCATTTATTTTGTGGTTTCAAGTTGGCAGCGATACGTGTCAACCTAGTCCTAAGCATTAGCAAAAACATTCATTAAACATATTTTCGAATTTCAAAGTGAGAGTATCGATATTATTACTAAAAGAATAAAAACTCAAGTTGGGTATTATTTGTACGCCCTACTAACCCGACCACCCAGCCATCAAAAATAAAAAAAAAAAAATGAAAAAAAATACAACTCCGTGCACCCGGACTATGAAACAACGAGCAGCCGTTCCACCCGAACTATAAACAAAGAGCAGCCGTACCGACCAGACTATAAATTAATATACGAGACCTCAGCGAAGGCAACAACATAAATACACATTTATTTAATATTTAAGTTTTTTTGTCTTTTTATAATTCACTTGTTGTTCTTACAGAAAAATTGTCAAGTAGAAGTGAAATAAAGTAGGAAATTCGAGCAACTTATTCCTATGAAGGTAGTAGTTTTCCCACCGCTAGAAGTTGATTGACAACGAGTTAAGGGCTAACTATAATGAACGGAATGAAGCGGACGGAGCCGTCCGTAACTGAGCGAATACAATGAATTCCTATATTGTGCCCGCAATAGCGGTTTGCTCCGTTTCGTAAATTTTCGTTCAGTTTTGCTTACGGATGTAAACTGCGCCCCCTTCGCTTTTTACGGACGAAAATTTGACAGCTGACTGGTTTTGTTGATTTTTCTGAAGAGGAATTCGATTTGTTGTTTATTTTAAGAAATAAATATCTTGAAATTGCTTGTTTGTTGCATGGCAACCGAAATTCACAAATTATTGGAAATAAAAAACAAATATTTTATTTTGAAAGATACTTCCGTACACATCCGTCCATTATGGGTAATGTGTTCACATGGCAGTTCGGAAGCGAGCGTTTCGTTCGGTTCTGACACTAGCTTCCGCTTGCTTTCGCTCATTATAGTTAGCCCTTTATGGTGCTTAGGGCAATATCGATTGTTCCTATTTTTGACCGAATTTTCCTTTTTTTTTCTCCTTCCGAGATTCCACCTCACTTTGAGGCTGGGCGATAGGATATTCTAGCTCCTTCAGAGAACTCACCTCACTTCGAAGCTGCGGCTTATTTAGCTTCTTCCGAGAATCCTCCTCATTTCGAGGTAGCGTCAGCGGCAAGTTTACCTCCTTCACTTTGAGGCAGCGGCTATTCTAGCTTCTTCCAGAATCCCCCTCACTATGAGGCAGCGGCTTATTTATCCATTTCCGAGAATCCCCCTCACCCTGAGGCTGTGCCGTTAGGACAGTTTAGCTCCTTCCGAGAATCTCCCTAACCTTGAGGCAGTGGCTATAGGTTGTTTTACCTTCCTTGGAGATTCCCCAACATGTTTCCGAGTACATATTACCCAGTAACGTGCTGACCTACACCTTCTTGAGGTGCCTCTGAGAGGTTCATGTCAATTTATTGGCATGAACCTGCGGACGTAGGCAGCTTTAGTCTAATGGAATTGACGGATTGAAGCAGGACGTATGATGAAGATTAATGCGATCCTTAAAAGATAATATATCTAAGTATATATTAAATGAGGAAATTACGATCAACGAGTACCGAATGTGGATAAACGTTAATGAAATTAGACGCCCTATTGGGTGTGTCGATCAATGTGGATATACTTGACAGAGGGTGAGCGGTTTCCCTCATCCGCCAGCTGGATAAAAGCTGCAAAACAAAACAAAAGATCACAAAACAAAAAAAATGTGTGCAAACTAATTGTTATAAAAAAAAAAAATGTGACACCACCCCTCACCCAGAGGCAATTGGGTACCGTGGGTAGTGAGATTTAGCACCTCACTAGTGGGATGGACCTTCTCGGGGGTTGTGGTTATCTGAGTTTGGCCTAAGCTGCTATTCGCAAACCACGGTTGACGGCTCTTCTTTCGGTGTGAAAGTTGAGCAGTTTCCGTGACCGGACAACGGCTCTTCTTTCGCGTGACTGAAAGTTGAGTGCGGTTCCGTGTGTTGCATGAATAGTAGTCTACAATCAAACCAAGATGAATAAGGGCTGGCACTAATTCGTTCGGTACTGGTGTGAATCTAGATGCAGGGTACCCGCTTCTTTCTTTAGAAAGTTGAGGTGTGCTTTTGTACTCTGGTGGATCATCAGGAAGAGGTTATAAATAAAACATAGTGACATTGCTGACTTCGGTTGGAAATTGTCACGCCGACAGTGTGGATAGGTCCACCGTCAGATAAGGCTTAATTGTAAGGTGCTGACGTTAAATCTTTCTTACTTCTGTCACCAAGTGAGGCCGTGGCAACAGATTATATTTTTCTCCTTCCGAGAGTCCCCCTCACTTCGAGGCTGTAGCGCTATAGTACTTAACTTACTATATAAGATTAGTAGGATACAAGAGTATTGACAGAATTGATATGTACATTTAATTTTAGGACTGAATTTTGTTAATAAACTAAAACTAAATGAAGAAGAAGTTGAAAACTAATTGGAAAGAGTTCAGCGTTTTCTTAAGACTGAGTTTCACAGTGCTTTCCTCAGACCTTGGATTCCGACGAGTATACTCCAGCCCGTGTACATTAAGAATCACAATACATACTTTATTACTTGGGATTTCTTGGGACTACAGTTATGTCTTATCGCCAATCACTTGTAAGTTCTAATTGAAAAATCTGTTCAAGTATTTACCTAATTTTTATCAGTAATTTGTTTTGTTTTGAAAGATTTAATCAAAACGAATAAGTTAAATTGTCTTAAATGACAATAACATTGAAATGAAGATTAAAAGCCAAATTTATTATCAGCTCTGTACAAATATAAAAATGAGCAACAGGTGTTAATTAGATAACTGAGTGAGACGCATGACGCAGTCAAAGAATCTGAAATCACCGTTTTGAATAATTATATTATTAAAAAAATATTCTTTTCATTCAAAATGGATATGCAATGGACATGAGGATAAGCTTCGACATTTCTTAAGATAATCGCCACAGCAAATGTTTTTCGAGTGCGTTGTTTCTTCAAAACGGGGTATAGGGTATTCAACAACATGTTTATCAACTTGTCGTGTTGGCAGATTTATGTAATGTCTGTTTGACATTTCCAATCGTTTTTGTTTCCATAAGCTAAGCTAAAATCAAGATTATGGGTGTCAAATCAAGTCGATTCGTTGTCAAAAGACTGTTAAGCTCAAAAATTCTTAATTCAAGTCCAAAACTCTTATTTTAAGCTTGTTTTTTTCTAAGCTTAAAATTCCCATTTTAAGATTGTGAAATCTTAAATCAAGACACCATTGAGTTTTCAAGGATTAAACTCTACCCGGTTTCTTATTCCCCATGCTGTTAAAGTCAGAGTTTAATGAAGTTATCATATTTCGCCATAGCGGTTCCACATTCGAAGAGGAGGGATGTGAGCCTGGAAACAAATAAGACATAAGACAAGCTAAGGGTACTATCATCAAGGAAACAGTTTATTGGATTAGAAGTTACAGACAAGAGATCATTGATGAAAATGAGAAAGAGGGTCGGAGACAAAATGGAGCCCTGGGGCACACCAGCATTTATTTTGTGGGTTTCAGACTTAAACCCGTCCAATACAAATTGTATGGAATTGTATAGTTTCTAATCTAACGAAGGAGGAACTAATCTATACCGAAAGCACGCATTTTCGATGAGAGAGCCTGGTGGCGAACTCTATCAAATGCCTTTGAAATATCAAGTGCACCAATCTTATTTTCTCCAAAACGATGTAAAGATTTGTTCCACTATTTGGTGAGATAGACTACCAGATCACCAGTGGACCTGTTGCTGCGAAAGCCGTACTGCCGGTCATTAAGAAGCTTTGGTTCTTCAAGATATTTCTTTAGCTGATAGTTTATCAGCGTTTCCATAACCTTAGAAAGAAGGAAAGTTAGTGCAACCGGACGATAATTGGAGGAAGAGGAGGATTCGCCTCCTTAACAAATGCGGTTCTTCAAATGCTCAGATCGAGCCCAGAAAAATAGGATAGATGGAAAAGCTTACGCAAGGGTTGAAAAACACCTCTCCAGAGCAATAGCAGGGAATACCATCGAGGCCAGCGGATCTGTATGTTGAGATCTTTTAGGACCACCGCTACAGCACGAGTGCGAAACAAGATTTGTCTCATGGCATCATTGACGAGGTCAAGAACTGGAGGAGTCATGACACTCCCAGGCAGCGAAGAGTTGGAGGCGAGCTGCATAGCCTAGCTTTTGTGAGAGATCTAACGACTGGAGTATCATCATCAACGACTGTTAGGACAAAGGAAGAAGAAGAATTCTTCATGTTTTTCACAAATGACCAAACATTTTTACTGCCTGTGGGACATTGCAGAATTTTTTGACGTAATTTTTGCTGATACAAAAACTTTGGCCGTCGAATATACATAGGCATTGCAGACCTTCCTGGCTTGTTTAAACTAATTCCGGTTCTCTCAGTAGGGTTGGCTTTGCTAAAAAGGAAATTTACCTCTTTAAGCCTGATAACCTCTTTTCAGCTCATAACAAACCATGCGTTCTCTTTGGGTCTAATGCTTTTAACTCTATTCGGGTTAAAAGTTCTCATTCCAAGAAGAATTAAACTTGTGAGCATATCCGCACTGGAATCTACGTCACTATCAAGGGAGCATAGTGACCAGTTAAAGATCCTGAAATTTATTTGTTAAGATCGTCCCAGTCGGCCATCTCGTACTGACAAACGTTTGCCTTAGGAGCTCTATCTTTAACTGGAATTTTTTGACACGAGAAATATGCAGATATGACAATGGTCAGATCGGCCTAGAGGCGATAATACACTTATTGTATATTAATCAGGGAACATGTCCAGTATTCGTGTGGGCTCGTTGACGAGTTGAGTAAGATGGTTAAACTCAGCAAACATTTTAGCACACTCCTTCGGGCGTTGTCTTGCTCGAATGCATATCTCCACAAACAAAGCTCTAGTTTGATATGTAGTTCGAGCCTCTTGTGGTCTTTCTCAAGCTATCCACTAACATTTTTTTAACAGTATTTACATATTTTCAATAATTCATTGTTTTTCCAAAGCAAATCGATTATTCCGATTTAAAGTAACCACTTAAATTGAGACTAAAACCAATTACACCATCAGCAAGTACATCTGTGGATACCTACAGGAAGTGTTTAAAACAAAATGCCCATGTATGTTTTGCAATGCAAACCAATTTTTATATCACTAATGGAGTTGGCTACAGTAAGTCTAACATAATATAAAAAAAAAATGGAAGCTCTAGAATAAATTGCCGTTTATATTTTAGCGCGGTAGGTAATAGCCGTGTTACATGCAATCGATTGAAAAGCAAATAATTGTTTGAATATTTTTACTATTTTGTTTTTAATTTATGTATTTTAATATTTTATTGTAGAAAAGGAGGAAAGGTTTGCTGTAAATACAAATAAAACTGTATATTTGTTTTTGTTTGCTTGATTTCAAACTATTGAACTAAATAACTGATACAAAAACCTACATTTTATGCAAATGATGAATAAATGGTTTTATGGTTTTGAATTCTGGTTAATCTACATTAAGTGAGGAAACACAACTTAGTTTTTAATATTTAGGAAAGTTGGTGTTTATTGTCCGACATTCGATTATCACAACTGGCATAGCCACCTCGCGAACCGAATAAGCCCATCAGTTGGTGGAAAGCTGCTGTTAACATCATCAGTTGTCGCCCAGCCCACAAAAGTAGAACTATTTGAGCCCTTATTTTTCGAAGAAGACTGACGATAGTGCAATAATTATCGATAAATTGTCTTCTGAAAAATTCAAACTACAAACATACAAGAAATTGAAGTTAGACCAACGAGACTTTTCTGCCTGCCTGATTAAAACACAATCGTCAGTCAAGTCGACCTTTTTGATCGTAAAGAAATTATGCGAGGCCTGATCGAGGACCTTTACATACGTTGGATCCTGACTGGCCGTGATACGATTTAATTACATCAAATATTTTTCAGACGCGAAATATAGCAGAATCTGTTGACCACTTGATACATGTACATACCGCTTAGATGTACATATCGTTGGCGACACGTGAAAGTTGTGTGTGATTAGCGAATTTTCGAAAAAATTACCCTTCTTGGCGAAAAGAACATACCTTTTCGTAGTACGGCACTAAGTGAAAGGTCTGCATCGGTGGCTAGCTCAATAGCCATTTGACTTTTACAACGAATTCTTCTTTCTGTTGAATCGTCGTATTTCTCCGATATTTTCATACCAAGAACCTACCCTCCTTATTGCACGGGGGACTACTGTTACTGCCAAGTATGGCAACCAGTTTCGTCCATGATGAAGATGTAACAAGGTTGGGCAGATAAATCCTTATGCTGCAAAATGACCTCCAACAAACATCTCGCTTGCATATACCATTTGCTCGTGCTCTAGAACGAGCAACGACGGCGAATTAATTTCTTTTTTTTTTTATAATTAACGATGCCGTCTTCAGTCCCAGTTCGACCGAACACCGTTATGAGCTACTTTGACTCATTTGAAGCCCAGCCCGTAAAAGGAGCAGATTTTCCCGCTCATGCACTTGGAATCACATCAAATGCCTGGTATTCCAGGCTGGGGGTTGCTCGTCGGGATGATTTCCCGACTACGTAGAAAAACATTTAGTTGCGAAGCAAAAACAGGCCGGGAATGGCCGGATGAGGATTCGTCATAGGAAGCAGACTCAGGAAAAAAGCCTTGAGCTTCAAATGTGTAAGCGAACGCTTACATGCGAAATAGGACGATACCAGAGACGAGTTCTTAGCTCCTTGACGAAATGTTGTGGTAGCAAGCACCTAGTTTATACATCTCAACATCCATAAAGGTACGTGGAGATCTCCTGACCGTAAACCAGATTGATCACATTGCGATCGACGGAAGGCACTTGTCCAGCATTTAAGATTTTCGAACTTTCCGATGAGCTAACATCGACTCGGACCACTACCTCGTCGTAGCCAAGCTTGTGCTATGAAAATCCCGACAACGCCCAAAACAAGGAAATGCTGCAAGAAAATTTGACGTCGGACGGCTATAATCGCAAGAGATCGCCTTCTGTGATCAAGTGTCATATAACCTCTTAAGAAGTCCTATGCCATCAACATCAAGTATCAAGAAAGCAGTTAGAGATGCCGCCTCTAATGTGCTGTGTTTTACACAGTCACCAAAACAAAACCCCTGGTTTTATGAAGAAAGGAGGCATGCCCATGCAATGCAGCTAAGCAAGAGACATACAAAGCGGCACTGCATAGAAGGACAAGAGCTGCTCGTGAGCTTTACGAGCAAAAGAGGTAAGAGGAGCGCCGGCTTTTCAGGAAAAAAAAAGAGAGACAAGCGTCAGATCGAGTATGTTGAGAGAGCCGACAGCAGGAATGAAGTTCGGACCCATGCCAGCAGGGATAAAGATAGGAACATCATAGTAGAATCGCAGTCATTGCTGGGGATTTGGAAAGACCCCTTCTGTAGACTGTATAACGGCGACAATGAACGAAATCCCGCCGTCAGGCGGGAGCCTTTCATCAGACACGAAGATAGCCAACAATTCCATGAACCCAACCTAGAAGAAGTGAAAACCGCAATATCACGGCTGAAATCTAGCAAAGCCGCTTGAGCAGATGGTCTAGCTGCCGAGCTGTTCAGAGCAGTAGCTTACGAGCTAGATAGGAGCATGCACCAAATTATCTGTTAGATATGGTAGGAAGAATGCATGCTCGATGAATGGAACCTCAGCATTGTTTGCCCGATCCTAAAAAAGGGAGATCCTCTAAACTGCGCCAACTACAGAGGAATCAGCCTACTTAACATTGCCTACAAGATCCTCTCTACCGTAATATGTGAACGTCTGAAGCCTTTCGTCAACAATCTGATTGGTCCTTATCAATGTGGCTTCAGACCAGGAAAGTCAACCATCAACCAAATTTTAACTTCGCGGAATCGCGGCAGATCCTGGAAAAAACTATATGAACTCCAAATCGATACCCATCACATTTTCATCGACCTTAAGGCCGCGTATGACAGTATCTACAGAGACAAACTGCATAAAACTATGTCTTGTTTTGGCATCCCTGGCAAGCTCATTCGCTTGTGCGAAATGACGATGGAGTTGGCAAGGCAACGAGGTTACGAAATCTTCGATGTCAAAAAAGGATTCCGACAAAGCTATGCACTACTATGCGATTTCCTTAACATCGTACTTGCAAAACTCCAGCATCAACACCAGAGGCACTCTTAAGGAGAGTTAAGAAAGTAGTGGCAAAAATGGGTTTAGCGGTAAATGAGGGCTAAACGAAGTATATGCTGTCTTCGAGGAACGACACCCAACGCCGATGGACGGCTCGGACATAACGTCACAATAGACGTATACCTACAACTTCGAGGTAATTGAGAAGTTTGTCTACCTAGGCTCCGATATAAATACTGGCAATAACACCAGCGCCGAGATCAGACGAAGAATAACTCGTTTTGATAGTTGCTTTGACACTCGGCTATCTGACACTTCAAGAATTAAATTAACAATAACAAACATTTCTGTCAAAACTATAAACGAGAAACTAACCAAAAGTATGTCCAAACAAAATTCAGCTAATATTTGGAAATTAAAATGTTAGAAAACGAATAAACAACATGAAACTTTAAGATTGATATAAAAAGATCCTACGAAGACGAACGTGTTGTCTAATTCCATTTCAATAAGAATAACCTTGAAAGGTCTCATTTTCGATAACTTTCGCCATTCGTTTCGTTTAGGAATGCCCACACACCACACATACCCTAAATGTCTTTACAAATCGACTGCCAAAAGGATGTTGATGCGGATATTGGCAGGATATATACTAACTCCATTCCAAAGACTAGGCAAAATAGATTTGTGTGTTTCGGCATCTCAAATTGGCCACATTCATTTCCATTACGTGCGTGCGGATAAATCGGGCAGTATTTTTAATTCTCATACACATTGGCCTGTTAGTCCAGCTAGGGATTAAGTTTCGACTTTGTATCATCATCTCAGTCCAATCTCTTTTCTCGATTTTCTATACCACTCTATTTATCGCCTCTGCAGGTCGACCAAACGATGCGTCGAATGACGATGACGATGACGATGACGACGAATACGGCGGACGCACGGTGGTGATGAGATGATGATAATGTTTTGCGGTAATGATGTTGCTTTGGCACTCTGGTCACGTTAGCAGCAAGCAAATATGCTTCGACTTAAGCCTAAAATGTATATGAGGTCCTTTCGATTTCGAAAGGCTTCCTCCAATTCAAACGGATAGAGTCGTTAGTTCGAGAATGCCTAAATTTATTTTACTTGTTGTGAATGTTCCTTGTTGCAAAGATGTGATCTGATTTCCATCGCACATGTAGGAGTCCCTTCCCCCTTTTCTATACGTGTAAATGTTCGATGATTTCTTTGCAGCATTCATAAAATTGTCTTCAGTCTTTGTTTAGTTAGGAGTGAAGGAGCAAAACATAACTGAGTGACGACGACCGACGCGATGCGAGGCACGGGACGAAGGCGACCAAAGACGGACGACGGTCCTTTTGGCTGCGGGTTTATTAAGGCTTTCGATTCCATGAAAATTGAATATCAATCATTGTTGTCTAATTAAGTTTGTGTAAACGTGGTTGTCGAATATTTTATTACCTGAAGTTGGCGAAAAGGTACACCTTCCTTCCGGGTCTTATATTAAACTTCTCAATGGCGACAGAGCCAGGGGCGTGCCAATTAAGTCATTCAGGGAATTCTTAAGCTATTTATTAAATTAAATATGCAATAATCCTCAAGGATATGGCACCATCAAATGTCTTTCGGTTTGAGTCAATGTATTTGCCATTGCCATTGCCGTGGTTGTAAAGAGATTGCAAGGTATATCGGTTGTGTGTCTGTTTTCAAATCTTACTATATCTGTGCCGTAATTTCTAATTATCTCAATACAACTGTTAAATACATAGTAGAGGTTTCAGTCAGTGTATGTGTGTAATGAGGACAAATAATATTTGATATTTGATTTGGGGCAATGTTTGATTATGAAACTGAATCGTATTGAATTTGTGTTACGTAATTAGGTTTTATGTGTTTTAAGAGTTGGGGGGCTTTGGGTTCTTGAGACAAAATAAATATTGTTCCTTTGTGAGATTGTTAAGAAAACTATTTAGCAGTGGGTGTAAGGAGATTTTATTGAAAGTTCTTTGATCAAATAGCTCTGGCTTTGTTTCCACATCTTTAATTGTGGAATCAAAGAAATATATTTGTACATTTTTCGCCTCGAGGTGCGTTGGTAAAATTTTGTTAAGCTAATAAATAACTAAGAAGAAAGTCATACAAGTCTGACCTTTCTGACAAGTTCTTAGAGCAGGTTCCTGTCTTGTACATATCAGGACAAATGGGGAAGATTCGTTTGGCTACCTCTTTTTTAATTACAAATGAAAAGAAGATTGGTGTTGGTGATTTATTTAAAGCCCAAGAAACGAAGGGGTGGCAAAGTCGGACAGCATCATGACTTACTTATGGTGGCGCTACGGTCCAGGTTGGACCAAGGCCTCATCCAAAAAAACGTCTTCAACCAGCTCAGTCCCTAGCTAGCTGTCTCCAGGTTCAGGTCCTCTATTACCAGTGTGCTCCACCTGAATCACGGTCTTCCTCTTCTGCGACGCCCTTTCGGGTTGGATTCGAAGACTCTACGTGCCGGAGCATTATTTTCCATTCCCTCTACATGGCCTAACCATCTAAGTCGTTGGACCTTAACTTTTCTTGCTAGGTCAGTGTCGCGGAACAGCTCGTACAGTTAGTTCTTGATTGAATCTTCGTCTCCACTCTCCATTTATGCAGACAGGACCAAACATCACTCGACAATTTTTCTCTCAAAGCATCCCAAAGCGATTTCATCGGATGTTGTCATGGTCCATGTCTCTGCACCATACATTAGGACCGCGAGGATGAGGGTTTTGTAGAGTTTTTTAGTTGCTCGGGATAGGATTTTCCTACTCCATTGCCTTCTATATCCCAAGAAGCAGCGATTGGCAAGAGTGATCCTTCGTTTGATTTCAGCGATGGTGTTGTTGCCTGAGTTGACAGCGGATCCTGGGTAGACGAAGTCCTTAACTACTACAAAGTTAAATCTGTCTATGTTGACGTTTGCTCCCGTACGTCGATGTTAGTTGTCCTTTCTTGTTGACAGCATTGACTTGGTCTTACCCTCGCTAATCGCTCGACCCATCTTCCTGGCTTCCGTCTCAAGACTCACAAACGCTCCACTGACATCGCGCTGTGTTCTTCCAACTATTTCAATGTCGTCTGCGTATCCTAGTATGGCTGGACGGACTTTTGAAAGATTGTGCCTCTGGTGTTGACGTTATAGAGTTTTGCACAATCTTTTCAAGTTTGATGTTGAAGAAATCGCCTTTTCTTAAACCTTTTTTGACATCTAATGTTTCCGTTAGGTTTTTTCCGACCACGATGGACAGCGTGAGTTTTCAATTGTCATCTTACACAGACGAACGAGTTTTTCTGGGATGCCAAAACTAGACATTGCTCTTCATAATTGGTTTCTATAGACGCTGTCATACGCGGCCTTGAAATCGATGAAAAGGTGGTAGGTATCGATTTGAAGTTCCTGGGCCTTCTTCAAGATCTGCCGAAGGGAGAATATTTGATCGATGGTGGATTTCCCGGGTCTGAATCCAAACTGATAAGGATATATCAGGTTGTTGACGAAAGGCTTCAATCGTTCACACAGAACGGCCGACAAGAACTTGTAGGCGATGTAGCGAAGACATACCTCTGTAGTTGGTGCAGTTCAGGGGATCTCCTTTCTTGAGGAGGGCATACGATGCTGGGGTTCTATTCGTTGGGCATGCTTTCCTCCACCAGTTGAGCTGGTGCATGCTCCTAACAAAATCATCTCAACCAGCTTTGAGCAGTTCGGTGCAGAGATGATATATGGTAAGGAGATGGGAAACTAAGCTGTCAAAATGACAGATGCCTACAAGCGTTTTTACCAATACTATCACAGTTTGGACCATAGTTTCTTTAAAAGTATGCGTGGTTTTACCAATTCTATCACAGTTTGGACCATAGTTTTTGTGAGAGTATGCGTGTTTTTACACAGTAAATATGGTCCTACCATATTGTTTTTGTTTTTATATTATTCATGTACAAGGAAAGAAAATAAAATGAAAGAAAATGAAAATTGCGGGATCTAGGGAGTGAAACGTAAGTCAGTTTCCCATCTTGTTACTTATTTAATCTTTGGTTCGGTGTCTTACCCGTCAGCTCCAGCGGCTTTGTTCGACTTAGTTTAGTTATCGCTATCTTCACTTCGTCCATGTCGGGTATTTGGAATTGTTGGCCTTCTGCACCCAAGCTGATTAGTATTGCCGGCAGAGTTTTGGTCGTCATCGCCATTATACAGCTTGGAAAAGTAGTCTTCCCATATCGTCAGTACTGACGGTGGTTCCACTACGCTGTTCCCATGATGGCCTCTACAGGCTTTGGTCCAAGGTGTATAAGCCATGGGGGTTTGTTTTACCTTTTTGTAAAACTTTCGAACCTCGTTCCTATTGTGACATCCCTCTATCTCCTCGATCGAGCTCATCTCATGCTCCCTTTATTTCTTTCACAGAATGTTGTACTCCTCTTTTCTTTTCCGTTCGTAGAGCTCACTAGTCGTGTCCTTCTTTGAAGCGGCGCTTTGTATGCTTCTTGTTTAGCTCCATGTGCTCGACGGCACTCATCGTCAAACCATCTTGTATGCTAGAGAAGTGTCGTGCGTCGATTGCAATGTGATCAATCTGGTTGAAGGTTGATTGTTCAGGAGATTTCCATGTCCCCTAGCAGATATCGAGATGTAGGAATCGCGAAAAACTATAATCGATACTGCTGCGAGGCAATCAGCTTCATTAGAGGTTAAGGAGGCCAAGACCAAATCGCCAGATCCTTCTATATGATCGAGTGTTAAGTAACCTCTTCAGAAGTCCTAATGCCGCGAACATCAAGTATCGAAGACCAGCTAGTGGCAACATTGCCAGAATGCAGTAAGAGATGCTGCCTCTAATGTGCTGGATTTCTCTCAGCTACCAAAACGAAACCCCTGGTTTGACGAAGAATGCAGGTAGGCCCATGCAGTCAAGCAGAAGGCATACAGAGCTGCGCTGTATAGAAGGCAGGAGCTGAGCTCTAAACGAGCAAAAGAGGAGAGAGGAATGTGGACTTGTCAGAAAAAAAGAGTGAGCATGAGAAGCGTCAGATCGAGGATGTTGAGAGAGACGCAATGAAGTTCGGAGGTTTTATTGGTAGGTAAAATAGCTGGTGCTAGGTCAAAAACCGATGCCTGCCAGAGATTAGCAAATGACCATCATAGTAGAATCGCAGTCAATACTTGGGATTTGGAAAGACCAAATCTGTTACTTACTCTACTATTAACACGGGCAATAACTACGGCGTCGAGATCAGACGAAGAATAGATCTTGCTAATCGCTGTTTCTTTGAGCTAAGAAAGCAATTGTGTGGAAAAGCCCTCTGTCGAGCAACTAAGTCAAGTCTGTACAACACCCTCATCATCCCAGTCCTGCTGTATGGTGAAGAAGCTTGGACCTTCACAAAAACGGATGAATGTGCCTAAGACTGTTTCGAGAGGAAAGTTCTTCGGGCCGTCTTTGGCCAAGTGTGCATTGATGGCGAATGGCATAGAAGATTTAACAACGAACTTTACGGGTTTTACAGCGACATGGACGTAGCCAGAAGGCTCAAGGTCCAGAGACTGAGATGGCTCGGTCATTTAGAGCGGATGGACACCAATTCTCCGGCCCGGAAAGCCTTCCACACTATTCCCGAGGGACGTAGAAGGAGAGTAAGACCGTGACTTAGATGACGCACACAAGTGGAAAAAGACCTCCATCAGCTTGGAGTACAAAACTGAAGACAGTTAAATAGGGACCGAGCTGGCGGAGACTGTTGATTTAAGGCCCAAGTCCACACCGGACTGTATAGGGCAACCTTAAGTTAGTAAGTTATTGAATTGGCGCAGAAGTATGTGTAATAAAAACCATAATCACAATCAATTTTCCGAAAAAGCTGGATCTGTGTCCAGCATCGGCTGTTCTTAAAACACCATCCAGGGTTATCTATTCGAAAATCTCAAAAGAGATTTCTAAGGCACAATTAAATTGTATTTGTATTTCCAAGGAATATGTTTACATTGTTGTTATATTATGTAATTTCTTCGCCAAGGATGCAGATGTTTCTTCGATTCGGCTTTGAACCAGGCCAATAAATTTGGCAAAATACAACCCTGTGACAGTTTTGTCCCTCTACAAGTATTACCGACCAATGGGACAGTCTTCGCCTTCTTCGGAGCAGATTTGTTCGCCGGCTAAAGTCCACTGTTTCGATTGTTCCTTTGTTTCTTCGTTGACGGTCAATAAACGGCGTCAATTGTTGATTTTGTTGTTCACGTTTATCTTCCGTGATCTTGGTTTTCGAATGACCCGGTAATCAAACAGGCTTCTTATCAGTGTCTCCCAATTTTCCAATTTACCACTGTTTTCCGAATTTTAATGTTTTCTAATTGAAAAACTTCGATTAAATTACATTTTTATCCAACATTCTTCAAAGCTGCCTTAATTAAACTTCCTTCACTTGTTCCGTTGTACAAAATCTAGAAGCATACAATTTGTCTTCGATGTCTTCCATTGTTACGGAAGGAAATTAATTGCTGTTGTGATTTGACTTAATTTTATCTCGGGGAATTTCATTAATAATAAATGTTGCTTAGACACAGCCGGATACATGAGAAATACAATTTAAGACCTACCTTATACGAAAAACGTCACAGGTATCTTCTTGTCGTGTATTTATTGCATATCCTTGTGGGTTGAGACACTAGAAAATTCCAATGCATTAGCATTACCGATTAGGTTCACACAAACACAGTTATTCATTGTTGGCTTGTCAAGCTTAGCGACAATCGCAGGATTTTTTTACAAGATGAAGCCATTATTGTTGTGTTTTCAGTTCTTTTTTTGTGTGTGTAGCTCCGTAAATTTTAGCTACAGAGCACACCACACCAAACAAATTGGAATAAAAGATCGGATTGCCCTTAAGGCAGGCAGATTTTCTACTCAACCTAATTGGGGCTAAGGGAGGATGACGCCAACGTCACCAACGCCGCCGCCGCCATAGCTTCCGAACAACATCAGGGGTCGTGAAAAACGAAAAGAACATTGAATGCATTGCAAAATGGGTGCAAACACAAAAAAAAAGTCCCGCGCAAAATTCCATACAATCTAATGAAGAAAGAGATTGATATATGTATGTGCATACCTACACATGTAGCTATATGAAAGAAGCAGTTAGAAAGACTTATACAAAAGCAAATATATCTCGGCACGAAGGACATGAACTTTTGTAATTAGGAAATGCATTTCCTTCAATTGCCATTAGTTTGTGAGAAAGTTGCAATGGCGCCGAAAAGACGCCAGACACCAACAGCGAATTGTCTTCGTTTTAAGCTTTACGTCTCTAGTATGTAATGCATGATTATTTTGCAGACAAATAGATGTTGGTTTCATGTAAGCGTTTGGAAAAACAAATTTTTTCTCACTTTTCTGAATTAAGGATTCGCACAGAGATGCATTCATTTTCTAGGCGATGCGGCACTTAATAAAAAAGTAAAAGTAAAAGTTTGACAATTTTGTTAGTGCCTGAAGGGATTTTTTTTGTGGCGACTTTTCGGTTATGTTTTAAACTACGAAAAATGCTAAAATGTCAAAAGACCAAGACAGTAGTAATACATGATGATGTTTGGAGGGAACTTAATTGCATATGGGTGCAGTTTTTGTTGAACTTTGCTTCTTTAAAGCAGCAGTTGTAAGACCTTGACGTTAGCAAACGGAAATTCGACCTTTTGTGAAGTGCGTCAAAAATCTATACATAAGGCTTTTTTACTTTTTCTAGGCAAATAACAGGAATTCTCTTCAACTGTGCTTTGAACCGGGGTTGAGTCGGTGTCCCAGTCCGAGGCCAAGCCCCGAGTCTGAGTTCGATTCCGAGCCCGAGTCCGAGTCTGAGCCCGAGTCCGAGTCCAAGTCCGAGTCCGAGTCCGTGTCCGAGAACGAGTCCGAGTCCGAGTCCAAGTCCAAGTCCGATTCCGAGTCCGAGTCCGAGTCCGAGTCCGAGTCCGAGTCCGAGTCCGAGTCCGAGTCCGAGTCCGAGTCCGAGTCCGAGTCCGAGTCCGAGTCCGAGTCCGAGTCCGAGTCCGAGTCC
>CAKKXW010000003.1:19892717-19902847 GCA_920937365.1 Sphaerophoria rueppellii | reverse complement strand
GTGATTTTAGATACGTTTGGAGCCGTATTTCTTTACAAATTGTCAACAAAACGATAGAAGTGAAGTTAATGTTTGATTTGTGATGCATAAATTAAATTTTTAATGTCAAATGTTAATAAATTTGAGAAAACGAATTTATTCGTCGCGAAAAGAATTGTAGTTGACACGAACCAAACTCTATTCGCGTTCCACATCATCCACACTCCCAACGAACAAAATGTTCGTGCGCGTCTAACCTCAAAAATTGTTCTTGCTTTGTGTTTTGGTTGTTCATTCGCGACGAATTAAAAACTCTCATGTGAAAGAAATGTCAAAATCGACGAATTTTCGTTCATTCGTTGGTCGTCGTTCGTGCTCATGTGAATAGTGCTTTACTTGTGCTACAGTCCGTTGTGGACTTGGGCCTCAATCAACAGTCTCCGCCAGCTAGCTCGGTCCTTAGCTAGCTGTCTCCAGTTTTGCACAAGTTGATTGAGATCCTCTTCCACTTGAGTGCGCCACCTGAGTCGCAGTCTTCCTCTCCTCCTACATCTCTCGGGGATAGTGTCGAAGGCTTTCCGGGCCAGAGCATTGTTGTCCATCCGCTCTAAATGTCCGAGCCATCTGAGTCACTGGACCTTGACCCTTCTGGCTAGGTCCATGTCATTGTACAACCCATAATGTTCGCTGTTATATCTTCTTTGCCATTCCCCTTCAATGCACACGGGGCCAAAGATGATCCGAACAACTTTCCTCTCGAAACAGCTTAAGGCACTTTCATCGGATTTTGTCAAAGTCCATGCTTCTGCACCATACAGCAGGACTGGGATTATGAGTGTGTTGTACAATTTTACCTTAGTTGCTCGAGAGAGGGCTTTTCCACTCAATTGCTTTCTAAGCCCAAAGAAACAGCGATTAGCAAGATCTATTCTTCGTCTGATCTCGGCGCTGGTTTTGTTGCCCGTGTTTATAGCGGAGCCTAAGTAGACAAACTCCTCACTACCTCGAATTATATGTGTCTATTCTATTGTGACGTTCTGTCCGAGCAGTCGGTGTTGGTTGTCCTTCCTCGAAGACAGCATATGCTCATTTTTCCCTCATTTACCGCTAAACACATTTTTGCCGCTTCTGTCTCAATTCTCACAGAGGCGCCATTGACATCACGCTGTGTTCTTCCCATCAATATCATCGGCGTACTCGAGAAGAAGAAAACAAACTTCAAGAAGTCACTTTTCTGGATCAATTCTAAAAGTTCACATGTTTTTGATTCTGATGATGGGAAAGGCTTCCTTGCGTGTTTTTCTTAAATGGAATGAACATTATTGTTCTAATTTTGAATAGACAAAATCCGACCCGGTCACTGAACCTTTCTGCATCTTGATCAAAGTTGCCCGACTTGGATGTCCTAATCTTTGATGCCATAGGTCATACGAAGTTTTCTGTTTAACAAACTTGTTCATTGCCTTTAGTTTTGGTTGAACCAAATCAACAAAACTTGCAGTAGCTATCAAATTACTTTCATTCGAAATTGTGCATTTATCTGATGTAAACTCAATTTTATATCCATATTTTGTCATTTGGCTGACAGATAAGAGATTGGCACATAGGTTCGGTACGTACAGAACGTCTTTAATTGTCACAGCCACTGGTTTACCTTCAACCAAAATATAATGTAGTTTGACAACTCCTTTGGTTTTGAAATTCAAATGAAAATTATCAGCAACAGTAACTTCATCCGTAGTGTCCGTGGCTTAGTGGTTAGGTGAGGTGGTTGCTAAGCAGAACGTCGTGGTTTTGAGTCCTTCTCATGCCCATACAGTTTTTATTTAATCTTTCACGGGTACAACCTCTTGCGAAGAACTTACAAAAATTCCAAGTGTATCGATCTGTCATGAAAAAGTGCTTCTCAACTTTGCTGTTCGGAATCGGCGTTAAATTGTAGGTCCCCTCAGTTCTTCACACGCAATTGTTGATGAGAGTAAGCCACTTAGGCCTTGGCTTCTTAAGAGCTCTCGCGTCACTCAATTTATTTCGTTTTTTGATTTTTTAGTAACTTCTTCTTCATTGACTAAGGACCGATTCTGCAATCATTCTATCCGATTAGTCATATGTTTTGATGCACTTGAATCAATAACGAATAGTGATGTCTTCGCAACTTCTTCTTGTAATAAGCGAATCATATAAAACTTGTTATCTAATGGGTTACGATTTTTAGGGCAGTTTTAAGCATAATGCCCTTGTTTTTCACATTCGAAGCATTTAAAAGTTGATGTACGTAAAATCGCTTTGCCTTTCACAGAATGCTTAACAAGGAAAACAGTTCCATCAGCTCCAGATTCATCAGTGAAGTCGTTCACATCTTGAAGAAGCGTAATCTTTATTGCGTCTGCTGTAATCTTCAACCACGATCTTTCTATTCCCATTATTATGGGAAATATGCATTCCGAATGTATTCAATTTATTTTGAAGTCATTTGATTCACAATAGGCCAGTTCCACCTAACAACATCTCACTAAGATCTTAATGTCACTTTGACTGAATCAAAATCATTTGGTGGAACATAATTCTTTTTCATTGAGATTTTATCGTTACCTTAGAAATTGTTGTTGTACATATGTCAGTTACGTCAAAATAACGGAGTGAGAAATCGAATCCAAAATAATTTCATTTCAGAGATCTCAGAAAATTCTCAGTTTTCATCTGAGATTTTTTGTTCCACTTAAAAAATCTCTGAGATTACTCAGATCTCAGTGAGATGTTGTTAGGTGGAACTAGCCTATTGTTCTTGATTGATCCTTCAGCAAGCCAACACTTCTGATCCCAAACTTCTTTTGCTGATGTAGCTTCCTAAACATGAACATAGTTCAAAGGAACTATCAATTAAATTATTTTTGAATTCGTTTTGGCGATTTTTTAGCCTCCGCTTCGACACCCCTTAGGTACGGAGTCCCAAAGATCTTCATGAATTAAAAAAAAAACCCAGGGCAAATTTCCAAAACTCGAAATTTTTTCTTCCCTTCAATCCTCAGAAGTTAATAAATGAATTTATTTAGCCCATAATCAATTGGAAGTTATTGAAGAAAAAAAAAAAAAACAATTTAATTCTATAAAGTTCTAAACATAATAATAAATTTATTGAAACAAAAAACATCTAGATAAATATTAGCAAGTAGATTCTCATAAGGTTTTCCAACTTACTCTGACATCCAATCCAAACCAACGCACTCTCTTGTTTACCATCATAAATTTTGCTCCAACTCAGTTGACTTTGAATATGTCTTAGTTGTATTTTTTGTGTTATATTTTTGTATTCCAAAACTTTGTCCAAAGCTTGTTCAGGAAAATAATTTAATCATTGCAAATACCTAGAAATTGGTTGGAGTTCCAAGGAATCATTTACTTCTACATTAATCATTATTCACACAAATCTGTGTCCATCCATCAGAAAGTTCTACCCATTAATGTAAACATTAGTGTTTAATTACAGTGTGCTTTTCTAATGAATGTTGTTGTCACGGTTGGTGACACAAATTCCATTCGACACAATCGGTTGAACCGAATTTTAGTTTTGACATAATGAATTTTCCTATTGATTCCGTGTATTGCGTTGCGTTAGCCAGAAAAAAACATCAGCGTTTAAAATAACATCAATATGACATGTCGGATAATTTGAACTAAGGGAATTTCAATGTGAGAAATATTTTTATACTTAAATGTTAAGTATGGATGTGATGTTTGTTGTAAATTGATTTCAACATATTTTTAATTAAATTACAGAGGTTAAATTGAATGACCGGTTTATTGAAAGTTGTTTCATTTAATTGTGAGTATTTTTTAAAGCAACGAAGGTAAATTAAAAAAAAAAGGCTGAGCGCATTTTGGCCGCAACTGAATTAAGCCATGAATCATTGAAAATGACACGGAAGTGATGCATTTTCGGCTTAGAAATATAAATGCGCTGAAATTGCATTCATTTGACGTCCGTTAAATAAATAAAGCTTAAATTTATGCATGGAAGTTGTTTTTTATGGGTATGAATTGAAAAACTGAACTGGGATTACCTAAACATACATACATCAGTGTTTGTAAATATCAAGAGATATAAATTACACATTTCAACTTGAATATTGACTTTGATGAAAGAACAGGTAACAGGTCAGTACAATAGATTTATCGAAATAAAATAAAACAAGCCAGGAAGGCCTGCAATGGCCATATTCGGAGGACCAAATTTTTACATGACCAAAAATAATGCAATGTCCCAAAGGCAGTAAGAATTTTTGGTCATTTGTAAAAAAACATGAAGATTCTTCTTCCTCGGTCCCTACGCTTGTCGACAATGACACTCCAGTTGTGAGCTCGCTCGCGAAAGTCAACCTTTTTGCTAGGCAGTTCGCCGCCAACTCTTCGCTGCCAGAGAGTATCATGACTCCTCCAGTTCTTGAGCGCGTCAATGATTCCATGGGACAAATCTTCTTCCGCACTCGTGCTGTGGCGAGAGTATTAAAGGATCTCAACATACATAAATCCGCTGGTCCAGATGGTATCCCCGCTATTATTCTGAAGAGGTGTTCTTCCACGCTGGCAAAACCCTTGCGTAAGCTTTTCCATCTATCCTATTCTTCTGGGCTCGTTCCGAGCAAAAAAAAAAGGCGAATCTTCTTCTCCCTCCAATTATCGTCCGATTGCACTTACGTCCCTTCTTTCTAAGTTCATGGAAACGCTGATAAACTATCAGCTTAAGAAATATCTCGAAGACCGAAAGCTTCTTAATGACCGGCAGTTCGGCTTTCGCAGCAACAGGTCCACTGGTGATTTGATGGTTTATCTCACCGAACAGTGGAACAAATCTTTACATCGTTTTGGAGAAAGTAAGATTGTTGCACTTGATATTTCAAAATCAATTGATAAAGTCTGGCATCTTGCTCTTTTATCGAAAATGCGTGCCTTCGGAATCGATGAATCCCTACTTCGTTGGATTAGAAACTTTCTTTCGAATCGTTCAATACAAGGATTCAAGTCTGAAACCCACAATATAAATGCTGGTGTGCCCCAGGGCTCCGATTTGTCTCCAACCCTCTTTATCATTTTTATTAATGATCTCTTGTCTGTTACTTCTAATCCAATAAATTGTTTCGCTGACGATAGTACCCTAAGCTTCTCATATTGGTTTCCAGATTCACATCCCTCCTCTTCGGATATGGAACTGCAACGGCAAAATATGATAAGCTCATTAAACTCTGACTAAAACAGCATTGTCCAATGGGGAATTAAGAACAGTGTAGAGTTTAATGCTTCGAAAACTCAATGCTGTCTGGTATCGTTGAAGCGAGATATACCCCCCTGCCACTGTCCATGAGTGGCACTTGCATCAATGAGACCGAACATCTCGAGATTCTCGGTATGTGCATCACTGACCACCTCTTGTGGTCCGAGCACATACGCGATGTCGCCAACAATGCCGCAAGATGTTTGGGTTTCTTAAGACGGTGCAAGAAATTTTTCTCCCCGTCTGATCTGGCTATTATCTATAAAACCTATATCCATCAAAAGCTTGAGTATAAATCTCATATCTGGGCTGGTGCTATAGCTACATACTTAGCCTCTTGGACGATATACAAATAAGAGGCCTTAGAATTATTGAGACATAACTAACCCATTCACCTCGTTATACCACCGTCGTAACGACTCGTGTCTCTCACTGTTCTATCGTTGCTTTTACGGTATGTGCTCTTGTGAGAAAGCCAGTTGCATTCTCCCCTTAAACAATTCGCCAGTCATCCTCGCACTTCTAGAAATGCCCATCAGTTTACCATCGAGCCCAACTCCGGACATACCTTCAAATACAGAGAATCGTTCCTTAGCCGTACTGCGCGAATGTGGAACTCATTTCCACACTCTGTCTTTCCAATTCATTACAATGTTCAGGAATTAAGGACCAATGTACACCGGCACCTCATTGCAAACCCCTTTCCTCCTGCCTAAAGCAGTATCTGTGCCTCTAGCATAAAAAGGGTATAGTAAACCCGTTGAGTGGGGTCACACTGCGAGATCTTTGACTTCGGCATATCATAAAAATCAAATAATCAAACAAACAAAAAACACGAGTGAGACCAACGACATGTCCACATCTAGTATATTCATAACCAAACTCAAAATATGATCTTAAACTTACTTGACAAAATTTAATAACAGTCCATTTAACACATTGTTGGAAATAGAACGGAAACAAGTTCTCTCCGAAAAACCCACATAACACCTAATGCACTTTAGAACAGTTAACTTTCTTTTTGTGTGCTAGAAGTTAAAAGTTCCCACATTTATTTATCCATCGGAACATAAGAGTTTAGTTTTCTCTTTCTCATAACATAAACTAAAACAATGAGTACCAAGAGTTCTTTTTTTTTCTCTTCTTGTTTCAATTGATTTAATGTACTCCTGATACATTGCCAATCTGGCCGCCTTTAAAAAAAGAAAAAAAAAAGAAGGCGTCCTCCCAAAAGTGGCGAATGGAAAAATATTCTCGAGTTTAATAGTGCGAAAACTTAAACTGTCGCATGTGTTTGTAACATATATATGTAGGCAATGTTACCAAATGTTCTCTTTCACAAGATTACTTTTTGACAAAGTGGCAATTGAATTTCGGTCAAACCGGCCAAGGATGTCAAAAAAAGTCGGACCTGCCTGGAGCTTGCTATAAGTCTGTCTTACGGCCTTATCAGTCATGCACCTCCTCCACATGCATCAAGTTTCTCAGCTGTTTCTGTTGGGAATAAAAACAATTCCAATTTCTACTGTCACACTGGTAACCCTGTCAATCTGCCTTTTAATTCTGCCCAGCTCGAAAGGGTTAAGAAAAGTTGGCTGCCAAGAATAAAAACAACTTGGGCTTCCAAAACTTGTCTGCACCTTATGTAGTGCCTAAAAACAAGAAAGCAATTCTCCTCAAAAAAAAAAAACAAAACAGAGATTTCCTTTCTTATTCAACGGGTAGGTAGGTTTTTGTCTTTAGGGACGAACTTACCACTAGCAGGAGTAAGAAGAAAAAAGCGTCCCATCATCTCGCGTGATATTGATTCTTTTGCCCGCTTGGTCGCCTACGAGAATATGCTTCTTAAGTTGTTTATTGGCTGCGACATAAGTTTTTGTTACAGTCTTTCTGTACAAACACATACCGCTCGTCGTCGTCCGTGTCGGTCGTCCTTCCGTCGGACGTAGAACGTAAATGGGAATAAAAGGATTCACATTTTGCACTGGGACCATAAGTCAGTTCAGCAGAATGTAGCAATGGTTTCGTCCATAATTTATGGACGGAAGTCTTTAGTAAATTAAAAGCTTCCAAGTTTTTGGCTATATTGTTGTTTTGCTTGCTAGTATGTATGTACGTTTTGGCGCACCTTATACAATTCGATTTTTTTTTGGTTTCTCTTTAGTTTTGACACAGTCCCCAAACATTGATTTGTGTTACTTCCGGTTGAGAGAATGCGTTTAGTCTGGACATTTTTCTATTTCATTTTGAGAAGAAAGTTTGCCAAGAAGAAGAAGAAGACGAAGAGGACAAAAAACCAATACGATACACTCTATACTCCCAGAGTTCGATGATTTGTTTTGTTCAATGAACTTGAAAAATTACTCTGAATCAGGTGAAGTTTTCTTTGGCATGTCATTCGATTGGGGAATATTGTTAAGGTTTTGAGTCGGATTTGTTTAGTTCCTTAACTGTATGTAGGTATTGGACTTGGAATGACCAAGGAGTTTGAGTATATGGCGGCAAAAAATGTTGATTATGTGGAGAATTCAAATAATTGGCATGTTCTCAAAAGGTCAATTGCAAATTGTGTTATTGACAATTTGGGGTTAGTTGAATCGAAAGTCAATTTCGAAACAAAAATTTGAGGTGGTTGGAATACAAAGCTTGTCATAACCAGGTTTCTTTTATCCTGAAAAAAATCTGATCATATGTTTATATGGCTTACATGCATGTTAAACCGGTTTACCAGTCGATGAGAAATGATGGGAATTGTGATGTGCTTTTTGTTTCCCTGCCGAGGTTTCGCTCGTCGGTGCCAAGGTCTATAGAAGAAAACACGAAGCTCCAACGATAGGTTTTTCGAACCTTATGACAAATTCTTTATTGGAAACACTGAGTTACTAAAATTATGATTCAAGTAAAGTAATTCAATTTGCCTTGATTGTAAGTGTGTCACTTCCGGTATGCGTTCGGTTCTAGTTAAAACTTCCGCTTGTAGGATGTCCGGGTTCTTGCTGTCTTGACTGGTGGTAGGGCTTTCTCTACTGGACTTCCTGTTCCTGTTTCCGGTAATTCTTACTCTACCAGTTTATTTCCGGGGGATCAGCAGGCATGTTTACGGCCCCAGGTGGCACGTGGCACGGCAGGCAATAGCTCTGGTAGATCAGCAGTTTTATTTACGGCCCCTGATGGCACGTGCCATGTGGCACAGCAGGCAATAGCTTTGGTAGATCAGCAGTTCTATGTAAGGCCCCTGTTGTCACTCAGGACAAATTTCCTTCGATGTTTAAGGCCCCTTACCACTGGTGGGGGAAGCTTTAACAAAGAAATGGCGATTGCCGCACGGTCGGTATTTGGGACAATTTCCTTTGATATTAAATTCCCTTACCACTGGTGGGGGAAAGTTTTAATAACGAAATTGCGGTGGGCGGCGGAAATTACCAAAAGCACTCAAATCGAAACTAAAAAGTTGAAATGACAACTTACAGTAGTGACGAAAGCTAGTGGTAGTGGTGATTTTTCTACGAAAGTACTGATCCTCATATGAACTTTGCTACTAAAACCAAGTGTGAATTGTTTGAGTGCGAAAGTTAAAATTTCATGTATTTCGGTTTAATTGCTTGTGTCATTTATCAAGATTGTTATCGATGATGAATGCAAACACGCCATGAGTTAATGCGTTATACGACATGTTTTGTTAATGCATTGTTAGGCATGGATCCAAGGCCAAATATAATGTATGTAAAAATATGCTTGAATTCCATTTGCCTGCATATGTGATTTTTAAAGCGAGCGTGAATCATATGAATTCGAAATACAAAACTGACTGTCTATTTAGTTATGTTTGGAAAAATCGAATTACTGTATAAGAGCTTGTAACACTTTGTTACAGAATATCATCTTTTCCTCGTACTGGTTGAAATGTGTTGATAGTCTGATGTGGGCAGCTGACAACGATCTGTGTGTGGTGCGATTTATAATACACCTTGTGCGAGTTGTCTGGTATTGAATTGATGTATAATAATTCAATTAACAAACGTTTGTTTTATTAGTAAAACTAGGTTGTCTTAAACTCTGTAGTTCCGTTGTTGCAGCGTGCGTCGCGACGCACGACGCGTCGGTCGTAGGTTCCCTTCGGTATGATGGTTCGCCTTTGGAGGTTTCCTTTTCTGTAGAATTAGGGTCGTGCGTTGCGAATGGGGGCAATTAACGGCTAGTTTCACTGGTGCAGGATTATTACGAACGGCAGGATTATTACGAACACAACAAATACAAATACGAATACAAAATCACGGACGAATCCGGGAAATCATGGACGAATCCGGTAAATCGGAGACGAATCTGTTAAATCACGGAGGAATCCGGTAAATCACGGACCAATCCGACAAGACCCCTTGCCGCTGGTGGGGATTTCAGATATGCACGTGGTAGCGCAGGGTCATAATTCCACAGGCCAAAAGTGCACAATGGTCTTTTGACTCACTCTGGTGAGTTAAAAGTCCGTATACAAGTTATGAGTGTGTTACAAATCCACAAAAAAATGGGTCAGTAGTCCATAAATTAAAGAAAGTGTAAAGAAAAACCAACGGAAATTTATTTTTCTTACTTTGTTACAAAAATAGAAAAATAACTGAAATTTTCAATTTCAATAAATTAAAAAGTAAAAAGAGAACAGGATAAACCTATTACAGGGTTGGGTCGAAATTCTGTATGTTGTAAAATTCTGTATTCAAAATACTGTATGCCAAAATACTGTATGTCAAAATTCTGTATGTGCAAAATACTGTACGAGCAAAATTCTGATAGTCAATATTCTGTACTGGGTAAAAAAACACCTAAACATTGTGTGAGTATTGAACATATGCCTGAAAATTGAGTGGTCTCACTCAGTTTTCTGGTA
>CAKKXW010000003.1:19854374-19864602 GCA_920937365.1 Sphaerophoria rueppellii | reverse complement strand
AAAAAAAAAAAACAACAAGAAAACACCAAAAGAGAAAAATGTTTTTCTCAACGAATGCCAATTTTGGACTTCCTCCTTCCATTTGTTAAACGAATGGACGAGAACACAAACAAAAATGGACGCCACCCGCCGAACGGAACACTTTTATTTTCCAAATCAAAAAAAAAAAAAAAAACAAAAACCCGAAACCCCAAGTTTTCTTAAGGGGATATAAATGGTGATGATTAATTGCAATTCAATGGTTGCGGCAGCAAGTAACGGCACCAGTCCAACTCATATGCAGCAGGACTTGGTCGGGCAGCATTGAAAAACAAGACTTCAAAAAAATAAGCAAAAAAAAGAACAAAAACGGAAATAGAAACGCGTCGGGAAGATAAATGAACACGAGTTTATCACATCCATATCGGACGAGTTTATGGATGTGTTTGTGTGGGAGGGAGATATATATTTAGAGTCCTCGCTCCTTTACAACACAAGTACTTATATGCATGTTTATGCTCGATGTTCGATGATATTACCGCAGCAAGAAGGCTTACTGATGTATTTCATTTCCCAATATGGAAATACCTTAAACTTAACTGCCAGGGAGACCGACTCGACTGAGGACGACACGGATCGTATGATAAAGTACGCAATCGAATGTTCGTTATGTCTACATTCGATTTCAACTGTCAACTAAGTCATCTGGTTATTTGTTTGGGGGGGATTTTCTTTTTAAATTTATTGCTGTTTAGCCGGGAGGGAAGAACATAAATAAGAGGTTGTGTTTCAATAAAATTTCGATGACCTTGAAGTGAACGCCCCCACAGGGGCATAATTTCAGGGCATTCAAATTTATATGTGGGTAAAGCTTCAACATGGTCGGAAGGAGTGTTTTAGTCGGAAACATATTTTTGTTTCCTTTTTGTAATCGGTCCATCAGATAGGTTGATGTAGACATAATCGGTTTCGCAAGAAAATGTATGTTCACATTATTTAAGAGGCTTGTTTGAAGAAATTAATATTTTCAGACCTTTTTCGAAGGAAATTGTCCGCCTATTCAAACTCAAACTTATTTTTGAAAATCCCTATGCGATTTATTTCATTTTCTTTTTTGCACTCAAGGTGGCGCTACAGTCCAAATCCTACTGGAGCATCAATAAAAAAAACTCATCCTTCTAGTTCAGTCTCTTGCTAGCTATCTCCATTCGAAGACCTTACGAGCTCAGTATAGATTTATTTTTCTTGCTTTCCTCATTTCATTAACCGTTTATCCCTTCTTCTTGGCTTCCGTTTCAAATTTACTGTGTACGGTGCTAGACTATGGGTACCACTTGCAGTATACCATGTGTCGAGGGTCAAAATCTTGTTTATAGGATGATCCGAGGGCAAATTGCGAGTAGAAGACGCTCAATGCATCCGTTTCTCAGGTTCAAATCAACATAGCTGCCTTGATAAGCAAAATACACAAACACCAACTGTGTTTTGTTCACAGTAATCAAGTAAATGCTCCGACTCGCTTTATCTGTCATATTCGATTGGTTTGGCAATTGTTACATAAAACGTTGTTTAATGGGCCTGAGGGGTGAGCTTCGGATTTAAAAAAAAACTAGCAAATACTACAACCTGAGACTGAGAGAGTTCATAACTCGAATCATTAGATTTGCGTAGCAAAATAATTCTTTATAACGCCATCAGCGCTGTCTTCATTTCAATAATCGCCGGCACAACTGTCATTATTTTACTGAGCTTTTTATCGACTGCAATCCAAATTGTTGTTGTTTGCCTAGGCAATTTCGCTGTGCTAGCTACTAAGTAGTGAAAAAACCTGGCTACCAGTAAAATCTATACAGTCATGCGTTTGGACTTACCCCCGAAGAACTCGATGAACCGGTCTTTAAAGTGTTTGGAATTAAATAATATTTTTCCATGCAGAATTGAAGTTTTCTTGGAATTAACAGTGGCGTCTTCAGTTCCAGGTACACCTTTGCGACTTATTTGAAGCCCAGGTCGTACAAGGAGCGGTTTTTCCGGCTCTTGCACTTGGAGTCACATCAAGTGTACTGGTACTGGTTGGGGATTGTACGTCGGAGTGACTTCCCGACTATGTATAGAAACGTTTAGTTGCGAAGCAACAAAAGGCCTCGAAAAGGGACGGACAGAATGATGTCGACCCAAGCAAATGTTTCAAGGACAACGAATTTCGGATATGCACGTGGAATGGTAGGTCCCTTAATTAACTGTGTGCTGCCGAACAATTAGCGGCGACCCTAAACTGCTACAAAGCGGACATTACCGATTGCCATTGCCATTGCGATGTGATGGGCCGGGCAAAATGAGAATGAAAAACTGCGACATCAGCTAGAATAATTGTTACCGAGAGCAAAAATAGCGGTTTTTTGGATGCGGATTCGTCGTGAGAAGTAGACTTAGGCAAAAAGTCTTGATCTTCAAATCTGTAAGCAAACGCATCACGACGATCCCCCACAGAAGAGAAAATGGACGAGTTCTACGAGCTCCTCGACAAAACATATGGGCAATGTCCTAGCTTCGACATTGAAAATGTCCTCGTCAATTTTTACTCAAAGCTGGGAAAAGAGGACATCTTTCGTAGAACAGTCGGAAAGCACAGTCTTCACGACAACACTTCTAACAACGGATTCAGGCTGATCGAATTTGCTGCGGAGCGAGATGTTGTGGTAGCAAGCACATGGTTCCCACATCTTTACACATATAAAGGAACATGGAGATCTCCTGATCAATCAACGGTCAACCAGATTGATCACATTGCCATCGACGGAAGGCACTTGTCCATCATTCTAAATGTTTGAACTTTACGAGGAGCCAACATTGACTCGGACCACTACCTCGTCTTAGCCACGTGAGTACTACGAACATCCCGACAACAGATCGCCAGATCCTTCACTGATCGATCTTTAGAAGTCCTATGCCGCCAACATCAAGTATAGAAGAGCAGTGGCAACATTGCCAGAAAGCGATTAGAGGTGCATGCCGCCACTAATATAGGTACTAGGTATCACACATCCACCAAAACGAAACCACAGCCTGGTTTGAAGAATGCATGTAGACCCAGCGCTGAGTGCGCCGTTTTGAGAGGAAAGTTCTTCGGGTCATTTTTGTCCCCGTGTAAATTTTTGGGAAATGGAGAAGAAGATACAACAAACAGCGAAGTCAAACACAAGAGTCAAGGTCCAGAGACTCAGATTGCTCGGTGATTTAGAGCGGATGGACACGAATGCTCCGGCCCGGAAAGCCCTTGACACTTTTCCAGAGGGACGAAGAAAAAGAGGAAGACCGCGACTCAGGTGTCGCACACAAGGGTCAGATAGAATTGAAGTTTCGTGTTTTCTTCAGAAAAACCTTGGCGAGAATGGCGAGCAGAACCTTGGCATCAAATCGCCTCTCCTGGAAAAAACGCCAGCAATCCTCGAATACAATATGTCAAAAGTACTGGCAATACCGTCAGCAACTGGTCTTTACGCAAATGTGAGAATGATGTCGACCAAGTAGCAAGTAATGAAGTATTTTTTGAAAACTTAAATATGCGAAAAAGAATATAAGAAGCCCAAGAAAGAAGAAAAGAAATTCCGAAGATGAAAGAAAGAAAAGAACACGATTACAGCACCTTGCACGTCCCAGTTCGCCCCAATGATGATGCAAGTCCATCTATTTCTTAATGGACTCAGGCACACTCATCGAGCAAATGATGGTAATAACAAGTACATGGTCCCTCCGTCTTCAGAGAACGAAAGAAATTTTCAAGGTGTACGAGGAGCTTGTAGCGTTCAATGCGTTATGTAGGTTCCTTCAATTCTTCACGTCACGCACTCAGAGAATTGTTGATAGTATGAGTGTAACCAGTGAGGAATTGGCTCTTCAAGAGCTGTCGCGCCACTCTTTCTATTTTATTTATATAGGAGGAGCTTCAGGCTTATCATTATTAACCATCAATTTTTTCGGTTAACCTGATTAGGAATCAGGAGCAGATAATGAAGATTGACATCCTGACGAACAGATCCATGGACGGTATGAAAACAACTCTCCCCAGTTTTAACCCTGAAAGTACATAATTGAAAACTTAAAACGCAAATGTTTTTTTTTTGGCAATCTAATCTACATAATTAATGTATGCTGACATTTTTGCAACTAATAGTTTTTAATGACAACACTAAAAAATTATTCTCCGTGTAATAATTCCACGCAATAGCAAGATGATGAGTCATACTCATATAGAAAAATATAATGTGTCAAGCTTGCACGACAATTCAAGGAGTGAATTAATTAATTAATTTTAAATTACATCTTTTCGTGCTTATAACTTGCATGTGTTTTTCTTAAGATAAGACAGTTATGAACATTTGTAATATTTTTAATAACTCTGTAATGGTAGTTGGTGCAACACGTGACAGAAGAGGGAATATAAAGGCCTAACTTCATTCATTCATAGGTTTTGGATGATGCATACCGGCAACATCATTTTTCGACTTACAATCTGAATCTTGTGTCAGCTAGCTACAATATTTTTGATTTGGAATTTGAATAGAAATAATATGAAAATGATTTATAATTTTGAATTTGAAAATGTTCGTAAATGAAGCAGCGATTGGCAAGAGTGAATCTTCGTTTGAGTGGTGTTGTTGTCTAAGTTTATACGGGATCCTAGGTAAGCCAAGTTAAATCTGTCTATGCTGACGTTTGCTCCAAAACGACGATGTAAGTTGTCCTTCCTTGTTGACAGTAGACCTATATTCTTGGCCTGCTTCTCAAGTCTCACAAAAGCTCTATGACCAACCTTTGTTCTTCAAATAATGTCAATGCCATCTGTGTATCCTAGCAGCTGGACGGACTTGTGAAAGATTGTGCCTCTGGTGTTGACTTGGGATTTTGCATAATTTTTTTAGAATGATGTTGAAGAAATCGAATCGCATTGCCTTTTCTAATTTTTTTCTTTTTTTGACTATGATGGAAGTGAGTGAGTTTTCCATTGTCTTCTTACAAAGACGGACGAGTTTTTCTAGGATGCCAAAACTAGACATTGGTGTATTGATCGATGGTGGACTTTCCGGGTTTGAAGCCACACTGAAAAGGATCTATCAGGTTATTGACGAAAGGCTGTAAACGTTCACACAGCACGGCAGACAAGATGTTGTAGGCGATGTTAAGAAGGTTTATACTTCTGCAGTTGGTGTAGTTCAAGGGATCTCCTTTATTTGCCATGCTTTCCTCCAACCAAATTTTTCAGATGAGCTCGTGCATGCTTCTAACCAAATCATCTCCAGCTGCTTTGAGTTCGGCGGCTAGCCCGTCTGCTTTGTTCGACTTAAGTTAAGATATCACTATCTTCACTTTGTGAACGTCGCTTGGGTGGAATTGTTGGCCTGCTTCATCCAAATCGAATGGTTCTGTATTGCTGGAGGAATTTTGCTCGTTATCGCCATTATTCAGCTTGGAAAAGTGACCTTTCTATATCCTCAGCTTCAGCACTGACTGTTCCCATGATGGTCCCTACAGGCTAAGGTTCGGGGTGTATAGGCCCTGGAGGTTTGTTTTACCTTTTTGTAAGGCTTTTGAACCTCTTTCCTCCTGAGACATCTTTTTATCTCTTCGATAGCGCGCTTCTCTTGCTGCCTTTTTTCTTTCTGAGA
The DNA here is from genome assembly GCA_920937365.1 of Sphaerophoria rueppellii. Lineage (NCBI taxonomy): Eukaryota > Metazoa > Arthropoda > Insecta > Diptera > Syrphidae > Sphaerophoria > Sphaerophoria rueppellii. The sequence continues at coordinate 19,858,957 of CAKKXW010000003.1, read as the reverse complement.
AGCTTATGCTCCTCTATCCTTTTCTGCTCGTAGAGCTCACAAGCTGCTCGTGTCTTTCTTTGCAGCACCGCTTTATATGTCTCTTGTTAAGCTGCATGCGCTCGTCGGCATTCATCGTCAAACAAGGGGTTTCGTTGTAGTGGCCGTGTAAACCCTAGCACTTCAAAGGCGGCATCTCTGATATCTGCTTAGCAGTGTTGCCACTAGTTCACTACATTTTGTGCTGGCAGCAAAGGACTTCTGAGGAGATTTTCAGAGACACGATCGGAAAAGGATCTAGCATTTTCTTGCTAGAAGTCGAGTTTTCTGCTTGCATTTTCATGTGTTCGCCTTGATCGGGATATCCGCATTCGTACCTTGGCTACAACAAGGTATAGTGGTCCGAGTCGATGTTGACACCTTGCATGCTAGAAAAGTGTCGTGCGTCGATCGCAATGTGAATAATCTGGTTGACGGTTGATTGAACCCACAACGAAGTCGATTAGCCTAAATTCGTTATCGGAGTTGGTGTCGTGTAGACTATGACGTCCGATTATTGCACCAAAGATTTCTTCGCTACCCAGCTTAGCATTAAAATCTCCAAGGACAGTAAATTGTAATGCCATAGCTAGGGATTTGCTCGTAGGTCTTGTTGAGGGGCTCGTAGAGCTTGTCTTTGGTGTCTTTTTCCGTTTCCCTCAAAGGGGGAATGAGCGCAGATGAGGCTTATGTTGGTGAATTTAGCCTTGATGCGGATTGTCGTGATGGCTTATTCACTGAGTTGAAACTTAAGACCTTCCTCCTGAGTCGAGTGCCAACTAAAATACACATCCAAATAGACGCTGATTTTGTTCCCGGTAGTAGTCGCCATAGTATATATCACAGTTGTTCATTTAACGTAAGCCCGGACCATCCCATCTTATATCTGCTAGATAGGAGTCAAGGGCTTCCGCTAGTTTTTCGGCTGCACGTAGTCTGTTAAGAGACCTAACATTCCAATTGCAAAACCGAAGTTCGTTGTCCTTAAATCGTTTGCGTGGGTCGTCATCATTGATTTCGTCAGTATCCGAGGCTTTTTGGTGCTTCAGATCTATTTCTTCTTTATGTAGCAGGGCAGTCACCCCGACGCACGACCCCAACCTGGAGAGCCAGGTCTTTAGTTTAACTCTAAGATGAAGAGCCGGCCAAACCGCTCCTTATAGGCCTGGGCTGCGAATATGTCGTAGTAGCCCTATAAGTTGTGAGTGAAAAGTAGTCAATCCTTGTTATTACCGTTAATTATTTGACTGTCTATCTATCCTTAGATCAAAACCCTTGAAACCTATTGCAGATTATACCTTACTTCTATTAGCTTATGAATGATGATCGGTTTTTTTATTGATTCGTGTAGATGTACATTTGTAAGTTTGCTCCGTCAAGTTCTGAGAGTAGTTGACTTTCCTCTGGAAAAATGGAATTCTAATCAAAAACTGGATTTCATCGGTAAAACGAGTACATTTAACTGATTAAGGCCTAGGTACGTGCCGTGCGTCGTCTTGAAAACCCAAAACCAATATCCAAAAAAATAAAATAAACTTTGATCAGTCAACTTTGCTGCTGTAAGACCAACCTTAAATCATGTAATCCCTTAAAGCCTTTGTTTACTTCATTTCGTGTGTGAATCACTATCAGGTGCATTCTTCACAAAATACAAGAAGTACCTACTTGAAACGTCTCCAATCCACTATGACTTTTGTGTAAACTCATCGTTGACTGGCGCTGTCTGTTTCTCTCATCATTCAAAGTCCAAACGCATAGGTCAACTCCAAGTGCCCTCGACTATTTTCGCTATTTCATAGACATATCACATATTATGTAGAAGCGCTTGAATGTTTACAGGTAGAGTCCTCTTTTTCAAGGATAGTCAACATTGTACTTGAAGTCTTGTTCTACATACTCGTTCATATGAATATCGCTTGACTGTTTTCGGAACTTTGTGTTTGTGTGTTTTGTAGATGGCTTTGGTGTAGCGCACATATGAACTAAACATCGCAAGTCCAACTTGATTTATACACAAATAGCTAGGTAGCACATATGGAAGGAACGTCCTTTATGCTTTGTATGTCGGTCGGTACTTGGAACTCGGACCGACTTGTTTGGTTGGTTTTAGAGCTCTGGCTGGCTTCTTCGACTCTTTGGTGTGCAACACTCTCATCAGGGTCTGCTAAGCTCTCCTCGGGCATTATTTTCCTATCATTAGGAATCCTTTGTTATGTCCTTTGCCTTTCTCATGATGTTGTTCCACAAAACAACATCATACCAGAGCCTTATGCATATATATGTTTGTTCGTCCTCCACAGTGAGTGTACTCCATATCCGAGTTTCTAGCATTGCCATAGATATCACGATGATGATGACGTATAGGTACCTACCTAGAGATATGTGGGAGGCTGTTTTGAAAGAGGGATTTTTTGTTGTCAAGGACACCTTGAAATAATGAAAGGACTAATGAAAAAACAACAATAGCATTTATTTGTTAATGTCCTTATAAGACCACTTCATGAGTCCGATGTTGTTTGTGTTTTTTCTGTCTTTTGTGTTTTTGTTTTTCTGAATTTCTATGTTTTTTATTTATTTTGCATATTGAGGTATCTTTTTCGCTGAGTTTCGGAATTTTCTTCTTCGTCGTTGTTTGTTGGTTGTTTGGGCGGTCAAATGTGTTGCTGTCGGCGATTGTTGTTTTTCCATGTTTTTGCTTTTCTTTCCTTTTTTTGGGCGCGAAAGCAACAATATGGAACGTCTGCGCCTCAATACATAAGAAGCTTATGAAAGTCGAGATATTAATATGTGAACATTATGAAATGGATACCTTGCTCTTTGGAAAGGATATTTTTATCTTTTCCTTAAGCAAATAGAATATGTGTTTTCATATCATATGCGAGTTAGGTTTTGTATCGAAATAAGCCTTGATTAAATGCGCAGTTCGAGGAGAAGGTTGTCTTATTAATTAGGTTTGGTTTGTTTTTTCATAAGATTTGTTACTGGAATTGCAATTTGAAGAATTGTTTCTTCCTCTCCTCATCCTGTATGCTTCCTTTTTTTTCCTTAAACTAGGACAATGATTAGGAAGGTGGCATGAGAGGCCTTGATTTAGTCGGTCATAGCAGTGTTGCAGAAAGTCTTAAGACGCTCACATGTTGGATGGGATTTTCTTAACAACATTAAGCAGAGATATGCCTCGGAGGTTTTTGCATGTATTAGGATCGCCTTTTCTGTAGATGAGGCATATGGAGCTTGCAGACATATATTCTTCCTCTCACACTTTGTTGATGATCTGGTGCATGCATTTCATGAAACCACTTCGTACATATTTAAAAAGCTCCGCAGACATCCCATCCGACCCAACGAACATGTTGTTTCTTAGCTTTTGGGTGGTTCTTTCTGGCTGGCCCAAGGTCAACGAGCAAGAACCGATGCCTGCAGGGATTAACAAGGAAACATCATAATAGAATCGCAGTAAAGGCTGAGGTTTTGGAAAGGCCACTTTTATAGACTCTATAACGGTGACGAGTGACGACGCACGAACAGAATCGCACCATCAGGCAATACCTTTCATCGGACAAGATGATAGTCAACAATTCCGTGAAATCGACCTAGAAAAAGTGAGAACGCCAATATCACGGCTGAAATCCAACAAAGCCGCTGGAGCAGATGGTCTAGCTGCCGAGTTGTTCATAGCAGCAGGCGACAATCTAGATAGTAGAATGCACCAAATCATCTGTAAGATATGGTCAGAAGAATGCGTGCCCGAAGAGTGGAACCTCAGCATTATTTGCCAGATCCAGAAAAAGGGAGATTCTCTCAACTGCGCCAAATACAGAGGAATCAGCCTACTTAACATCGCCTTCAGAATCTCTCTACCGTAATATGTGAACGTCGCAAGTGTTTCGTAAACCATCTGATTGGTCCTTATCAATGTGGCTTTAGGCACAGACAAGTAATTATACAGATGTCTCATCCCCATAGTAAAAAGTGGCTCATATTTTTTCCATTGACGATCGACTATGAACAGGCAAAAAAGTTCTTTGCCTGTTCATAGAAAAGCTCCATGCCTGTTCTTACGAAAGCTTTTAAAGCTCTCTTGATTTATTGAAATTTTCTCTCTGTTTCCTCTTTCTCTCAAATCTTTTCGTTTCCTTTTTTTTTCTGAGGTCCGACAGATGAGAATTATAATAATTTATAATAAGGGTTTTCACGTAACGAGATAGTTTTCTATTTTGCGGAAAAATAGAAAATTCCGCAAAAGGTTTAAATGAACACCCCAGCAGAAAATAGTAGCGTAAACAAGGGAAACAAACTGCTGTTTGCTAAACGACAAAGTGAATTTGTTCAATTCACGTCATTCGATAATTTATGTTAAAGTGATTCTTTTTTTTATTCTAATTACATTTTAATTTTTGCTCTTCAAGATGCCAAGAAGTAGTTTTAAAACAAAATTCATTCCCACAAGTAAATTTGGAAAACGCCTTAAAAGATAAAAAGGCGTTTTATCTTTTGATAGAGCAATGCACTTTTGGGAATAATATTTAATAATATTAAGAGTAGACAGCCTGGAGTCTTTTTTT
>CAKKXW010000003.1:19812470-19822572 GCA_920937365.1 Sphaerophoria rueppellii | reverse complement strand
AATAAGTCGAAGTAGCCCGTAAAGGTGTTCACCAAGTAGTTCGGCCTAACTGGAACTGGAGACGCCACCGTTGATTCCAAAGAAGAAATTCATTCGCTGCCGTCCCTCGGTGGGAGTGCCTTGGTGGGAACACTCCTTCGTTGTGGGGTAATTGGTAGTAACAGCCTACTCCGCTTCGACCTGTCGACCATGGGAGGCCCTTCTGCGAAATCAAGTTTCGCGATCGCATAGCTCTAAGCTTCATAGTAGTAGTTACCGTAAGCCGCTCCGCCACGTCAAGGCTTACCCCGTGGAGGGGCCCTTCCCCTTTATCGTTATCAAATTGAAAAGGATTCTTCATTGTCCTGGAAATTATAAATTTTTTTGTTCTCGAAAAATCGTCGCAATTAAGAAATAAGCTCGATGCTCGAGGGTATCTTAACCAATTTCAACAAGCAACTTTCAATATCAAACCGAAAAATTATTAAAAAAAGAAATCCAAAAATTCACAATCAACATGTAACCATGACCCATGAGCTTAATTACACATTTCACGAACAATTAAAAGTACTGATATCTCTTTGTGCAAAGTCACAAGCCGCATCGACGAAAAAGTAAAAGAACCAACGAACAACGTGCCGCTTTAATGAAAATATTTAATTAAAAGGCGATACACATTTTGACTTTTAGCCTAGAAGTTCGACCAGCTTTAGCTTCGGTCTCAGTCAGTTTGTTATGGACGGTTTGGTGTCTGTGTATAGTCTGATGTTAAACAGGATCAAAGTGGCAGAAATGTGAAAAAAATACATTTAATTCTTTTGCTTTAATTTTTTGCTATACATTCAGTTTTTTTTGTTGCTTTCTCTGGAACTATTCAGAGTGTCAGTGTTCGCATGAATGTGCCTTTTGCCTATCTGACAATAATGTCGGCTTTTAAAAGACCATTTTAATCATTCAGCACACGCTGCGCTGGTGGTGCTTAAATAGCTTCCTCCAACTGGTTGGTATTTATGCTGGGGACGACGACGTATCAACATGAAACAGATGTTATTCCGTCCATTCTGCCCTCCTTCGCACTTTCAGACAAAGCTGCTGATAAACGCTGATTCTTTTACTTTTCCGTTTTTCTTTTTTGCCTTTTTTTGGTTTTGTTTGTGTCATAACATCGCCATCATATTCACCCGAAATTATTTCATTTCTTTGCAAAGATATTCCGAGATGCGAGCTTCCGTCAACTCAGTGGGGAGAGAGGAAGGGAATTGAAATCAGCTTCACCAGCACATCCATATGCATATTTTGTGGGCTGAGATTGAGACTAGCACTAAAACTGGAAGACTTTGCTCGGGTAGATGGACGGCCGGCCCCGGGGGACAGAACACACAGAAACACCCATTAAGAAGACCATTCTCATATCCATTTCCATTGAACCGCACGAACCAGCATGAGCTCAGCACTAAACAGACGATGTGGACCGTCTAACTATCCGACAACCGCGTGCCTCAAAGCACGATGGCAGAGGCGACGACGCTACGCGCGGGTGTTCCGAAACAATCGAACATTCTTCTACCATGGCTACTGACTATACATATCCACACATACATGGCCAAGTGATAGAATTGGTCACAAACTGGGTTTCCACAGAAAGTCAAACACACATCTCTCTGGGCAAAGGAACACACAGATGGATCCAATATTTTCATGAAAGACCACTTGGCTGCCAACTTGATCGTTTGTAGAGTCGTACAGTAGTCGTTGTCGTCGTTGTTGAATTCGCAGTTGAAACGATGACGTTGTCATCATCATCATCATCATCGGTCGGATGGTTGGCTCTGTTCAAGCTTACAAACGATTCCATTCACTGGACGACTTCTTCCCATTTGACCTAGCTTCAGTGTGGGTGCTGCTTTGCTATAGAGATTGGACCAAGAGAATACTCACTTACAACCTCCATCACGGAGGAGTGAGACCAAATGCACGAGGAAAAAAGAAAAAAAAAGGAAAAGACCACCACTGAGTATTTTCGGATTTCGAACTGGACAAATGTACCCTCAGAGTGAATGTGGGCGAATTTATAAGTGCGGGAATCTACGTCCGTCTATACTTTTTTTTTGGAATTTCAGATTTTCTTGTAGGACAAGTATTGTGCTGAAGGAAAATTTTAGCTTTGGAAAGGAATTCAGCTCAAAGTCAACCTGGAAATATTTCATACAGAGAACTTTGGTTCGAAGTCGGGTTGAACCAAAGTGTTGGTAGTTCAGGGTGGTGGAGTGGCTTGTCACATTTTTTTTTGAATATTGAAGGTTTAGCTGTTCGTTCTTTATTGAAATTTTAAATTTAGTGAGGAAATTCGTAAAATAGCTGAAAAAATTGACACATATAAGTGTTTGCTGAGCATAGTTTTCTCATGACAAAGCAAATTACATCATGTGTTACCTACGCAAGGTGGGGGTTTCAGTCCGAGTTGCGAGTTATTGAAAAGATAGACCGAAAATGCACGTTTGTAGATGCTGCAACGGAAAACAAGAGCGGCAAGAGAAGAAATGAGAAAACGACCCTGCGAAGGAAGAAAATAGCATCCGCAGTTTCCCAGCTCAAAGATCTAGAAGAGTCTCGGGCCAAGAACAACACCCGACGTTTCTTTAAAAGGTAGAAGCAATAAGCTTCTGGTTTCAGAATCTGGACACAGTCTCTTCGAAACAGTAAAGGAAACCTAGTAACCGAAGCACAGGGAATTGTAGATGTTTTCGAGCAGCACTTCCAACAGCTACTGAATGCGCCAAATGTCGAGCGAGCTAATGACGATAGTAAAGCAAGACCAGTCAATGAAGACCCAGCCCCAGCCCCAGCCTCCACAACAGAAGAGGTAGAAAAAGCAAAAATATAACAAATCCACATGGTCGGATGAGTTGTTTAAAACATGCGCAGGGCTTAGACAAGGAGATGTGGTGTCATGTGACTTCTTCAACATAGTCCTGGAGCAGATAGTGTGCAAGGCAGGTGTGAGCACGGAAAACATTATCTTCAATAAATCTTACCAGCTTCTAGGCTATGCGGACGACATAGACATCATCGGACGATCCAAGAGAGATGTGCTTGAGGCCTTCACAGCCATTGAAGAGCAGGGGTAACTCGTTGGTCTTGAAGTGAATAAGGACAAAACAAAGTACATGCTATCAACAAACATAGCGACATCTCTCCACCACCTACGACAAAACGTCACTGTTGGTAGCAGCAAATTCTAGGATGTTTACCTACCGTGGAACAAACATCAATCCCACAAACGAGACCTTAGTGGAGAAGGAGATCTGGAGAAGAATTACCCTAGCGAACCACTGCTGCTTCGGTTTGGCAAAACAACTGGGTTCAAAACTCCTCATTCAAAAGACAAACTGTCTGCTATACAAAACTTTGATTTTACCAGTCCTACTCTACGGCGCGGCACCGAGTATTGGACAATAAGTAAAAAGGGGAATCGATACTGGGCACTTTCGAAATATTTGGTCCCGTATGCGACGATGGCGAATGGAGAAGAAGGTTCAACTGAGAACTGTATGAGCTGTACAAAGATGTGGATGTAGTTCAGAAGGCCAAGAAAATACGACTACATTGGCCAAGCCACATCGAATGAATGGACAACAACGCTGAAGCTAAGAAAGTCTTCTCATCCCAGTCCCAAGGTTCGAGGCGACAAGGAAGACCTAACCTACTGTACAAGGACCAAGTGACTGCGGATGCCAGAGCGCTTGGTTTCGGCGACTGGAGAGTGCATGCGAGGGACCGTTCACAGTTAAAGGCTGCAGTATCTCAGGCTGAGATCTTTCATGGATTGTGAGCCGAATAAGTAAGTAAGTCAGTTGGTGAACATCATGGTCTGGAGTTTTTGAACATTGAAATAGCTGGAAAAGACAGAGTGTAATAAAATGTTTACGTTGTACTGTTAAAAAAAGGAAGCCCTGTAGGCACTTAAAAGTATGAACGAAGATGGGCTCAAGTGTAGAAGCGCAAGTGTTACGAGTAACTTAAATGTTAGAATGCAACTGGCTATTCCATAAGAGTTCAAACGACGGTGTATACCAGGATAGATAGAAAAACTTACGCAAGAGTTTTTTTTCAGCGCAGAAGAAGATGATGAAGAGATGTGGGATCCAGATGGATACCATCTGGACTATAGAATTTATGAATATTTTGTCTTTAAGGACTCTCGCCGAATCAGCGCACTCAGGAGCTCTCTGGCAGCGTAGAATTGTCGGCGAAAGCAAATAATGTTCACTGGTGACAAAGCTATTTTATAATGATGATGAAAAGTTGGTAGACTTTGATTTGAAGATGATAGATGTATTGTTATTGGCTTAGTGGTTAGATACGTTGGCTAAGCAGAACGTCGTAAGTTCGAGAGTACTATTCGTGCTAGCTACGGGCTTTTACTATTGACCCATGCTAATCCAAGGATCACACAACTTATAACTTGTTCGCCTCTTACTTCTCAATTGGTGAAACATTGGCCTTCATAGCCTTCACATCAGTTTATTTCCGATGCCGAATTCTCTTATGAATTTGTAATTTTCTTCCTTGACTATGAGGCTTCTATGTTGAGGTTTGGATGTTGAATTTTAGATATCCATAAACTGCTTTATCGTGGATGTCTGCATTGGATACAGAGAGCTTTTGGGATCGGTGATCATATTCCTCTCCGACCTTATAACAACTTAAGCACTTTTAAAACCTTGTCATGTCTCGGAAGAATTAGTAGAATTGGTCCTGGTGCTGTCCCGCTATCTATTTCATCCAATTAAGCAGTAAAGATTCCTTTTTGCTCTTAAATTCTCTTCGCACTGGGGTTCTAGCGGATTGCTGCATTGCTAGGCAGAGCCATTATAAAGTTCAGTTGCTAGTTTACATTCGTCTTGAAATTCGTCGCTCAAATCTCTGCGATTCTTGCCTATGTCTTTTGGAAGTACTATGCATTTCCTTGAAGATGATTCCTATCGCGGTCTCTTTGTGTCCGAGTGACTCCATCTTACAATACCAAAGTGACTTAGACTAGAACCTGGTACATGAAACGACCAAGTTATGCTATGAATTCTTGAAACGATTGAACAGTACATCAAGATATATTTGTTGTTTCCAACTTCTGTAGGAAGCTGCAGATTCCTTTTGGTATGTGAATCAACAAGTAGAACTCATAGCTACTTTCAAGCATTCATCAGCTGTCGTATTCCTTGGCCTTCCAATCATTTACTTCTTCCTCTGCATGCATTATGGGAATCATTCTGTCAGCAATTTTGTAAAACACAGTTTAATCCATTTATATTTATTCAATTTCAAAGGCAGCCGAGCCGGAATGTCCATCGATGCACTTAAGAAAGTCCAAAGTTATATGAAATCAAATCTTTGTAATCCCATGAGTACATGATGTGTTGACTCATTCACACGAAGACTGAACCCGAACCCCAAGACATATTGCATTGCATCAACTACTCATCCACACAATTTATTCGCATATTCCCTCTTCTGCATTTTCCAGTTTCCCTTGTCAACGGCAACAGCACTGCCAATGCTTCCCCCCAAAATAAAAACAACAACAACAGAGAGCTACTCGTAGTTGAATTAAAACTAATGCAAGTATACTTTTTGGGATCTGATATCTCGCTCGAAGTAAACATGTTTGCAAAGTGCTTTCAATATCAAACCATCTTTTGGTCCCTCGGTGACGGAATGGATGGGGATTGGGGAACTCTACTCGCTTCGGTCGGTCGAATGTGGGTTGAAACTTAAGAAAAAGTTTTGAAATTTTGTGAAAAATCATCGCTTGTCATGGTACATCAATCAAGTGCGCCCTTCGAAAAAGTTCAACGAATAGCAACAACAACAAAAAAAATGGAAAGCAAATTTTTTCCTCGGACAGGGAAACAGATTTAAGCAGATTTTCGGAGCCTCGGTCAATATAAAAGACTTTTGTAAAAGTCTGACTGCAAGTAATTAACTGTTAAAAAGAAATTTGTTTTATAATTTTTTTTTTGTTTCATATTTTGTTTTTGTAACGTTTTAGGGTTTTTGCAGTTTGAATTTGAATTGAATGCCGTCAGCCCGAGAAATAAATAAATGAGTTTGCTGGAAAGAAAAGCATTTTTATTTTATCTTAATTGTTTTTTGGTAGAAACTTTCATTTTTGTGTCGACCGGAGTCTGCAGTATACATAAGTAATGATTCTTTTCTTTTGAACTTCACAACTTTTTCAAGGAGAGCAGACGAGCTGAATGGAAGATCTAGGAGATCCTTCTTCTCGGCATACGGACAATAAATAATAATTAATATTAAGCAAGTCATGCCTTCTGACTTTGGTCGATACACGAAGGTTGAAGCTTGTTAAGAGCTAAGAATATTTACAGCGGGTATAAAGAGTTAACCATCCTGATTCAAGGTTTGGGATAGTGGAATTTTCTTCAAAAACCTGCATGTCGTTTTTCCATGAGTGGTCAGCACAGGCCGGGTATGGTTCGCTCCAAGAGCATGATTTCAGCCCGTGAGAATGGAGTGCGACATTGAGAAACTACGGTCGCCCGCGTGTGCCCTTTAGTCGGCTAAGCTGTATCATTATTGTGGGTATAGCCTCGATGTTGTCAAGCCCGAGTAAACGTGTCTCAGATTAATTGACAACACCCAAATCTTCTGGTAAAATCATTATACTGTATTACACCTAATTGTCTTAGTCACCAACGCATGCGCCGGACATTTTGAACTGTAATATTCAATGAATCTCGATTAACTCCAGTTGGGCAGCTGCTCGCGGTATAAACAAACTCCCCAAATCGCAATAATCTTCTGCCGACCGATCACCGGCTAGCTCACATCTTAGACGAATACTAGCTACCAGCCGCGCTGAACCATTAACACACCAGCTGCTAACCGAAACATAACATAAGCAAACCGGTTTTTAACCAGACTCCAGCATATATTAAGCCACTTGTCAACTAACCATCGACCAATTAGCATCACAGGCGGACACAGGAGATCTTGGACATCCTATAAATAGCCAAGCTATCAGCACGGTAAATTCAGTTGTATCGATTAGCTCGAAGTGGTAAGTATAAAATCAGACTAATCGAACATAGACTACCAGGGTCGCATATACTTATTCCGTAGACAGAATTCGTTGCAGCTGGCCCAAGGTCATTGAGTGAGAACCGATGCCTGCAGGGATAAGGAATGGAACATCATAGTAAAATCGCAGTCAATGCAGGGAATTTGGAAAGACCACTTCTGTAGACTGTATAACGGCGACGACGAACAAAATCTCGACGTTAGGCAGGAGCCTTTCATCGGACACGATGGTAGACAACAATTCCGTGAACCAAAGTGAAAACGGCAAACTGCTGGAGCAGATGGTCTAGCTGCCGAGCTGTTCAAAGCAGCAGGCGACAACCTAGATAGGAGCATGCAACAAATGCATGCCCGATGAATGGAACTTCAGCATTGTTTTCCCGATCCTGAAAAAAGGGGATCCTCTTAACTGCGCCAACTACAGAGCAATCAGCCCACTTAACATCGCTTACAAGATCCTCTGTGCCGTAATATGTGAACGTCTGAAGACTTGCGTCAACAATCTGATTGGTCCTTATCAATGTGACTTCAGACCAGAAAAGTCAACCATCGACCAAATTTTAACGTTGCGGCAGATCCTGGAAAAGACCTATGAACTCCAAATCGATACCCACCACCTTTTCATCGATTTTAAGGCCGCTTGTGCCTGCATCTTCAGAGTAGAATTGAATAAAGCTGTATCTAGTTCTTGCATCCCTGCTAAACTCGTTCGCTTGTGCAAAATGACGATGTAGAACTCACGTTACGCCATCAAGGTTGGCAACGAGCTTACGGAATCTTTCAATATCAGAAAAGGATTCTGAATCCAAGGCGCTGCACTGTCATGCGATTTCTTTAACATTGTTCTTAAGAAGATTGTGCAAAACTCCACCGTCAACACCAGAGGCACTAACTTCCAAAAGTCTGTTCAACTTCTCGCGTACGCCGATGATATTGATATAATGGGACGAACACAGCGTGATGGCAAGGGCACATTTGTGAGAATTGATAGCTAGGGACCGAGCTGGTTGGCTATTTTGTCTGTAGTTAACCGGATTCGTCGTCCGTTAATGCCAATTAGACTTCCCTCCACCACTGGTTAGGGGTCTTGTCACACATACCGTACCCGTAGATTATTAGATTGGTTACCTGCAGTGATCGTTTCCCCCCAGTGAATGTTGTGACTTGTGAGAGAGTTTAGACGGACAAAACAACAAATCTCAGCAAAGTAAGATTACGTTAGATTAATAAATTTTAATTTATAATCATGGTTATTAAAGAGAACGTAATAAAACTTGACTTTATATTTAAGCTTCCGGAACTCTTTAATCCTAACCCTGGAAAGACCGCTGACATTACCTCATCCTCAGAACGTCAGTAGAAATGTACCTCAGAAGCTATCGGCGTGATTGAGGGCAATAGAAGAGGAGCAAATACTATGCTTGTACTACTTAATGATTACTACGCTTTTGGGTAAAGCTACTGTTCCAAAATCAACAGACTGCAAAGAAACGTTAGTGCCTTGTCTTTGATATCGGTGTAATGTGTTTTTTTTTTTTTTTTTTTTTACTAAAGTACCCATAGCGTAAGCGTAAAGAGCGTTGATCAGTATTTAAAGCTTCAAAGAGTATAGGTATCATTTGTCAGGGAAAAGAGCTTCTCACTCAAATAATTGTTGAAAATTGCAACCCACTAAGTCTTAGTTCTTCAAACCTCTTGTGCAATTCTACATAGAAATGTTATAAATGAAAGTAGCAACAAAACTGAAGACAATTTGAAGGATCAGTTGATTTTAAGAAGGAGTCATTGAACCACACCAAGAATAGACATTCAACGTCTCACAACAATCGGTCAGAAAAAGGAGAGCTTTCAATACCTACGAAGAATCGTTTGTTCTTAAAGTAGAAGCCAACACGTATGCTACCCTTAATATGAGGGAACTTGAGAAACAAGCATCAAAATATGGCTGGAGTTACCATGACGAAGCTCCAAGCGTTCTACAGTAAATGGTATTTTTAACTTTCTTTGGATTTTCCGATATAGTCCAAGAAGGACGAAGAGGGTACTATAGAGTCTCCTCGTATAAAGGAAGAACGTGGCAGTGGATACGACATACTCTACGAAAAGAGTAGTGCAAATCACACATGGTGCATGACAACCGAGGAGGTTTCAGTAAAAAGAAGGAGAAACTGGAACACGTTTCAAAAAACAAAACGCAATACCACATAGAGGTGATAAATGCAATATGCCTTTCAAGAAGTTCACAGTGGACTCCGTACCACTATCGTAGGTTAACTGATGACAGTAAATTTTAAAGTCTGCGTTCTCTGTTCTTTTAAACTGATTTCGGTACTCTTCCAAAGAAACCTGACACGTTGAGATGATGTCAATAACACTGCTTGAAATAAGACAAAGTATTAAAAAAATAAAAATTCTGTATTAAAATTGACATTATTCATCTGAAAAACTTCCCCAAGACACAAGTCAATTTTGCAGACTTCCGTAGGTTTTTAAATGCCAATTCAACCAAACTCCCATATAAAAATGAACCATAAATGACGACGGTCATAAATTGTCTGCCACTCACAAATCTTTTCCCATAAAATTATAATTTTTTGACAAATTTGACTACAAGTTACCATCACATTCCAAAACAAGGAATGAAAAATTCTCCACCAGCCCACACAATGCGAGATTAAATTCCAGGTGTTTTAGAAATATCTTTGAGCCAGCGTAAATCCAAATAAAACTTTGACCATAAAAGTTTTGCTATCTTCAATGTGACATCAAAATAGAAGCTACTCAACACAAAACCAGACATACACACACAGGAAAAAAAAAGAAAAAAAAAAAACAAAAGTCAACAACATAAACAAGCATAAAATTTATTCACCTCAAAGGTCCTCAATTTTATGGCACTTCATCAAAATACTAAAAACTAAGTAAATAGAATGTTCACCTAACTCCAATTAGAGCGTAACACACCCGACCACCTCTTAAAAAGTAAGGAACAAAACCTTACACTACCATTGAACATCAGTTT
>CAKKXW010000003.1:19761853-19787370 GCA_920937365.1 Sphaerophoria rueppellii | reverse complement strand
TCGACGGGTTGACCTCAATTAGCTCTAAGTAACTTATAATGTCATGTTTCACAGGTCGCGTACGAAACCACTGATTATGTTAATCCACATTATGTCATAGGACTAAAATGGTCTTCTAAACCCACAACAGTTAATTAGACTCTGTGCAAATGAGCCGGAATTCTCTTCAAAAACCTGCATGTCGTTTTTCCATGAGTGGTCAGCACAGGCCGGGTATGGTTCGCTCCAAGAGCATGATTTCAGCTCGTGAGAATGGAGTGCGACATTGAGAAACTACGGTCGCCCGCGTGTGCCCTTTAGTCGGCTAAGCTGTATCATTATTGTGGGTATAGCCTCGATGTTGTCAAGCCCGAGTAAACGTGTCTCAGATTAATTGACAACACCCAAATCTTCTGGTAAAATCAGGATACTGTATTACACCTAATTGTATTAGTCACCAAAGCATGCGCTGGACACTTTGTACTGTAATATTCAATGAATCTCGATTAACTCCAGTTGGGCAGCTGCTCGTGGTATAAACAAACTCGCCAAATCGCAATAATCTTCTGCCGACCGATCACCGATCAGTGAACATCAGTTGCTGGTCGATCACCGGCTAGTTCACATCTTAGACGAATACTAGCTACCAGCCGCGCTGAACCATTAACACACCAGTTGTGCCGTAATATGTGAACGTCTGAAGACTTGCGTCAACAATCTGATTGGTCCTTATCCATGTGACTTCAGACCAGGAAAGTCAACCATCGACCAAATTTAAACGTTGCGGCAGATCCTGGAAAAGACCTATGAACTCCCAATCGATACCCACCACCTTTTCATCGATTTTAAGGCCGCGTATGCCTGCATCTTCAGAGTAGAATTGAATAAAGCTGTATCTAGTTCTTGCATCCCTGCTTAACTCGTTCGCTTGTGCAAAATGACGATGTAGAACTCACGCTACGCCATCAAGGTTGGCAACGAGCTTACGGAATTTTTTTTATATCAGAAAAGGATTCTGAATCCAAGGCGATGCACTGTCATGCGATTTCTTTAACATTGTTCTTGAGAAGATTGTGCAAAACTCTACCGTCAACACCAGAGGCACTAACTTCCAAAAGTCTGTTCAACTTCTCGCGTACGCCGATGATATTGATATAATGGGATGAACACAGCGTGATGTCAATGGCGCCTTTGTCAGAATTGAGGCAGAAGCGGCAAAAATATGCTTAGCGGTTAATGAAGGAAAATGAAGAATATGTATTCTTCGATTAAGGACACCCAACACCGACAACGGCTGGGACAGAACGTCACAATAGACGCCTACAACTTCGAGGTAGTAGAAGAGTTTGTCTACCTAGGCTCCGCTATTACACGGGCAATAACACCAGCGCCGAAAATCGGACTAAGAATAACTTTTGCTAATCGCTGTTTCTGTGGGCTAACAAAGCAATTGAGTGGAAAAGCCCGCTTTCGAGCAACTAAGGTAAGACTTTACAACACCCTTATTATCCCAATCCTGCTGTATTGTGCAGAAGCATGAACCTTGACAACTCGAATTAATGTGCCTCAGGCTGTCTTGAGGGGATGGGGCATGGCGAAGAAGATACAACAGCAAACTTTAGTGGTTGTACAACGACGTGGACTTTGCCAGAAGGGTCAAGTTCCAGTGATTCAGATGGCTCGGTCATTTAGAGCGGATGGCCTGGAAAGCCTTCGACACTGTTCCCGAGGGACGTAGAAGGAGAGGGAGACCAAGACTCAGGTGGCGCACACAAGTGGAAGAGGACCTCAATCAACTTGGAGTGCAAAACTGGAGACAGATAGCTAGGTACCGAGCTGGCTGGCGATTTTGTCTGTAGTTTACCGGATTCGTCCGTGATTTAATGCCAATTAGACTTCCCCCCACCACTGCTTAGGGGTCTTGTCACACATACCGTACCCGTAGATTATTAGATTGGTTACCTGCAGTAATCGTTTCCCCCCAGTGAATGTTGTGACTTGTGAGAGAGTTTAGATGGACAAAAACAACAAATCTCAGCAAAGTAAGATTACGTTAGATTAATAAATTTTAATTTATAATCATTTTAATTAAAGAGAACTTAATAAAACTTGACTATATATTTAAGCTTCCGGAACTCTATAATTCTAACCCTGGAAAGACAAGTGACATTACCTCAGCCTCAGAACGTCAGAACAAATGTACCTCAGAAGCTAGCGGTGTGATTGAGAGCAATAGAAGAGGAGCAAATACTGTGCTTGTACTACTTAATGATTACTACGCTTTCGGGTAAAGCTACTGTTTCAAAATCAACAGACTGCAAAGAAACGTTAGTGCCTTGTCTTAAATATCGGTGTAATGTGTTTTTTTTTACTAAAGTACCCATAGCGTAAGCGTAAAGTGCGTTGATGAGTATTTAAAGCTTCAAAGAGTATAGGTATCATTCGTCAGGGAAAAGCGCTTCTCACTCAAATAATTCTTGAAGAGTGCAAGCCACTAAGTCTTACTTCTTCAGAGCAGTTGTGCAATTCTACATTAAAACATTATTAATGAAAGTAGCAACAATACTGAAGAAAATTTGAAGGATCAGTTGATTTCAAGAAGGAGAGGTAGAAAAGCTGGAGTCTTTGTACCGCACCAAGAAGAGACGATCAACCGATCACAACAAACGGTCAGAAATTGGAGAGCTTTCAATACCTACGAAGAATCGTTTTTTCTAAAAGCAGATGCCAACACTTATGCAACGCTTAATAAATAGGAACTTCGTTCTACAATAAATGGTGTTTGTAACTTTCTTTTGATTTTCTGATATAGTGAAGATGGGCTAAGAGGGTACTATCAACTGTACTCGTATAAAGAAAGAACGTAGCAGTGGATAAGACATACCCTTCGAAAAGAGCAGTGCAAATCACACATGAAATACATGGACAACCGAGAAGGTTTCAGCAAAAAGATGGAGAAACTGGAACACGTTTCAAAAAACAAACCGCAATACCACATAGAGGTGATAAATGCAATATGCCTTTCAAGAAGTTCAAAGTGGACTCCGTACCACTATAGTAGGTTAACTGATGACAATAAATTTTAAAGTCTGCGTTCTCTGTTCTTTTGAACTGATTTCGGTGCTCTTCCAACGAAACCTGACACGTTGAGATGATGTCAATATAAACTCGAAAAATAACATTCCTTGAAATAAGACAAAGTATTAAAAAAATAAAATAAAATTCTGTATTAAAATTGACATTATTCATCTGAAAAAAATCCCCAAGACACAAGTCAATTTTGCAGACTTCCGTAGGTTTTTAAATGCCAATTCAACCAAACTCCCATATAAAAATGAACCAAAAATGACGACGGTCATAAATTGTCTGCCACTCACAAATCTTTTCCCATAAAATTATAATTTTTTGACAAATTTGACTACACGTAACCATCATATTCCAAAACAAGGAATGAAAAATTCTCCACCAGCCCACACAATACGAGATTAAATTCCAGGTGTTTTAGAAATATCTTTGAGCCAGCGAAAATCCAAATAAAACTTTGACCATAAAAGTTTTGCTATCTTCAATGTGACATCAAAATAGAAGCTACTCAACACAAAACCAGACACACACACAGGACAAAAAAAAGAAAAAAAAAAACAAAAGTCAACAACATAAACAAGCATAAAATTTATTCACCTCAAAGGTCCTCAATTTTATGGCACTTCATCAAAATACTAAAAACTAAGTAAATAGAATGTTCACCTAACTCCTAAGGACGTCAGCAGCTATAGTCGTTTTGTCGTCGTCGTGTTCTTTCAGTTCAAGTTTTGAGATTCCTTTCTATACTTTGACAGAGAATTTATGCTCTGTAACTTGGTCATTAATCTCCATGAATCTCCCAGCAGCTCTAGGGATTGGGATATTCCCTAACGCACTCCTCCTAGCTAAAAATACACAACCACACACACACACTGCAGAGGACAGAGGGTCGTCTCCTGTGGCACATCAAACGAAACGAAGGCAAAACATTTACAACAATTGAAACATTTAATTAATATCAACCCCAAACGAACTGGCGACGAAGGATGCTTGAAAGCAACCGGCTGCTGCTACTGTTGCTGCTGCTATATCTACCTCCTCAAGGACCCCCCCCCCCATCCTCATTATGTTATGATTGTTGGGGATTTAGTACTCTTTGGCGACGTTGCGGAACGTTGTACACCACCACTGCCATATCGTCACAATATAATGATCACGAGAATAATGGCTCACCATGTAATTACTGTCTATCTGTAAAAATGAATAGAATGCTTAATCGCTTAGAAATCAGAGGACACCAATAATAAATTACTATGGCTGCCATAGCGTTTCTGCGTGTTTTTGTTCGACCCAAAACCGAGTTTTCAAGGCTTCCTCCTTCTGCTCCCACATCCGCATCCTCTTCCAGAGGTAATCCTTTCCGGGGTAACGTTTCTCATTCTCACCTTTTCATCGTTGTAATAGGGCTGTGTGTACCTTAAGACGCCGCTCGACCAGAGAGATTCAACTTTGAATCAACCTTAACGAAAGTGTTAATTAGACAATTCTTCGTTTGGGTTATCTGCACAATCTGTTTTTTTTTTCTCTGCAAAAAAGTTTTTTGCTCTTCTCCGACTCCGGAAAGTTACTCCTTTCTTCGATGAGGACGACCGACGACGACGGCGACGCGATGAATCGGACGGCAAAAGAATGTGGCCTGGCGCCCGGTTCCAGTTTTTGGCGCTGAAAGAAGCATCGTTTAAGAAGTATAAGTTTCTTCATCTAGTTTATGTACGAACATCTTGAGATACTTTTGCCAAAACTTAGAGATACACTCCTTGCCATATCCAGTTCCTTTCCTTCGCATGCTTACTTTTTTGTTTTTAATCGGACGGGAATGGAATGTGTCAAGCTGAACAGTTCTTTTAGCAAATTTCAGGCAACTTGATACAGCGGCAAGGTGTCTGATGTTGCCTGAAAATAAGAACAAACAAAAAATCTTTCAAAAAAAAAAAAAAAAAACGAGCTTACCGAAAATAGACAACAAAAAAGTGAAGGTAGGTAATTCACTCGATAAGAACTTTTCATCCCTAGAGATTGGAGAGAGCTGTGCTGTGTTCCTTCTTCCTATCTAAAGAGCACGAGTGCTGATTTTTTTTGTCGTTTTTTTTCTTTGAGAAATAAAATATTCTCACAATCAATTGAATTGGAATTCCTTATCAATGATTTGCAAGACGACAGCATTCTGAAGTTGAGAATCCTGTTCCCCCTTTACTCTCTAGCGATTTCCGAATCATGATTCCCGCCCATTTGTCCTCTCGTGTCGTCATCATCGTCGTCGCCTTCAACATCACACCTTTCGTTTCGATTTTCGTCCTTATATTGAGGAGGGGCGGGACAATAGAGAGAGAGTCTTAGTGCTTATTTGATGGTTATTTTCAGTTTCAGTTCGAGTTCTTTCTTATTTGACTTTCTATTTCCGTTTTCGGTTGTTTATTGTCGCATTTTATTTTATGACTCTCTTTCCGATAAGGGACCAGCTCTTCGAATAGCAAAAAGGGACGACCGACAAACCATCAGGTACAATGCGAACGAGGGTTAAGAAATAAGCAAGTTAATTTTAGTACAAGTTGCAATTGTTCGAATTTTATGGTTAAATCAAGAACTAAGTTGAAAAGCATACAATTTGATTTTGAATTCACGAAATGAAGGAAGGAAATGTTATAATTTAAATTTTTTTGGTTCCAAGGCGGGATCAATGAGGATGGAAAGTTAATTTTCATTTCGAATGGAAATTATTGATATCGGTAGGTAATTTTTTCATTTATTGGTCATTTTGTGGGTCAATTAGTTTAGTTGCTTGGCAAGAGGAAGAATGAAGGAACTTATTGAAAGGAAAATGAAATTGTCGTTGTATGGTCTTCTGGGTTTGCTGTTTTAATTGTCGATTGTTTCGATGAATTTAATTGGAACATCGCTTTTTGTTGTCAGTTTTTAATGCTGATGTTTAATCATGCGAATTAACCGCAATGTTGCTTCATTGAGTATGAACACTTCAGAGCGCAGAACGCAATAGTCTTGATAAGAGGGACTGTTGGTTATGTTTTTGAGTGGTTGTTTTTTTCAGTTATTTTGAAAAAATGAAGGGGACACGGCGGCGCGCGTTCGTTGCCTTTTCAATTTTATACAACATTGCTTTCTATACTTTAAATCTTCTAAGATTTGGTTTTGCAGTGAACCCGAACACAAACAAAAATTAATTGAGTACCGTCTAAAACGGTACACAAGTTTTTGTATGCCAATTCTGTGAGGAGTAGGTTTTAACTCTAAGACCCCAATCCCTGGAGGAGAGGGTATTTTTTTTACACTATCAGAATTGGTCGAAGAGAGCTTATAGCAAGCACAGTCTTACGACCAATGGTTTGCCAACATAGTAGACTATGTTATACCACTGGCTCATCACTTAGTGCAGTGTTAGTTGTTAGTAAGCAAACACTCACATAGATGAAACACAAACAAGACAGTTAACAAAACAAGATTAATACATAACTAATAATTACAAACATTAAGTAAACAGAGAGACATTTAAAAGTGTATAACACTGGTCTTGAACAAAGACTTTAATTTATTCTTACTTATATTTAAATCAAATAAGTCTGAATTGCAGTTTGAAAGCCTATTCATACGTGTCAAGGGCTCATAGAAACCATAGTTGGTACGATGTTTTGGTTCATGTACCAAGTGCTTCCTACGAAAATTATAACCGCCACCCCGATGGTTGAAAGATATAGCTCCAAGTAATTCCGGTGCATCTGTTATACCAGTAATAACTTGATGATAGAATACCATGTCATTGTTATTTCGTCTACTTGACAATGTTTCCATTTGGAGAATTAGCAAACGGTTTTCATAAGAAGGGACATGCAAAGGATCACTCCATAGAATACCTTTCAAGGCAAAACGAGTAAAATTTCGTTGAACAGATTCTAGCCTCTCAATATGAAGATATAATAATGAGGTGACCAAACTTGGGAAGCGTATTCTAAGTGAGGACGAACATAGCAATAGTATGGAGCGCGGGTTATATTTGGATCGCGGAACTCCTCTGACCAACGCTTTATAAATCCAAGCATTGAGTTTGCTTTATTCACGATATTGTTAATGTGCACAGAAAAATCTAATTTAGGGTTAAAGAAAACTCCAAGATCTCTTACAGAAGTTACACGGGTTAGAATGTGCTGTGAGATAGCGTAGTCATATGAAGACGGTGCACGCTTCCTTGAAAAGGTCATTGTTTGACATTTTATTGGATTTAGGTTTAGACTATTTTTCTCACACCACAATGCAAAACTATTAATGTCATCCTGTAGAAGAATGTGGTCATTACTAGAACAGATGTTTTTGTAAATCTTCATTTCATCTGCGAAGATGAGGATTTCCCTATAACGTACACATAACGGGGCATCATTAATAGCTAAATTAAAAAGAAGAGGTCCTAGATGGCTACCCTGAGGAACTCCCGAATAAGCAAAAAATTACTTAGAGATAGAATGCCTGAATTTTACTTGGTAAGACCTATTCTTGAGATAAGAGGTTATCCAAGTGATGAAAAATAGGGGGAAGCCATATGCATTTAGTTGGAATTTTATGATGGCGTGAGAAAGTTGGTCGAAGGCTTTCGAAAAATCTGTATACACGCAATCGATTTCCTGACCACATTCCAAAGTGCTTACACATTGATTTATAAAAACAAGAAGATTTGTGACAGTAGAACGTTTCTGCATGAAACCATGCTGTTGGTGAGAGATGATATTCCTGCAATGAAATGCCAAACTTTCACAAATAACTTGTTCAAATACTTTAGGAATGCAGGAGAGCTTAGATATTGGTCTATAATTGGTGATGTAGGCCTTATCTCCCTTCTTATAGACAGGTATAATATAAGCGTTTTTCCAAATTGATGGAAATTTTCCTAATTTTAAAGACAGTTCAAAAATATAACGGAGGGGAGATGCTAAGAGAGACTTACACTTTTTTAAAACAACAGGTGAAATACCAACTGGACCACTCGAAAAATCATCTTTCAGAAGAGAAAGAATGTTTATAATGTCATCAGTCTCTACTGAGATGTTGTTAAACAATATTTGTGGACAGCCACGTAAATACTGAAAAAAATCTTTATCCACAACGGCGGGGGAATCGATAAAAGATTGGCTGAAATTATTTGCAAATTCTTCACAAATTTCAGAAGTTAAGTTGAGGGTTACATTATTGCTAGTAAAGTTCATTCGTGGTTAAAATCCAAAACGGATATACGAACTCGAATAGAGTTAAAGCTATGAAGGAGCAATAAATACCAGTTTTATTCTCGTCGCAATAGTCACAATGGTGGGAAGTATGAGACTAATTAATATTCGCTTCTATGGTAGGGTATGAGCTTAGACTTTATCTCGAAATTTTACATTTACTGAACATTTTTTCACGAAAGCAAGGTGTGAATTATATCAAAAACGAAGTGCAACTTTGTTTTTGTGCATCTGGTGCTAGTCGTCGCACCAAAATAGTCAGGTAGGTCGGGCTGCGCTTCGTAATTTAGTCCGGGGAGAGGGGTTTTAAGTAACGTTACGTTGCGTGGTACTCCTTTAAAATTGATTAAATGTTAATCTCGTCACGTCAAGATATGGCCTTTTATATGTTGGGATTGTTCGGGCCAGCAAATATTTTTGACTCATTGAAATGGAAAATGGCTTCAGTTGCCAAACTTTAACCCTGTAAAGAAACTTACTCCGAAAATTGTACACATAGATTTTAATGATAAACTAAGAGACCACCTCGGTAACTTCGATAACAAAATAAGACTGATCGAAATCATGGCAGTGAGTAAACGATTTTCTTACACCGTCATAAACCAGCGTTCGGACTTCACTGCAATTGCAGTAGATCTACTGCACTTCTTTTTCCAAATTTACAAATCTACTGCCTCACTGTGCTTTTCATGTTATTTTTTGCCATTATTCCAAATTTGGCTAGAATAACTGTTCATAAAAAAAGTGTTGTAGAACGTAGCAGGGATGAAAAATCGTCTTCCAGCATTGTATCGAAATCCAAATAAAAAGTGTATCGAATTGTACTTTTTGGTTTGTTTAGTTTTATTGAGAAATAAATAAAAAAAACGTTTTTTCTTTTAAAGAAAACAATTTGTTTTTTCATAGTTAAAACATAGATAACTAGCCGAACCTCTGAACCTCGTCTTGCCTGCAATTTAAAGTCGACATTTGTTTTGAAAAAATAATACAACCGTACTCCATACAGATTTTCACTTTTATATTATATGGCCCTGAGAACCTCGTCTTGCTTGTTATTTATCATCTTCATCATCATCATCGTCGGCCTGGTTAATGAAGTTTCTCCCTTAATCTACGCCACAACCGAGATCCGGTCCGGGCTTCCTTCAGCCAACCAGTTCCTCACCCTAAAGCTTTAGGCGATCTGATCAATGCCATCCTTCCAGCGCAAATTGGGTCATCAAGTCTGCTTCGTGGTAAAATTGATATAGCTCGTTGATATATTGTCTCCGGAATCGTCCTTTGGGCGATTTTGTTGAGCACTCAGACCTCGGATCCGTAAGTGGTAACTGGTAAGACTATCGTCTTATTCAGTAGCAGTTTCGAAGTAATGGTTAGATTTTTGAATTTAAAGAGCCATGAAAGACTTAAGTAGATTCTGACGGCAGCTCTTCCAACTTATTAGTTGTTCCTCTACTTTTGCCAACGTTTTTCGCAATCGGTGCCACTATGTACCTACTTAATTTTTTCCCTCAGGTTTCTTGCAGCCTGCTCGCTCTAGATAAATGAGGATCTTACAGCCTGTGAGCCCCTTCCAAACTTCCAAAGTTTTCAATGTCGTCTGCGTGTGCCAATAACTGGCTGCACTTGGTGACGATAGTGGTTCTAATTTATGTGTGTCTGCGGTGTTACCCGCGATAGTTGGGTTAAAACTTAGCCTATGTGATTTTCTGATCCCTAAACTATCACTACCTATACACGGAAACCGTACATTTTATCACAATAAAACGTATTCTAGGTAAATTTTAATAGCTCCAAAAATATGTGTACAAAGTTTCTTATGATCGCTTTAGAAGTTTTTGCGTGACGCTCTGACACCCTACACACTTTCACATGTTTACATAGTAAAAGATGCACCTAACTCTCCATGTTGTCTTCAAAAAATCAAAAAACCGAATGAAAAATTGAAAACCGTAAACAGATAATGGAATGAAAACAAATTAGAATGAAAACAAATAAATAATACATATGCCAGGAGATGTCTACTACTTGCATATTACGTCGTTACTTTACGTCTCATTCAGGGACATTTAAACGTGTTGCCAAACTAGCAATTTTATTGACTTGTAACAAATAAGTGCGTTAAGAAAATGGATACTTGGTGATATAGATTCTGGCAAAAGTATTTATGATATAGCAGAATACCTATTACATAATTTCATAATTGTATTGAATTTTGTATAAGAGTTTTTTTTGTACTTAAGGAGAGGTGAGCGTATCAAAAAAAGTACAACTGTATCGCCTTTTGCAACCCAGGAACGTAGTGTCAAACATTAAAACATTTAAACGTTTAAAAAATTATATGTATCTCTTTCAAGCAAGCTTTTTGTACTGCCGCTGCTTTCTTTCTGCAATAGTTGTTCCTTTTTCATTTCCTATGCCCATTCCACTCCCACAGTGCGATAATACACACGCTTCTCGCGCAGCCCAACACCATGATAGTATCAGCATTTCATTAAACTATAATCAATCAAAAAGTTGTATTACAGCCATGAACAGTGCAATTTTTTGTTCAAGTCTCTTACAATTTTACAATTTCTTCAACATCATTCTAGAAAAGATTGTGCAAAATTCCAACGTCAACAGCTGAGTGACAAATTCTCAAAAATCCGTCGAGCTACTAGGATACGCAGACGACATTGACATAATTGGAAGAACACAGCGTGATATCAGTGAAGCGTTCGGGGTACTTAGGACTTCGTCTACCTAAGATCCGCTATCAACTCAGATAACAACACCAGCGCTGAAATCAAACGAAGAATCACTCTTGCCAATCACTGCTTCTTTGGACTTAGAAGGCAATTGAGTAGTAAAGTCCTCTCCCGAGCAACTAAAGTGACACTCTACAAAACCCTCATCATCCCGGTCCTCACGTATGGTGCAGAGACATGAACTATGACAACATATTCTGATGAAAACGCTTTGGGCTGCTTTGAGAGAAAAATTCTTCGAGTGATTTTTGGTCCTGTCTGCATTAATGGAGAATTGAGACGAAGATTCAACCAAGAACTGTACGAGCTGTACAGCGACACTGACCTATAGCCAGAAAATTTAAGGTCCAACGACTTAGATGGTTGGGTCATGTTGAGCGAATGGAAAATAATGCCCCGGTTCGTAGAGTCTTCGAATCCAATCCGGAAGGACGTCGCAGAAGAGGAAGACCGCGACTCCGATGGAGCACACAGGTGGTAGAGGACCTGAACCAACTTGGCGTGCGAAACTGGAGACAGTTAGCCAGGGAACTAGCTGGCTGGAGAAGTTTGTTGGGTGAGGCCCTGGTCCGACCTGGACTGTAGCGCCACCATAAGTAAGTAAGTAAACGCGTAAACCAGTGTTGTCACCTAGTAATATTGAAGGCCACACAAAATAAAGAAAAATAACTTTGCCATGGCGCAAAATAACTTTTTTCCGACGTAAAAAAATTCTATCTTGATGGTCCAGATGGATTTTCCTGTATTGACACGACCAACGAATAGAAGAACAGATTTTTAATAAGAAAAGGTTCAGTCATGGTTTGGGTGCTGTTGTTTACCTGAAAAAGATGCCGATAGACCCCAGCAGATGGTCATCTCTTATTTTCTGACATATCAATTTGAATGCGCTGGATTAAACTGGAAAAAAAGACAACGCTCCAATTCACGTAGCCCGCTCAAACTTGGCCACTTTTGCTAGATCACTTGATATGAATATTATTGAAAACCCTTGGTTTGTTTTAAATCTACAAGGAAGGTCGACAATTCAACAACAAGGAAGAATTGAAGGAAGCCATAATATCAGTGTGGTAAAACATCTCCCAAGAGATGATCAGGTCATTTTATAACAGTCTACCACGACGAATAATTGCATAAGAGGATGCCGGAGACAACTGAATCTCCCAGAAAATATGACTTTAAGACCAAAAACAGCAAGTGATTCTTATCTCATTTCGTACTTTATCGAGTTCACAAATGCAAAAAAAAAACTTAACAAATTCCAAATAGTTTAGCAAAAACGTTTCCAAACAAAAGGAGATAACTTCCTTTTAGCATAAGGCCCTGGCTGGGCCCAGATTCCAGATTGTAGCGCCAAAAAAAGTATAGTAAGTAATCAGTGGCATGAAAAACGGAGCTTCAGAAAAAAAAGAGCACGAAAAGAGTCAGATAATGTAGTGTCGAGTGAGACAACGCAGGAATGAAGAGAAGAAGAAGTGAAAATGGCAATATCACAGCTGAAATCCAACAAAGCCTCTGGAGCAAGTGGCCTTGCTACCGAGTGGTTGTAAACAACAAAGGACGATCTATATAGGAGTATGCACAAAATATTTTATAAGGTATGGTCCTTGGGCTAAGAGAGCAATTGACTAGTAAAGCCTTCTCATCATCCCAGTCCTGATGTATGGTGCAGAAACATGGAGCCAGACAAAATTGGATGAAAGTGCCTTAGATTGTTTCAAGAACAAAGTTCTTCTTGTTATCTATGGCCCCGTGTGCATCAATGGAGATTGGAGTAGAAGATCCAAAAGCGAGCTTTAAGGGTTGTACAACGACGCACGCAGACTTAGCCAAAAGAGTCAAGGTCGACCATGGGTTGATGTCATGGCATCATCATCACACATCACCATCATTTAGCTATAGTACTGTGAGGTATATGTTCATTTATAACTATATGTTATCAGCTGCTTCTCTAGTGACATTTGACTAAAGATTGATAATTCCCTATGGAAGGTGCCACACATAGGGCTGTGACATTACATTTGCTCTGCAAGTGTGATTCGTCTTTGAGGCGTCTTTCTGTTATATCCTCCTGTCATCGATTACCTGTTGAATTAGTTGGTGTAGTTTTTCATCTCTTTGTTCAATTATTTGAGCTTGAAATCAATATTTTGACATACCTACATAATTTGCAATATCTGACCCTTTCGACACTTTTCCTCTTTTTAAACAAAAAATAAAAAATCTTCTCTCCTCTTTAAAATTGTCTGCATACGTTCGCATGTACTCATACGTGTTCGATAAGGTAAGAAGTTCCTGAGATACCTGAATACCTTTATCCACCTCCTTGCTGCCAGCCTTACATGTCACCCTTAACGTTTTTCATTTTTCCTAACCAACACTACAGCAAAGAAAAAAAAAACACCGACAAACCAAACTTTCATAATTCCTGTTCAATGTATAGACAACCAAAATAGCAACCCGAAAAATTTATCATCTTCATAATTATTTTGTCCCTCCGTAATAAAGCAAAGAAGAAAAAAAAAACATTATGAGCGGTTTCCTTTTCTCATAAAAAATGTCGGAGGTGATTCTTCAAAACGTGTTAGATGTCAAAGAATTGACCAAAATCATTATAGTAGCTTCCCCCTAGAGACAGGTAACTTAAGCACAACAGAAACAACAACGATAACAGAAAAAAAGAAAAAAAAATTGAAAAGAACAAGACAAAAGCAAAATACACCCAGTCACAATCTTCCCTTATACAATATTTACTCATACCGAACACAATACAACGAAAAAGAAAAAAAAAACCATCTAAGCACGACCTTCCTCATATTGAGCCTCAAAAGTCAACAGCAAACACCAGTACCACTACAACCACCACCCACTCTGGATATTCTCATCAATAAGAAGGAAGAAAAAAAAAATCCTCAGTTGGCCAATTTACAGTCGAAAACAAAAATACCAAAACAAAGTATACCAAATTTGACGTAAGATTTAGGGTGGCGCCCAATGTGGGACAATGCTCTTTGAGGCTTCTAGGTGATACCAATCCAGCGACAAATGTTCAACTGTCATCAGAAAATAATTGCCAGAGGATAAAAGGAAGCAAAAAGCTTAATCTATTTGTGCTTTTTCTCTCTCCCAAAGAGACTGGGAGACAGGGAGAGTACCTGCGCAAGGACTAATGTTCCCAGAGTGAGTCTCTCTGCAACATGTTGCTGGGAAATTTTTTAGATAAATTCTCACGATTGGTCATTGCTTTATCATCCCGCTTATCGACTGAGACATCTGGATTTGAGTGCAAATGTTGCTCGTGTAACCGAACAGGAATAAACGAACTAAAGAAAAGCTTAGCCATCTGCGGATGTGGCCCGCAACGTACTACAACGAATAACCACCATCAACGAAAGCGAACACGAATCATTGCCAACAGAAAGGCAGAAACTACTGCCCACTGCATCATTATCATCATCTCTATAGATTTTTCAGTGTTTCTGCTAGTGTGTCAGAGTATCGGAGTCTTCGTCCCAAATTCCCGTGTCTATCTGTTGGAATTTGTACCGTTAAGTCGTACTTCTCTCCAGCTGTCAGTTCGTAATTGGCTTTCAGTGCGTTCGGTTCGTTTCGTTTCGTTTCGCATCGCATCGCATCGGTTCGAGTTAACGGCGAATTATTTCTTGTGAATATACATACCAACGAATTATATCAGACTTAACGGTTCTTAAGCTCGGCAACGAAAACCTGCATTTGCGACAGCATCAGGCTGCTTCTGCTGCTTTGTCAGAATCACTTAAATTGTTTTTCCTTCTGGTTGAAAGGAAGGTGGTCTTGTTTGTATTTTTTTTGTTCACAAGGACATTGGCAAGGACATCGACCACTAACACCGACCGAAAAATCAACGACAACGACGACTATACGACGGACAGACGGACGTGTCACATGTGATGCTGGGGGTGATGCCATATAGTGACGATAATTGAACGTGTATGACACTTGTTCGCTTTGATTATTGTTACGTTCTCCTCTTTTATCCGAAGTTTACTAGTTCGTGTTTTTGTTTTTGTTTGTTGTGCTCCCATTCGGTATTTTTCGTGCAGTGGACATGGATTAAAGGCAAGCCCCTTCCATCCGTTCACATAAATGACTATCCTGAGTTTGTATCCTTTGATTTGCATGCATAAGCAAATCAGCTCTACCACGGCACACAGTGAGAACACCGCACCACTAATGGATATCGTGAAAAGTTGCACAGGTGGGCAAACACGTTTAGTAATTAAAAACGAGTTTTCGAATTGACAATTGACGGGATTTTTGTTTGGTTGCCGTTGCTCTGATTTCGGTATCCTTTCGCGGTATTGTTATCCTTGATCCGGGAAGTGAAGTTGATTGTTGTTAAAGCCTCCTGAGATTCAACCTCGGTTTTGTGGTTAAATCGGGTCGCGATCGAGTTACCAAAAAAAAAAAACAGGAGGAAACAAAAAATTCATTTAATCAATTTAAAAAGGCTTTTATCCTTTAATTGTTGTTGAGGTGTGTCCCTTAAGTGCATTGGTTTTAAAGTGTGATTGTGTAAAGGGAAAAATTGATGTTTAGAAAAATAATTTAATTCGGTAACCAAAATAGGAGAAGAAACAACAAAACAAGATAAATAAAAAAAGAATTATACAAATTGGGCTACTCAACGCTGATTATGTACACATCCTTGTATTAGCCAGATCCAGACCAGAAATTCCTTCATCGTCCTGGCAAACAGCAGAACCATATTGTGTGTCTGGTCGCTGGCTGGTTGGCTGGTCTTCTGGATCTGAGTGTGATTGTGAATCACAAGGATTAATTTCTATCATCAATTATAAAGGACTTTGGAAGCTGTCTTTACTGCATAATACAGTGTAATTGTGGGTAAGTGTGTCCTTAGTGAAAATCCAACGGACAGTAGTTATATAAGACTTTTCTAGTATACTACACGAGACAGGGTCTTTTCTTAATCTTCCAGTTGATAAAATATATCTCTCGACTGCACACAATTTTCTATAGCAGCTATGTATCTTTAAATAGTGTTTTAGAGAGATGTCCTTATGGAATTTCAGAATATCGTTCTCTGCAAGGACATACAAAATCTATTTAGTGCAAAGATGCCCCCCCATTCACATGAATATTATAAAGAAGATTTTCTCCGCAGGGTGGCGCTTTGGGTATACACTTACGTTACGGGACGTTAACACATGTTCCTTGTGATGGATTTAAGTTTATACATTTTTGTCCTTTTTTTTTGATGTTTTTGTTGGTCTGCTTTGAATGCTTGTGGGCATTTGCTCTTGTGCTTTGTCGAAATTCGTCTGGGAAGTAAGATTAAAATTCCATTGTAAAGAAAAGGACATGTCATTTGTTTGGAGTTGTTTTTTTCTTTTCTTTATGTCCTGCTTCTTCCATTGTTTCTGGTCTCATTGTTCATGGGTGATGCCGCTACTCCTATATTGCTCTGGTGATAGGTTAGGTATTTTTGTGTCTTATAACTGTCACATCAAAGTATCATCGTTCATCATTTGTAATCGTCTTTGGTTGGCTCTTTAGGCTGAACGCGCGTTTATCTTTATCTTTTTATTTGAGATGGAATGGGGGTAATAAATTTTTGTGGAGCTTAGTTTTTGGTCAATGATCATTGAATATAAATTTGTGACTCGGGGGGGATTACAATTGAGAAGAAATATTTTTATTGTATTCATTGGTTTAGGTTTTAGCTTGTGCGAGGGTGCAGGATGATTTGTATTGCTGTAAAGTACCTACGTTATAACTTAAAATTTGTTGAGCTTGAATAATTGAGCTTTGTCTTAGCAATTTTAAGATCGATTAACCTGGGAATGGTTTCGTCGAATTGAGTTGAATATACATTACATGTAACCTTGATGTGTCTACCCCATGAAACATGCTGAATGTTTTAGTTTGTTCATCTGAAAGACTTTTAAATATGAAAACGACTTTAATCAATCAATTTTACATCTTTCGATAGTCTAGCCGTCAGTACTGCCAATTTTCAAATTCCGTTTGAAGCTACCAAAACTAGTTCTACTGCTTCACCTTTTCAATGTTCGGACACAGCTCTGTTGAACCCAATGATCTCCGTTTCATCACGAAAGTCTACAGTTTTTCGTCTGAAGTGGTAGATAAGCGGTACTGCCAATCTGTCCTGTACCATGCCGCACTTGTCTAAACAGAGAAATTCCTCTGGTGGGATGCCTCTGGCCTTAGTCAAACCAGCATCTATATGTCTGTCGAAATAGAGATACTGGTCCGAACAGATAAAGAGGTTCTTCATTACACTTTTGCACGTCAATGGCTGCCCGTGAGGATCAACAATAATGATCATCTTGCGCCAATTCTAACACGTTTCTCGGGAAGCTTTTTCCAACAGAGTCCAGAACAAGATTGTATCTGACTTTTGGACAGCTATTTTCAGTTTCCAGTCGTCGCAGTACCGTTGAATCTTCTCGAAGTCAAGCTGTAAGAGAATTTTAACAACTTCAACCTTTTGAACAGTTCTGTACGCAATCAGGTCGACAGCATACGCATTGCGTTAGTTCAGTTCGCTGGTGTAAATGCTGAAGAGGATAGTCGAAATGATCGCTCCGAGCTGAAGACCGTTTTTTTTTTTCAAAGAAGTTACATTGCCACTTTTGAACACAAACTTTCTACCTCTGAACATATTATAAGGCAGGTATATACAATAATGGTTTTCTGATGCCTAGTCTGGAGAGTTTAAGATACAACCCTCCTAACCATACTGTGTCGAAGGCCTTTTCTAAATCTACCAGAACAACACTTGTGCATTGTTTCTTGGATAAGTTCTATTTGATGTGAGAAACGAGCTCTGACGTGACATGAATAGTGTCATGGGTTGCCTTGAAACCGTTCTGATTGTCCGGAATTGCAGTGTTTTTTGCAGTCCACTAAGCCAGAGCCCTATTACCTTCTCGAATACCCGGTGCTGATGCTTGGAAGAAGACTTATTGACCAAAAATTTTAAGGATTGCAGTTGTCCTTCCCCTTTTTCGGTAGAGAATTCACCACAGCTGCCTTCCAACGCACAGGAGAATATGCATTATTCAGCGCGTTATTGAACAGTGTGGTATAAATGTCGATGGCCTCAATTGTTAAGTGTCTTAGTTCAATATTGGATATACCGTCGACACCTGATGATTTCGTATTCTCTATTGTATCGAAGATGAGCTGAAGCTCTTTCTTCTTGATGACCAAGAGGCTTGTATCCGGTCGTTTTGCGATTAAAGCGTTGGCTAAAATGTCGTCATCAAACAGGTTCTTGGGTGCTTAATATCCTTCCTTAGGTAGATATTATTAAGTAAGGCGAATTTTCAATATCAAAGAAGTTATCGTTAAGGACGGCTTATTCATGATCAATTTTTGCTCTATTCTCTACTGTCCAAATGACATGTAAGGTCATTCTGATTCTTGGACCTCAATATCTTATTAATTTGAGGGAACATACTCGGGTCGATAAAATTAGCGATGAACAGAGTGTTGACGTTCTTGATTGACGACTTCAGTGTCCTGATCTACAGGTCGTTTGGATCTGTAAATCGTTTGTACAAGTTTTTAAGTCTTGTCAGTAGTCCGCTTTTCCGTCTGTGTAGTTTTCCTATAGGCGTATTACTTTAGACTAATTTCGCAATTTAAGAAGGATCATTTGCAGTTTTGTGGACCATGTGTGGAAGTGGGAGCGTCTGTGGATTAAGAAAAATGGAAAAACAGCAATATCGGTTGGTGACTTTCTAGCATAGAAATCAAAAAACATTTGGATACTATGCACGGTGTCTCTTCTCCTTCTGTGGCAACTGTCCATGCCATGTCGCTCAAGTGTACTGGATATCTACGGTTATCATAGAAGATAACTTGACAAATGTATTGCCAGATCGCCCATTAAATGTGCACGAGATAGGTAAAAGAGTGGGAATTTCACCTGAACCATGTCCGGCATGATACTTTGAGGCATGAGGAAGCTGTCGACCCGTTGACTGCTGCATCTGCTCATTCCGTTCAAAAACACAAAATGTCAAAATCAAACGAATGAATAAATGTGCAGCTGTATTTCACGAATGGCTTCACGAATATTGTCCTTTAAAGTGTCAAATGTCTCTGGCCTGTCGGCGTAACACTTATCTTTTACGGCACCCCACTCCCACAGGTAATAGTCAAACGGTGTTAAATCACAGTTCCAGGGTGACCAAACAACTTCAGCTCTGTGGCTGATAATGCGATCTTCAAAAACATGGCGCAAAACATCGAGTGTAGCTTCGGCCTTTTCCTGTGTGGCACGAAGCGTCTCGTCCTATTGAAACCGCCTCTTGAATTTTTCTGAACAAAAATTCGTTCAACATGTCCCGATAACGATCACCATTGACGGCTACTCCTTGCTTATTTTCGAAGAAAAATAAACCAAATATGCCTCTGGGTCAAAATCCGCACCAAACAGTGACGCGTTTTGGGTGTATCGGCTTTAAAATGTATGCGTGCGGTTTTTTGTGCCCCAAATGCGACAATTTTTCTTGTTTACATACCCGACAAGATTAAAATGAGCTTCATCTGAAAAGATGTTTTTTTTTTTGGTAAAATTGGCATCTTAACTAAGTCGATCGCAGGCCCACTAAGCGAAGCGAAAACGCATTGGACGGTCAGTTGGCGTCAACTCATGAACTAATTGTACTTTATATGGCGTCATACCAAGGTCTTATGTAAAATTCGTCTACATGATGTCTCCGAAATGTTCAATTGTTGAGAACGACGGTGAATTGATGTTGATGGTGCTTCACGGACACTTTCTGCCACAGCAGCAATATTCTCGGGCAGTGGCGGATTTAACGTTGTGAGCGCCGTAGGCAAGCATCTCATCGGCGTCCCTATTTTAGAAATAACTTGTACTATAGTTTGACCGAAACGGCTGTACTGCGCGGTTTTAAGAGTTGACGAGCCGAGCGGTCAAGTCGAATTGGCGAACTGAGTTGGCAAACCGAGTTGACTCTGTGAGTGGAATTGTTCAGGACCGATTTTTATGACAACATAAGTGGTAAGTGAGGAACGAGGTCATAACTTCTCCTTCTTTAACAACAACGTATGAACTAGCTATATGTACCACTTCAAATCACTGCGCCCTTTGTACCCTCGCGCCCCTAAGCATATGCCTACTTTGCCTTTAGGATAATACGCCACTGTTCTCGGGTGTACGTACTGTTTTTGGCTTTTCACGCTTTGGTTTATCGATTAGAATGCCAGTTTCTTTCACTTTTTCCACAATATAACGAACATACGGAGCTAATGGCGCTTCTCTTCTTCAAAAATCCGACCGCTATTTTCGCACATTCTGAAACATTGCCATGATTTTCAAAGTAATGTCGCAATATTTCCCAGCGTTGTTCAAGCGTATACACAAATATGTTCGTCCAGCGGAAGAATAAAACTAATTATCTGTCAAATCAGACATGAGCTAAGTGTTACCATTCACGAAATAAGCAATCCCAGTAGCGAAGAGGGATAACGGAAGAATTACACGTTTGTCAATTTTGCGAAAAATTGATAACAATGTTTTAATGTTTGTCTTACAAAAATCACAAACAAACGCCCTTGGCTATCATGAGTCTCTAAACATCATAAGTTCTTCGATATCAAAACCTACTTTTAGTTTAGTTTCATTAAAATTTTGATATTAATTTCTTCTTAATTAAAAAAAAAGAAACCTTGGCAAGCAAAGGAACTGCCTCAATTTATCGACTCCCAGCTTAGGTTCAAAACATGTCTTCTCGACATTCTTTAAAATTAAATCGTCCGTATTTATTATATTATTACTTTCAGCCTTGACTATTTACACAAGAAAATTTCACGACTTCATTAAATATTTTATCTTTATTTATCGTTTAATTTGTTTCCACTTCATTCGCAGTCCCCTCCGAGGAAAAAAACGAGCAAAACAAAATTATAAGCTTTAGCAAAGAAAAAAAAATGCAAACAAACATTGAGAGCAATAATTTGCTTTCTAACCTAAATTAAAAAGGAAATTCATGAATAATGTATTTTCCTCTAAGATGTGTAAAATTTTCTAAACTGTATTCTTTTCCCCAAGCAAAGAAAAAAAAGAAACACGTCCAATCCCATAGAATATTCAAACCGAAATATCTTCTTAAAAAACATGAAATTCCAAACAGTGACTAACCCACGTTATTCTGTGACACAAAATGTTTATGCCAACCGCACAGGGTATCATGCTGCTTAGAGGTAATTATTTTCAAATCCAAAAGACGAAACATTTTTTTTGTGGCAAAAATAAAAAAAAAAAAAAACAACAACCACAACAATTTCAATTAGACACCCAATTTGCAAATTGTTTTTTAAATACTAAACAAAATGTAAAATCCCAAAATTAAATTCTTCTATTTCGTATATAGACACATTTAATAATTAAAACCGCAAAAGGTTTGGGTTGTGTCTTTAAACGTTAAATGATTAAAATTATTTTTCGGTGTGTTGCTTTCAAATATATTAATATTTTTGGTAATCGGTTTTTAATTGTACCAACGCACGAA
This sequence comes from Sphaerophoria rueppellii, assembly GCA_920937365.1. Lineage (NCBI taxonomy): Eukaryota > Metazoa > Arthropoda > Insecta > Diptera > Syrphidae > Sphaerophoria > Sphaerophoria rueppellii. Next base: position 19,765,761 of record CAKKXW010000003.1, on the reverse strand, counting down.
AGTACTGCAAAACTCTCTGAGAACAATTTCTCTCCAGTATTAAATGGAGCGTTTAAATGTGTTTCGACAGAATTTAAACAAATTAAACATTTTTGACGGTCCATTGGATTCCAGATAAAAATCATTTTTGGAGTGAATTTAAGTATGAATACGAACTTCATTGGAAATTCGAGTGAATTGCTTCGTTTATGGTGTTTTTCTTTGAAGATCAAAAGCTGTTAAAATGATATGAAAAAAACATGTCCTTTGACAGAAGTTTAAGGAATGAGGGAACTACTTTGTGAGCAAATAAATGACTGTTGAATGTTTTAAATAGTTTTTCGTATTAATTGAACAATGTTTTGCCTTAGAAAAATCTCGAATTTAAATTGGTTGAAAAATAAACATTTGAATAACATACTGACCCACTTCTAGTTAAACAAGAATCAAAAGTTTCTTGAGAAGGCATCGATTAGTCAGAGAAACTTTGTCAAGAATTTCGATGAAACTTGGTATGACAATTTCTACATTTAAGAATTGATACAAATATCTCGTAAAGGGGCTTGACAATCACTGGTGCTAACTTTCTGTTAACGACCAATTATAGGCAACTAACGGATTTTATCGTCAAAAAGTATTATGCGAAGTTTTCCTCAGGTCGGTTTCTTATGAGATACATAACATTCATACAAAGTGCATTGAAACCGAAGTAACATATTTTTATGGGGGTTTTGTGACTATTACTGGTTTAGTAAGGGAAAAAAAAATGAAAAACACAAAATTCTTCACATGAACTTTCCCTGCGTAGAATATAAAAACATTGCAATAGAACGTTGAGCTTGCCTTTTGAACATGAGTACTAATATTATAAATGTCAATGTAAGTGTTTGACTCATATCATATCACCAGGATTATCAGGTGTCCTGAGATAAGTTGCCAAAGATAGGGCTTGAACCCTCAGCGTTTGAATTAGCATTAGTTTATTACAGTTCACAATCAATTAATTTCGCATCGATTTCGAGCAATAATTTCCAGAAAATACTGGGTTTTTGTAGATCTCGATGCTTGACGAAAAGTTCTCCTCTAATGACCACTAAATGCTGCCCCTATTCTATTCTGTTACACACAAGGGTATACTACTACAAATAAGGCTTTTGCTACATACTTATTCTACCACAACACAAAATTCCCCTCTTGTTGCGAATAGAGTGAGTGTATTCATATTGTCAATTCTTAGGATTGATCGTCCCAAGCAAATCCATCGTTCTTATCACCAGTCGCGATGTATAACCTTAGGCTTACCTCTGACTCCATTTTGTATCCATTTGACGACGCCGTTGATTTTTGCAACGACTGTATAGGGACCTTCACAGTCCCGTTAACGTTTCGGTGACAACAACCCCTTTTGTCGACAAGGATTTGTAAGCCACATTCTATCTCCTGCTTGGAACTCTGTTGTAGTTGCTCGTATGTCGAAGAGTGTCTTCATTCGGTCACTGAACATCCTTGTTTGAAACCTTGTATCTTCGTTGATCAGAAGAAGTCTTTCTTTGAGGTAGTTCATGTAATCATTCGCTCAAAATCTCAGACGGTATATGGCAAGTTGACCTATATCTTGGACTTCGATATGCCATCAAAAAAAGTAGAATGCGCCGATCCCAATCTCGCTGGTTTTCGCACACAACTTTGCAAAGATGTTCTTTTAGATTGCGGTTGAATTGTGGGTGGAGCAGTGTTGTTCTTGTCTTCTTTATGTGAGAAAGCCCACAAACTTAATGGAACATGTTTGATTCAAAGTTCCTTGGTTATATAATGCAGTTTTAATGGAACCTGCTCACCCAATTGAAGACAATTTGATCTGCTTCTTGATTTGGAATGGCGTATGCTTCAGGCCACTTGCTGAAGTAATCCCTGACGACAAGAATATAAAGATTTCCATTATTTGTTTTCGGAAAGGGACCCGCCACGTCTACTGAAATCCTTTCGAAGGGTGCTCCAACATTATACTGCTGCATTTGCCTGTTTTTCCTTTTATTCCGCCCTTTGGTGGCAGAACAGGTATCGCATTTTCGGAACCACTTTTCGTCGTCTTGCTTTGTATGTAGCTAGTAGAATCGCTGTCGAACCTTTTTTAGCGTCTTTTACTCCTAGATGTCCTCCCGAAACTCCATCATGCAGCTCTCGCAGAACGTCTATATTTTTTTGTATCTCGGCAAGACTAGCTGCATTATATGAGACTTTCCATCTGCTGATTCCAACTTACGTCAAAGGATACCCACTTGGACATGAAGCGAGTCCCCATGTGCCCAATAGGCCTTCAGAGCCGGGCTTCTGTCGGAGATATCAGCCCATTCTGGTTTTTCCTGGTGTTCCTTCCATGCGAGGATGGGTTCGATATCTGGGTCCTCTTGTTGAGATTTTCTCAACTCGTCGTTGCTCCAGCCATAAATGGGATCGGGTTCTTTGGACAGTAACCACTTCTTTTTCTTTTTGGCGTCTGCAATGCTTACAGTCTTGTTTCCATGGTCTCGGAGACAGTACATCCGCATTTGAATGAAGCTTCCCCTTCCGATGTTGAATTTCCGATTGGGAAACAACTTGGGAAGTAACGTTGCTGTTGGGCGTAATTCGGTCGTTGAAATTGCTTTTGTTTCCACCGTGTTGGTAAACGGTTTCTCTTCGAGGTAATCTGCAATGTCGATGTAAAGGGTTTTTCAATAAGGACGCTACAAAAGTTTTCTTAAATAAATAATGTTGTTGGATATCAACAAAATTCTTTATTCCTGTGGAAGTACATTTGATGCCATTATGTATGGAACTCGATTTCTTTTGCATGGCCACCACGGGCACGCTTGCAGAAGTCCAGATGCTGAACCCAATTTTCGAGGGTTTTCAAGCATAAATCGGCCGATACTGCTGCAATTTCACGTTCGATATTCGTACGAAGTTCATCAATCGTCGCTGGCTTGTTGGCATAAACCATAGATTTGACGAAGCCCCACAGGAAATAGTCTAACGGCGTTAAATCGCATGAACGAGGCGGCCAATTCACAGGTCCATTTCTGGAGATAATGCGCTCATCGAACTTCGTTCTCAATAATTCGATTGTTTGGCCCGCTGTGTGACATGTGGCACCGTCCTGTTGAAACCACATATCGTCCAAGTCCATATCATCCAATTCATTCCAAAAATAATCGGTTAACGTGCCGGGCTTGATCATCACGGAAGAAGTACGGCCCAATGACACCACCAGCATGTAAACCGCACCAAACAGTGATTTTTTCGGGATGTAATTGTGCCTCGTGAAGCACATGTGGATTGCTGCCTGACCAATAACGCATATTTTGCTTATTGACGAAGCCATCCAGCCAGAAATGAGCCTCATTTCTGAAGATGATTTTTCGATGAAAATCACGAACTTACGACGCTTCTGGTGATCAAGGGGCTTCAGTTCTTGCGTCAATTTGATCTTGTAAGGATGTGGGCCAAGATCTTTTCGCGAAATTTGCCACAACGACGTCACAGAGATGCCCAACGCTTGAGAACGACGTGTGAGAGACTGATTTGGGTCTTCCGCAATTGATACGCTAGCGGCAACAATATTCTCGACACTACGGGCACTTTTTTGTCTCACTGGCACGGGAACATTTTTTACTGAGCCTGTGGATTCAAATTTTTCCACTAGACGCTCAATTGTTGATCTGGCAGGACGATTATGACGACCATAAATTGTACGTAGCGCTCTTAAAGTGTTGACCACTGACTCCGAATTTCGGTAGTAAATTTTGATAATTTCGACTCGTTGTTGGATCGTATACCTTTCCATGATGAAATGGCAAACCTTACTGAAGAAAAATGTGAAGAGTGCTGTCCCGATTGGTCTACTTTTGTAGCGTCCTTATTGAAAAACCCTTTATATGCACATTCTT
>CAKKXW010000003.1:19718443-19734595 GCA_920937365.1 Sphaerophoria rueppellii | reverse complement strand
GTTTTAGAAAGGAACTCTGAAAACTCACTGGTTTTCAAAGGGAAACTGGAAAATGTTTGATGGGGAACTGGTAAAAAAAAAATTGGAAAAATGGAAAAATTGATATGCAAAGGGTAGTGGTTTAGGTAGTGTGGTAGAAGGTTATCATTATCGATTATCCATTGAGGCAGTACGAAGTCTGCAGGGTCAGCTGGTATATTATACACGTTAATTTGAATATGAATTAGTATAAATAAATATATATAAATAAACCTGCCACTTTTGTAAGGCATGCTTTATGTAATGAGTAGGTAATAGCGCATTTTGCTTTCTGGACGAAATGAATGAGTTTGAGTTATCGCTACTGTTAAGATTCTGGTTAACTACACCGCAGTTGTGCGAACCTTTGTTTTTGTGGATAAATATGCTGCATGTTTGCAGTGGTTTCTTATACCAACTTAACAATGTGTCACACGATGCGAAGAAATCTTAATAATTTAAATTTTTTTGTAATGGAAAGCTGGATGGAAGCTCGTTTTCTTTCACGTTTACTTATTATCAATTGGTGAGAGACGTTATAAAAAAGCTTTTTAAAAATCGATTTAAAAAGAGAAATTTTGCTGTTTCGCCATAGAATGTAGGTATAGAATATACATTTGACAATGCCTCTAGGAATTCTGTGAGTAGTTACTTTCTTTAACTCGTTTGGAACTGGTTATGTTGAACAATTATCGATCCCAATGGGGGGGGATATATCCCCCTGATCCCCCCCCCCCTATCTACGCCACTGCGTCCAATATTGAAAGTTTGATTGATTTCGAGTTCACCGGAAGTATTGGCTTTTCAAACACTCATAATGAATGTTCCTGAGTGGAAAAAGAGACAATTAAGATGTAGTGAATTGAATATTGCACTAAGTAAATGACTGTTAGTCAAGCATTGTACTTTTAAGCCCTGATCTTGGCTTTGTTTAAGTAATCACACAGATGAAGTCTATTCAAATTGGACCAATTTGCCCCGAGTGCATTCATGGGGAATGGCAAAGAAGACAAAACAGAGAACTTTACAGATCATTATGTCAACGACCTAGATAGAAGGGTCAATATCCAGAGACTCAAATGGCTTAGTCATTTAGACACCAATGATCCGGCCCGGAATGCCTTCGATACTATTCCTGAGAGACGTAGAAGGAGAGGAAGACCACGACTTAGGTGGCGCACACAAGTGGGAGAGGTCCTCAATTAACTTGGATTGTAAAACTGGAGACAGTTAGCTAGGAACCGAGCTGGCTGGCGGAGACTGTTGATTAAGTCCCAAGCCCACAACGGACTGTAGCGCTACCATAAGTATGTGAGTAAGTAACAGAAACAAAGCCTAAATTTAACATCGACTAACCGTTCGTCAATAACCAATTAGATAAGTCCTCATCAGTCTCCTACCAACCCTTGAGATGTTCAAAGCAATTTCTAGTTTTAGCGTCATAGCGATACAATTCCGTTTGTGTAAGACGACAACGAGAGTTCAAACTGCTCCTATCCCTGATGCATTTGATTTCTTAACAGTGTGTAGACAGGCTTTTGGTCGACTAGTTCAATACTATTCAGGTCCCACACTATCACCAGAGTCACACTAACAAAGTCATAATCTTCAAAAGGCCGCCCAACTGCTCGAAACTCCGAACACCGAGCGCAAGGGAAGAAATTGTCAAGACTCAAGGCGATTGCTGAAGAAAAGTTCCAAATCAGTTTTTTCTTAACATCGGTTGGCCTTATATTTCTTCCTGGAATTGCACCATTTTCGGTGAACTCCTCCTTTTCTTTCGACCAGTAGTAAGTTTCTCTCCAAGGCGGTCGGTGGTAAAATGATTTATCTTCCATGCCTCCTTTATAAAGGCCGAGCCAAAAGTCAAACTCATGCTTGAGACAGAGGAGCCATGATATTCTAGCTACTCGGTGCTCATTAGGACTACGGTCCTTTTTAAAACAATCTACGTGCCCTTTTAGAACTTATTTACTTACTAACAGTGGCGCTATAGTCGAGGTTGGACTAGGGCCTCATCCAACAAACGTCTCCAGTTTGGTCCCTAGATAGCTACCTCCAGTTTTGCACGGCAAGTTGGTTTAGGTCCTCTTCCACCTGTGTGCTCCACCTAAATCGCGGTCTTCCTCTTCTGCAACGTCCTTCCAGATTGGAATCGAAGACTCTACGAGCTGGAGCATTATTTTCCATTCGCTCTACATGACCAAACCATCTAAGTCGTTGGACCTTGGATATAGCAGTCTCTTGCGATTGTAGCCGTTTGACTTCAAAGACCTTCTTCCTGGGTCGAGTCCCAACTTAATACACATCCAAATAGACGCTGATTTTGTTCCCGGTAGTAGTCGCCATAGTACATATTAAAGTTGACCATTTTACGTAGGCCCGCACCATTCCATCGTATTTCATGGATGGCGGTTATATCTATTTTATAGCAGTCAAATGTTTCTGCTAGTTGTTCGGCTGCACGTAGCCTGTTAAGGAATCTAAAATTGCAAGTGCAAAACCGAAATTCGTTGTCTTTAAATCGTTTGCGTGGGTCGTCATCATTAGTTCCGTCCATATCCGAGGCTTGTTGGTGGTTCGGAACTATGTTTTCTTTATATGGCCGGGCAGTCACCCCGACGCATCACGCCCAACCTGGAAGGCAAGGTTTTTAGTTCAACTTTAAGACGAAGAGATGACTTAACCGCTCCTTGTAGGCCTGGGCTGCGAATACGTCGTAGTTGCACTATAAGGTGTTCACTAAGTAGTTCATCCTGACTGAAACTGTAGACACCACTGTTGATTCCATCTTGGGAGGTCTTCAACTGCCGGCTGATGAAAACGAGGCACGCCTTAGTGGACACATACCTCCTCTCCTTCTCTCACTCCTTGCCACGCGCCGCCAACAACTTCCCACTTTGGTTGGAACCCAATCTTCCGTTAAGATATTTGTCACCCGATGTTCACCGCTGGGAGTTGAAGAGTGTCCTCTTTCATGCACTGTGTCTACCCTTCTAACATCAGAAGGACTTTGAAAATAGGATGTAGTGCAACTACTTGACCTAGCATACTAACTTACTTAAGTTTGCGCTTCAGTCTAGATCGAACCAGGACCTCATCCAACTCGTGAATCGCGATTTTCCTCCTTTCGGGTTGGATTCAATGACTCTAAGGGCTGAACCATTCGCTCTTCATGACCCAACCTTAACCTTAACCTTTCAGGCTGAAAAGCTCGTGCAGTTTTTTATTGAATCTTTGTCTCCTTTCTCCTGTGATGCAGACGAGGCCAAATATCATTCAAAGAATTTTTCTCCTGAAACCAGTCCAAAGAGTTTTTATCCGATGTCGTCATGGCCCATGTAAGTATATGAACTGTACATAAGGACCGGAATGATAAGGGTTTTATAGAGTGTCACTTTAGTTGCTCGGGAGAGGAGAGAAGACTTAAATACTCAATTGCCTTCTAAGTCCAAAGAAGCAGCCAAGAGTGATTCTTCGTTTGATTTCAGCGCTGTTGACTTTGTCTGAGTTTATAGCGGATTCTTGACATACCAAGTCTATTTCAAAATTCGTCGATGTTGGGTGTCCTTACAAGTTGACAGCATTATCTTTGTCTTGCCGTTAAGCACTATACCCATCTTCTTGGCCTTAGTCTCTGGGGTCGCAAACGCTCCAATGACTTCACAAGTAGCGCAAAATTACTTAAAGAAGGCTTTAAGAAGTATTTTAAGCTCTTATCCCGCTTCTTTAAGACTGCTTTAAGTACCTATTAAGTACATAAAAGGCGAAAGTGGGCGGTCCGATAGAATGAATCAAGAAGATAATTTGTTTCTTATTGAGGTTTTAAAACGGAATATTTTCCTTCTTATATACTTCTTACCGTCTTCTTAAATACTTCTTTTCGCACTCTTAACTCCTTCTTACAAAATTCTCAGACAAAAAAAAAGAAATTATCAGTGAATTCTACATCTAGTTTTTGTTTCTCTGATTCTCATCTATTTTTAATAGTATTTGTTTTGATTTCTTTTTCTTCTTCAACAATTTGGCTTGTTGTTGGTATATTTTCTCAATTTACAAAGTCCTTTTCCATTCTCTAAAGCGCCGCCTCGCCTTCACTTTTGCTTGGTTACATAATAACTAGGCCTTCTACCAGTTACTTTTAAGCAAGCAAATCAATTTGTATTTACACGAGCACAGTTATTAAACTTTTTTTGTGAACTCTAAGAATGAAATGAAAATGGACTACTGGAAATAGTAATCTTAAAGAAGGATTTAAGGAGCTCTAAACAAACCTTTATAAGAAATACCGATTTAAGAACCTTTTAAGGTGAGTCATTTTTAAGAACTTCATTAGTACTTCTTAGCAACTTATATCAGTATTGGTATCATAGCCGTTTGTCGGTTCTTATTTTTTAAGTACAAATATCAGTACTCACAGATCTGGTTCTTGTACTCACAGATCAGACGTCAGCACAAGCACCTTTTAGTTCCAATATTTCAAAGTTTAAAGTACTTGAAAGTACTGACACTGCTTCTAGAAAGGATCTTTAGTGGAACAAGTGGAGTACATACATATGTTAAACAGGACAAGACTTGAAAAATACTGATACTTGACATTTAGGAGTACAAGTGCCATGGAAATGAATGTAAAATACAAATTTTGTATTGGTACTTTTACTTCTTGAAATTTAAGTACTGACAGAATTTCATAGTTTACGGTTTTCAAATTGTATACTCATTTGCAATTTCTATTTACTTTTTCCGATTAAATTTACTTCTACGGCCGAAAATATTGTGGAAAAAATTAAAAGAAGCCAATTTCCAGCATCAGAGTCGTGTATTCTCTTTTTTAAACTCAGTACAGGTCGATAGCCAGTAATTTCCGAAGTAACTAGTATGATTTTTGTATTCGAAAACCAGCTCGTACCAGCCGCGTTTCGATGCAAGTCTCATATTTACTCATTTGGGTAATTCAGAATGTCTCTTGATTTTATCAAAACTTTGTTAAGATCCGGTCCTGCTCAAATTTTAATTTTCCACTCTCTTGTACCTTTACTGCACATTTGAAACTCATTCTGTGATTCCAATCGCCCCGAAAATTTCAGAAGACACAAAAACAAAAAAACAGCAGTAATAGCACAAAGGATGTGAGTATTTACCATTCCGAGGCTAAGCAATTGAGCTTGGCCATCGCAACGCATTGCCCGAATAATTGCGGTCAAATAGTCGTATCACATTAGGCTCATAGGAATTGTCCTTCGGACATGCTGATGTTGTACTTCCTACTGGTTGGTTAGGTACTTTTGCTTGTTTCGGACCATAGCGATGACCAAATGTGAGATAATATGAGGCACTTTGTTGTCTTGGAATTGCTATTGCTATACGAAAATCGGTTTACTCGAACGTGTGCTGTCGTGCGGTGCGATGTGTCATTGTGTATTAGGATTTCTGAAACTAAGTACCTACATATTTGGCTACTCTGTTTTGGAATCTATCGCCATATCGTCCGTCGTCGTCGTTGGCGTGTCGTTTGTCGAACGAAGATTGGCTATCATAATACCATATCGTCCGGTTCTCTTCAAACAAATACAAATTGACCACATTGAAGTCGAGTGGGCTTGGCTCAGCGCAGCGCTGGGGAAGGGGGAATTAATTTCTAGTGACAAACTCTCTGGAAATGTTAATAGATACAATTTTGGATAAACAAATTGTTGTTTAAGATGAAATGAAACGGAAACATGGAATACGAATACGTAGACGTGCGTCGTCGTGGGTTGGTTTCGTGTCGCACAACCCGTACTAGATGCGACGATGATGATTCGTATCAGTGTAATTGAATTTGCTAAAGTGGGAGTTCCGATTAAACATTATCGTTAACATCATCTTCATTTTCATTGTGACGATATTTCTCATGCAAAGTCGTTCTGGGGGGCTTGGGGCGGGAGAGGTGTAATTTGTAATGTGAAATTGGAATAACGATTGAGTGGATGTGAATGGAATAGCGTGGAAGTGATCTAATGATTCATCAATTTAAAAGTGGGTGGACTGTTGTTGCTGCTATCTTTCTGCTCAAGTCGAAGTTTGTTTCCCTCAAGGGAACTGAAGTACCTATTCTTGGAAATCATTTCGTGTCTTGTTTGGTATTTAATCATTTTTAAAATTGCAAATCACTTCTAGAAGTAAAAATAAAATGATTGAGCAGCTTAGAAGAAATAAAGTGCGAATTGGGGGTGTCGTCGAACCACGAATAAAGAGTGAGAACATTTTGGCTTGTCTTAAATAGAAATAAAATAAGTAGGTAAAGTATATATAATTAGAATTTAAGTAAACAATCTTTTGACAAGTTTAATCACAGCTACATGTTACGCTGAGGTAAGTTAATTGATTGAGACATTTTGAAACACCAGTTGTAGCACAGAATATCTCTTTATCAGTAATGAACCACGGTGTGGAGACAATGTCAAAAAAGGTTTTAGACAAGGCGATACACTGTCATGCGATTTCTTCAACATCATTCTTGATAAGATTGTGAAAAATTCCCAAATCAACACCAGAAACTTTCAAAAGTCCGTCCAGTTCTAGTCTAGGACACGCAGACGACATGACATTTACACATGTAATTGGAACAATACAGCGTGATGTCAGTGGACCCTATGTAAGCCCTGAGCAGAGGCCAAGAAAATGGGTCAAGCGGTTAATGAGAGCAAGATTAAGTGAATGCTGTCGATAAAAAAGAACACCGACGTCTTGGAGCCAACTTCAGTATTAATAGATTTAACTTCGACATATGTAGTTGGACTTTGCCAACCTGGGATCCGTTATAAAATCACACAACGATACCAGCACTTTAACGAAGAACGAAGAATCACTCTTGCCAATCACTTCTTCGTTGGACTTAGAAGGCAATTCAGTAGTAAAGTTCTCTCTAAAGTACAAAACCCTTATGATCCCGGTCCTCATGTATGGTGCAGAGACATTGATCTTGACGACTTCGACTGAAAATGCTTTGGTGAGCTTCGAATGAAAAATTCTTCGAGTGATTTTTGGTCCAGTCTGCATAAATTAAGATTGGAAACGAAGATTTAATCAAGGACTATTCGAGCTGTTCATCGTCACTGACCTAGCCAGAAATGTTAAGGTTTAACCACTTAGATGGTTGGATCAGCAAGAGCGAAGGGTGGAGCACACAGTTGGCGGACAATCTCAACCAACTTGGTGTGCGCAACTGGAGACAACTAGTTGGTGACCGAGCTGGTGGAAGACACTTGTTGGATGAGGCCCTAGACCAACCTGGACCTCAGCTCAACCTTAAGTAAGTAAGACAAGTAGTTAGCATCGTGGTACAAAATCACAAGACGTGATTCTGCCTTTTCTAATGTTACGTCCATTTATTAAGGTTATACCCGTGGAAGTTATCGACAGAAGCATGAAAAGTTTTAGGTCGGCACCTAGCAATTAAGCCTTATCCGACGTGTGACCATTCACACTCGTATCTATTTATGAGTGTTGATATTCACCCTGATGATCCACTAGCATTCAGAAGCACACCTCAACTTTTTAAAGAAAGAAGCTGGTACCCTGCATCTGGATTCACACCAGTACCAATTGAAATAGTGCCAGCTCTTATTCATCTTGGTTTGATTCTAGACTACTATTCATGCAACACACGGAACTGCACCCAACCTTCAGTCACCGAAAGAAGAGCCGTAACCGTGATTTGCGAATAGCAGCTGAGGCCAAACTCAGACAAACACAACCCCCGCGAAGGTCCATCCCACTAGTGAGTTGGCAAATCCTCATTACCCGCGGTACCCAATTGCCCCTGGCTGAGGGGTTGGTGTCACATTTTAGTTTTGCATAACCATTCGTTGTACAACATTGTTTATTTTTGTGATCTTCTATTGTTTTGCAGCTTTTATCCAACTGGCGGATGAGGGGACCGCACACCCTCGGTCAAGTATATCCACATTGATTGAAGGGATGAACCAGCCAAACAAGGGATATACCCAACTGGGCGTCTAATTTCATTATTGTCTATCCACTTTCGGTATTCGTTGATCGTTTTTCCTCATTTAATATATCCTTAGATATATTATCTTTTAAGGATCGCATAAATCTTCATCATACGCCCTGCTTCAATCCGTTAATTCCAGTAGACTAAAGCTGCCTACGTCCGCAGGTTCATGCCAATAAATTAAGGGAACCTCTCAGAGGCACCACAAGAAGGTGTAGGTCAGCACGTTCACTAACTGGGGAATATGTACTCGGAAACATGTTTCCTTTCTAAATTTCCAGGTCCATGACTTTACCTCCGGAAGTTATCGACTTAAGAAAGTTAGGAAGAATATATCTCGAAGTATAAATAGAGCTATAAAAACACTTTCAATTGACAATCGATCACCTTCATCAGACGCCGACCGATCACCGACATGTTAACATCAGTTGCCGTCTGATCACCGACCAGTATACATCGCACGAAAAATATCAGTTGATAACCGACTGTTAACAGCTTCCAACCACAGTTGAAATCAGCATCTCAAGATGAGCAGACATGTGCTCCGGAGGAATTTTCCCTCCCCCCACAAGAGGATAGAGGTCTTGTCACGCATACTAACCCAGTGGCCGTAGTTTGGTCCGTTGACTGACCGGATTTGTCCATTGATAACCCGGATTTGTGCGTTGATTGTCCATATTCGTGCGTAGCAAGTTGTGTTAGTTCGAAGAAAAATAAAGGGTTTTTCAAAAGGGACGCTACAAAAGTAGACCGATAGGGACAGCAAACGACGCCATATTTTTTCCCGCTCTCTTGACATTTCTCTTCATTAAGGTTTGCCATTTCATCATGGAAAGATATACGATCCAACAACAAGTCGAAATAAATAAAATCTACTACCGAAATTCGGAGTCAGTGGTCAACACTTTAAGAGCGCTACGTACAATTTATGGTCGTCATAATCGTCCCGCCAGATCAACAATTGAGCGTCTAGTGGAAAAATTTGAATCCACAGGCTCAGTACAAAATGTACCCGTGCCAGTGAGACAAAGATGTGACCGTAGTGTCGAAAATATTGCTACCTCTAGCGCATCAATTGCGGAAGACCCAAATCAGTCTCTCACACGTCGTTCTCAAGCTATGGGCATCTCTGTGACGTCGTTGTGGCGAATTTCGCGAAAAGATCTTGTCCTACATCCTTACAAGATCAAATTGATGCAAGAACTGAAGCCGCTTGATCACCAGAAGTGTCCTATTTTCGTGAATTGGGCTGAGCAATTACTTGAAAATGATCCGGATTTTCATCGAAAAATCATCTTCAGCGATGAGGCTCATTTCTGGCTGGATGGCTTCGTCAATAAGCAAAATATGCGTTATTGGTCAGGCAGCAATCCACATGTGCTTTACGAGGCACCATTACATCTCGAAAAAACCAACTGTTTGGTGCGGTTTACATGCTGGTGGTGTCATTGGGCCGTACTTCTTCCGTGATGATCAAGACTGTGAATGGGAATCGCTACCGCTCAATGCTAACTGATTATTTTTGGAATGAATTGGATGATATGGACTTGGACGATATGTGGTTTCAACAGGACGGTGCCACATGTCACACAGCGGGCCAAACAATCGAATTATTGAGAACGAAGTTCGATTAGCGCATTATCTCCAGAAATGGACCTGAGAATTGGCCGCCTCGTTCATGCGATTTAACGTTAGACTATTTCCTGTGGGTTACGTCAAATCTTTGGTTTATGCTAACAAGCCAGCGACGATTGATGAACTTCGTACGAATATCGAACGTGAAATTGCAGCAGTATCGGCCGATTTATGCTTGAAAACCGTCGAAAATTGGGTTCAGCGTCTGGACTTCTGCCAGCGTGCCCGTGGTGGCCATGCAAAAGAAATCGAGTTCCATACATAATGGCATCAAATGTACTTCCACAGGAATAAAGAATTGATATCCGAAACCGTTTTTGTTTTATTTAAGAAAACTTTTGTAGCTTCCTGATTGAAAAATCCTTTAAAAGCCCGTACCAGTACCTTCAGATCGATCAGGGGCTTTAATGATACTCACTGTGTTACCAGAACTACGATCAGCTGTTTTTCGTGCCTTAAAGGGCAGTAACATTTGCATGTTATTACTCAAATGTTAAAATCACTAAATCTAGTAATTAAGGTTAAGGAAGAAAAAAAAGGGTTGCTTTTCGGAATGAGACTTCTGTAGGTCTTTTGATCGACTTCCACGGAGCGTAAACTCAACGGGCAAGTAAAAGCCATATCTCTATTTAAGAAAAACTACACCACAACTTCAAGCACTATATAAATACGTAAATTCTTCCAAGTATCATGAAAATCGGTGAATCCGTTTCCAGAGGAGTGGGATCTACGACGGATGCACAACTACACGAATGGAAGTTTGATATTCTCCATCATCGTAATGTTCAAAAATGTTGTCATCATGTCAAGTTTTCAAGAATTCCATAAAAATGTTCTTTTATGTGCAGCCTGCAAAAAGAAGATGTTGAAATTTATATGAATTAATATTTGTTCTTGCCAATGAGAATTTCAATGCTAATTGACTTAAAAAAGAGAGCACAACACTTGAGACAATTTGTAGCTAGCATTTCACGAGTTTCAGTTAAATCTTTCAACAATTGTTAATCTCCATAGCCCACAGCTCAAGGAAACCAGAAACACAGCACTCAAAAACTTGCAAAAAGGAACAAAAAACATAAAATCAACCACTTGACAACATTGTTATCGTTTCAAGTCCCACATCCAATCCCCCATGAATAAATGCTGTAAACAAAAGAAAACCATACTATGCCAAGCAACTTAACCTATTTAACTCATTGCAACCGAATGATGATGACACAAAACTGCTATGAAGAAATAGAGATAAAGTACGATGAAGCGCATCATTTTAAATCCAAAATGTCATCAGTCAAAAAATTTCTTTTACTCTGTCGCAGTCTTTCCTCCTCGTCCTCCGGCAAAGACTCAAAGCCATTAGGTCATGAATAAGTGAAATGTTAGCTATAAATAATAATCTTATCCTTTTTAACATTTCGTTAGTCGCTGGGGGACGAATGAGTAAGTGAGGGTGGTAATGCTGCTGGTTGTATGATATTTGAATTTTAACCTCTCTGTCCTTGTGTCGAAATAAAACGAATACGAATTGTGGAAAAGCTTTTCGATTCTAATTCGCACTCAATAATAATAATAATTTCATTAGACCAGAAAATTAAATTTTGAACATCCCACTTTTGCAGCTTGCACGTAAAAATGCACCGAGATATGGAAATAAATCTTGAGTAAAAGTCACAAAGCAAAAAGGAGCCAAAGGACTCTCGTTCATTCCCAAACGCTCTAGTGGTTTCCTTTGTATATATAGCTAAGTCGGTATCGGTATGCAATGAATGCATGAGGACCAGAACAAGTAGATCAAGATTCAGGAATACAAGACGATAAAAAGGAAAGCATGTGCGGTACTCAGTTAAGCGGTTTGAGCAGCAAAGTGCTGAGACGCGGCGACGACGAACGGAGGCGTTTTATTATTATCGGTGGCGAGGCGAGCTTCCGCAGTTTGCAATTTCACTAGCTTTTATAGTTATGGAATTGTTAGATGAGCATCAGCTTTTGGCTTCAAAATCCTCTCACACTGCATCATTATAAAGCCCACAGCAAAGGATCCTTGTACATTCCTCGAGACAGAAACGACGCATATTCCATTTTATACAAGCGCCGTGTTATCTGTTGTACACATTCTTCGAATATACATGGAACGTACTTTGCAGCGTAAAATTTTAATCAAAATTGTTAACGAGAAAAGTTTAATTTTTCCCTCTTAATATTACTTGTCGCTTTTTGTTGCGTGCATCGTTTCTTCGTCAGCGTCCTCGTTCGTTCGCCTTCGCCGTCATCGAATATTTTTTGTCCTTGTCACTTTTTTTTAACGCTATCCTTCTACGTTGTCGCTTTGTTCGAGTCGTAATAACGTCATGTTTTTAAGTTGTTAGCATTTCTTTGCGTTCGGCAGTGTCATTTTGTTGGAAATAATGAGCAAATCCTTTGATCAGCATACATTTCAATATAAAAAAATGTGATGTAATGGAATGCGTTGCGATGCGATGCAAGTCCCACAAAGCAAATGGTACAGCGTACAGGTAAGTGGTGATACGGATGCCGGTGCCGGGTAAGGATGGGTAACTAGATGTATAGACACATGCAATTGCAGAAACAAGAGTAGAAATCGGAAGTCGTCAGCTTTGGGTGCATTACACAAAAGGACGATTTGAACATGTGAGGGATGCTCTAAGAATGTTGCAAAGCTTACGTTTTTATTGTTTTTTTCTTTATTTTTATTCCATTTTATTTCTCTTTTTCTTGTGAAATGTAAATTCTTCTTTTGTTTCTTTGCTGTGTGCATGAATAATTAAGCTGACATGACATTCTTATGAAACGATGTGAAAGTCCTTTAGGACTTTGTTGTTTTCATTTCCAACTTTCAGGGTGAACTTATGAAAACAGGACTTACAGAAATGATAACAAACAAAAGGAACTTACAAGCCGAAGGTCAAATATAAGTTGGGTCACGAATTAGAACGAGCAATGTGTACACAATTAATTTGATTTCTGTGGCATGGAGCGGTTAACATGTTACATAAAATCCTGCAACATTTCTGCATTGTTCTTTCTAACTAAACATAAACATGCAAAAGTTCGATTCGCTTTTAATAAAGACTAGACGATCCCGCAATTTTAAGAACTCCAGATTAATGATAGAATACAGATTTTGTCAAATATAAGAAAAAAGTGTTGCTGTTTTTATCTTTCCTGGATTATAGGGCACGGATGGTCGTTTTAGTTAGATTTTCAAAAGATAGAATAACACCGCAAGAGATCGCCAGATCTTTCTTTGATATAGTAGCCTCTTAAGGAGTCCTACGCCGCCAATATCAAGTATCGAGGACGAGTGGCAATACTGCCAATAAGCTGTTAGAGATGCCGCTTCTAATGTGCTGGGTTTCACGCAGCCACCAAAGCGTAACCCCTGGTTTGACGAAAAATGTAGGCAGGCGCATACCGCTAAGCAGAAGGGTATACAAAACAGCGCTTATGAGCAAAAGAGGAGAGAGAATCGCCGGCTTCTCAGGAGAAAAAAGAGGGAGCATGAGAAGTTTCAGATCGAAGAGGTTGAGGGAGCCAACAGCAGAAATGAAGCCATCAAGGTTGGCACCGAGCTTACGGAATATTTTGATGAAAAGGAAGTGCAAAGCTCCACCACCAACTCCAGAGGCACTACCTCCCAAAAGTCTGTTCATTTTCTCACGTACGCTGATAATATTGATATAATGGGCAGATGTCAAAGGTGCCTTTGTGATAATTGAGACAGAAGCGTCCAAAATGGGTTAAGTGGTAAATGAGGGAAGAACGAAGCATATGCTGTCTTCGAGGAATGACAGACAACATAGACAGCTCGCACAGAACGTCACAATATATATATATACTAGCAAAACCGCTGCCCGCTTCGCAGGGCTTCGGCCCACAACGTTTCGGAAATTAGAGATTGGTAGGATGAAGAATACGGTAATCGATGGATAGGCAGAAATGAACAATATTCTTAGAAAAATTATGCCTGTATTTACTAATCTGATGAATAATCTATTGGTTTTTTCAATTCTATTACATAATTTGTTTAGTTAATTTACCCATTAAACATATCTTCCCCAAATTTAGCTCCCTGAGAAGAGGTAAGGTAATTAGGATTTTGACAGCAAGCCAGGTAGAAGCATATGTATGCTTTTAACCCTCTTTAGGATTGCAGAATGTTATAAATTTTCTTAAAACTAACAATTATTGGGATATTATAACGTGCTGCAATAAAAATATTGGCAAAAAAACCTAAATTCGATGTTCTTAGCTGTTTTAGTTTCCAAAGTATTATAAAATGTATGGTTTTTTGTTTATCAATGAGATTTTGTTTGCTAATTTTTTTGTTCATTAGGTAAAAATGAGAAAACGTTATGTTCTTTACGCATTATTTGAAAAAAAAAAAAAAAAAAATATCTTAAAGTCAACACTTTGCTCGGGCAAGAAATACTAAAATACAAAGTTAGCCTTTTTTTAATCGTCAAAAAGTGATGAAAAAGTAAATTTGTCTTAGAAGTATTATTTTCTAAGAATATGAGACCATGAGGAAAAACATACATTTCTACTTCAAAACCACATATTTTTTAAGATTGACCTTGCGTCTTATTTATTTTTCAGGGAATTCAAGTCGAACAGGAAACTAAAGATGTATTCCATTGACTTCTTCACGGCTAGTCTTGTAGTACTGTAAAGTTAAAGTTGATTGGTGTCCCATACCATCAGAGTTAAAAAATGTGGAGGCAGTCCTGGTACATAAATGCATAAATGCAAAAAATTCAAAAACTCCGTCTCGTTGTAAAATTTACTAAATCGTTTTGATTTGTAATTGTGTCAAACCACTCAAATGACTTGTGATTTTAAATTAAAAAAAAATGAATAGAGTGGCGCGACAGCTCTTGAAGAGCCAAGGCCTAAGTGGCTTACTCTCATCAAAAATTCTTCTCTGGGTGCGTGTGAAGAATTTAGGGCACCTACAATTTAACGCCGATTCCAAACGGCAAAGTTGAGAAGCACTTTTTCATGGCAGATGATACTCTTGGAAGTTTTGTCAGTTCTTCGCAAGAGGCAGTGCCCGTGAAGGGTGAAATAAAAACTATGGACTCGAACCCACGACGTTCGGCTTACCAGCCAACGCACTTAACCACTAAGCTACGGACACTACCACTTCCAAGAGAATTAAGAGTATGAAAAAGTGCTTCTCAACTTTGCCGTTTGGAATCGGCGTTAAATTGTAGGTGTCCTAAATTCTTCACACGCACCCAGAGAAGAATTTTTGATGAGAGTAAGCCACTTAGGCCTTGGCTCTTCAAGATCTGTCGCGCCACTGTCCAATAATTGGCCAATGTAAGTTTCCTAAAAGAGAAGTTTTTAAACGACTCCATTCGTCTGCAGCAGTTGACCGTGGTATAATCGACAAAGTTTGTCCTCAGCAACAAAAAGATTCAGAGCTCCAAATTTTTTAAGTTGCGGTTAAAGGCTTCAAGTAAATTTTTGTGCGCCATTGTGCTCTCATCCCACACAAATATTCGGCCATTACCACCTTTTTTGAAATATTATAATGTCAGTTTTATGTCTTATAATGTGCTCACAACTTCAGAAGAAGAAAGAGCTAACTCTTTTTTTAATTTCAGATCATATTGATGCTAAAATTAATGATACCAAAAATGAATTCCCTATTCCACCGGGTGCATCACAAAAATATATACCACCACTCAGACTGATCACACCTTGCATATCTAATGGTGTCATACACATAGGTACTTTTATTGATCATTTAACTTCATCTCAATAGTTTGCGCAAATATTCTGAATCCAATGCAATTTTATTATTGTCCTTAACGTAGTATTGTTGTCGAGCAACCAATTCAATTGTGGCAATGCTTTATTCGCAAAACGGTTTTTTCGTAAGCAACTGGCACATTTCAATTTGAAAGCATTCAATTCGCCATCAGATTGGCATTTGCAATGACTATTGACTTAAAGCTAAATAATGCCTGTTTCTGGCTTAAATTTGAGCACACCATGTTTTTCATTCAGACAATAACAATACGAGGAATACCTCCAGTTCGTTAGTGTTGATTAAATTTTATTAATGACACATTTCATCAACATTCAAAACGTTATAAATAACAAATAACAATATAATTAACAAATACGTACCCACTAAAAATAAATAAGATATACATACATATTTTCATACTCTAGAAATTTCATACATCAAAACAACGTTTGCCGGGTCAGCTAGTTCATATATAATTTCCTAGGTTCACTGACATTTTTTTGTGTCGAAGAAAAATTATATTTGTCAAATATTTTTTTTCTTTACTGACATTTTTTTTGATTTTTTAACTGAAAAAAAAATATTTGACAAAATTTTCAAACTAAATTGAGTGTTCGTATATTGATCAGTTTTTTTTGTAGTGCGAAATACAAAATGTTTAACATTTTGGGCCGTTTGCAACAAAACTACATACTTTAAAGATCTCATACTTTTATACATACATATA
>CAKKXW010000003.1:19692126-19706019 GCA_920937365.1 Sphaerophoria rueppellii | reverse complement strand
GTGCCACCAGGGGCCTTAAACATACCTGCTGATCCACCAGAGCTATTGCCTGCCGTGTAGTGCCACCAGGGGCCTTAAACATACCTGCTGATCCACCAGAGCTATTGCCTGCCGTGTAGTGCCTCCAGGGGCCTTAAACATACCTGCTGATCCACCAGAGCTATTGCCTGCCGTGTAGTGCCACCAATGCCTTAAATATACCTGCTGATCCACCAGAGCTATTGCCTGCCGTGTAGTGCCACCAGGGGCCTTAAACATACCTGCTGATCCACCAGAGCTATTGCCTGCCGTGTAGTGCCACCAGAGGCCTTAAATATACCTGCCGATCCACCAGAGCTATTGCCTGCCGTGTAGTGCCACCAGGGGCCTTAAATATACCTGTCGATCCACCAGAGCTATTGCCTGCCGTGTAGTGCCACCAGGGGCCTTAAATATACCTGCTGATCCACCAGAGCTATTGCCTGCCGTGTAGTGCCACCAGGGGCCTTAAATATACCTGCTGATCCCTGACGCTCAAGCGGAGCCAGGAACAGAAAGCCCAGTAGTGAAAGCCCTACCACCACGCCGGCCAAGACAGCAAGGAAGCCGGACACCCTGCAGGCAAAAACTAGATCTAGTTCCGATCGAAGTGACGCATTTGATTCAAGAAGAACTAAATTAAATATTGAACTTATTTTATCGCATTAATTGTAGTTTAAGTGTTTCCAATAAAGAATTTGTCATTATGTTCGAAAGACCTATCATTGAAGTTTCGTGTTTTCTTCAATAGACCTTGGCTGGAAAACAAAAAGCACATCACAGACCATCTTTTGGAAGACATGATTTCTGCTGGATATGCTGTAAGTTTGTTTTAATTTATTATATGTAAGAAAGCTAATTTTTTTTTCAAGGACGGAAACACGACGAGTAGCCATTTGGCTATAAAAATTCAAACGCTCATCCGTGCGTACAAGGCAGCGATAGATAACAACAACAGAACCGGAGCAGCTCGTTATGTTGCTCCCTTTATGGATAGAATCGACGACCTATTTGGGAGCAAGCCGATCATAAGCAACATAAATACACTAAGTATTGGAGCTGTAAATGTTGCAGAAGCTGTAAGTTCTAATAATTGTTTTTGTTTTGTCGTTAATATATTTGTTTTCTCAGTGGCAAATTTCCCAATTTTCACCAAGGAATCACCATGCGATTCACCAAGGAATGGAAGCTTCACTCATGAATTTGAAGGTGAATCATTTGGTGAAATTTACACAGGGCTGTCATTGGAGTTCACCAAGTGAATTTCTTGGTGAATATGCATCAGTGAAATCATTGAATAAAAGTATTCTGTGTTTTTATTTTTGTTCTCTAACTCCGATGAAATGTTAAATGATAGTTCATTGGTGAACTCATCTCTTTTTTGAAAGTTGAATTTTCCACTACTTTTTTCATGACTGAAAAATATTATGAAAATGCAGCTGTGAAAAAAAAAACCACCAAATGTAAATATCCAAATAAATTTATAATTTTTTTTTTTATTGAAATATTTCTGAAAAGAACACAATATTGTTTTAAATAATAGTC
Source organism: Sphaerophoria rueppellii (assembly GCA_920937365.1). Lineage (NCBI taxonomy): Eukaryota > Metazoa > Arthropoda > Insecta > Diptera > Syrphidae > Sphaerophoria > Sphaerophoria rueppellii. The sequence continues at coordinate 19,704,456 of CAKKXW010000003.1, read as the reverse complement.
TGGATCTTCTATTTTTTTTTTAAGTTTTTGCCGCTAAACGACTCCTTTTAAGTTGATCCACATTCCACATTCCAGAATACCTTTAAAAAATGTTTAAATACTTAGTTTTTTATTTCTATAAATGTTGAAAATAAATACCTATTTATATTAGAGGATTACACTTATGTTTTGTCCTTTGCTGTTTATTATTATTAATTCACCTTTAAAAATAACTTACACATTCTTCACATCAACTGTCTTTAACCAAGATTTCAACTGCACTGATTGAACATAGAACGAAACATTTTTTTACGATCGCAGATAAAAATAGTGGAAAAACCCAAAACCATTGCGTCGTCACCGGTCGTCGTCGCGTCATCCTCGATCAATAAAAGTTGAAAGTACATAATGTTTATATACACGGATTCTTGCAGGTCATTTCCACCCTTAAAAGGAAATAATAAAACTATCAGCTGCGCTAGTAGCTGGACAATATTTCTGTTTCTTTTTTGTTCGTTTATTATTCTTCTTCTTATGCATACAACACACAGACACAGTGCTCAATGCCAATTGCCAACTCGTGAAGCTGTGCAGGACTTTTCCTGACTTTACTGAAATCACAACGTTTTGGTATGCGAAGAAACGAAAGCGTTAATAGAACGGAGAACTTGTACAGAGGAAAAAGGTCATTACTCATTACTATATTCCTATTAAACCATTTCTTTATTTTTCCTCTTAAAAGTGTGGAATGAATTCCTTACTCTTTTCACCAAAATTTTTCATCAAGGGTGAAATTTGCCACTGGGTTTTTTTTTCATGGAATTCTCCATTTTCACCACAGCAATACAGTGAAACAGAATCAGTAGAAATTGTTGAAATTCTACCACCATCTTCTTCTTCAAACGTCATACCAACGACTGAAAGTCCTACTAGTCCAATTCCCACATCAAAATCATCTTCAAACATCATCCGAACAGCTGAAAGTCCTTCTACTCCGATTGCAACAACATCTCGTGCATCCACAAAAAAAGGATTGAGAGAAAAATGACAAAAAGGATGTACTTTGCCGAGAAAAAAAAAACGGAGCAAGGAGGATAGGGAGAAGAAAGAGGACAAATGGAAGCAGTTCATGGATTTGCAAAGAAAAAAACAAGAAAGTCGAGATGAGAAATTAAAATTGCTAAAACAATATATAAATTTAAAAAAGCGATAATACCTGCAATCTATTGCACCCAGAATACCAGGAATCCTTTTTTCTCTTCAAACCTCCTGCAATTATCCTGTGGCCATTTAATGCAGTTTGGGCCCTTTGACACCAGCCACTTTGCCACACGATTTACCGAGACCCAGCTGGATGATTTGGTGACACCAAACAAGTTGCCAGGTTGTCTAAACGTGATGGTGTTGCTTATGTACCAAACGTACATAAATATCTCTTTCCGGTAACCCATTTTGATTCTCCCTCCTCTATTAGACGAGTGGACAGACAAAGTAATGTTGACAGTAAGATGCTAGGAACACAAAATAGGTTAGATTTTTAAGAACAAAAAATATATCCGTAAAACTTACATAAATATAAGGGGTACTGTTGAACGACGTAATCTAAAATGAGACTTGAAGTCCTCCACGGTCATCAAGAAAGACTCAACAGTGGCTCCTCCACTTCTGCTGAGTCTACCAAGCTAAGGTCCTCAAAAAATAAATGCATAGCAAACTCGTTTTCGAAGTCGCTGTTGCTTGATTCCACTAGGGCTTCTAAGATCTGCAATAATTTCAAAACGAATTAATATTATGAAATACTTTTTTCTTTATTTCTCTCACCACATCTAATCGTGAATTTTCCATTTTTAGCAATTTACTTTGGTTTATAACTTAATAAGACGTAAAAACAGCTCAAAAATAATCTTGAATAATATTCGGTTTTTCTTTTATTATCTGACAGCTTGACAAGTCTACCAACTTAAAAATAAAATAAGACAGCTGCGAATGGGCAACTGCGGATACGTTTTTTTGGGAAATCGAACTTGGCTGCAGATAGCGATGCCAAAAAAACACAGCTAATGATTTGTATATCAATCAACTGTGGATACGAGCCTCATTCAAAAGTTTTCTTCAGCAATATCTATTCTGAACTTTCTACTGGTATCTTAGCGTATACCAGTAGCTACGGTCGGTCGGTGTCGCGCTACTTTGTAACGATGTGCATCCAGTTTGGAGCTGAAGATATTTCGAGCCTCAGTATTGTCTATTTGCTCGATGACGACCGACGCACATACGCATCCATCTCATCCGTTGGACCTTGCCTGTGATGACTAAAAAAAAGCGTGATGATAGAATCTAGTGAGCTGGGCACATTGCTCATATGAGCGCACAGTGACAGGCTTGGTAAGTCCTTTGTCGTACAATTCATGTACAAATAGACAAAGCATCAAACCAAATATTGTATTGGAAGATTGAATGCCGGAAGCCTTCGGTTTCAAATTTCAAGGCGTACTTCAGCCAGCTATCAGGATTGCTGACAGATGAAACTTCATGGGCCAGCCCGACCGTGATGATGAAAGAGGACCCTGCTTCAATTCCTTTCAAGATTTGATTTTGTACACGTTGCAAGCTATACACAGAGTTCCTAACATATTCAATATTATTACTGTCAATTTTGCGCTCAGTTCAAGTAACCGATGCTGGCTGTGCTTTTTCAATAACGAAACCATGAGGTCCAACTTTCCAACTTGAATCCGAATGTCCTTAAACGTACTCATTATACAATACAAGACACTGGGCTATCTCCTTAGTCTGTTGCACTGACTTTTGAAAGATGATGTCTCTGGTGTACATTCGCTTCATAAGAGGAGTTTTAGGCAACACTTTAAAGAACGTATGATATACTTTTTAGTTTCGCTCGGCAAGGTCTTATCGAAGAAATGAGAAACTTCAATTCCAAGCCTTCTGGCCCTTTTGACAAATAATATTAAGAATTCACCTTACAAAACTTATACTTCTGGTCTGGTCTTTATGCTCCTGGTGACTAAATAACTTCAATTTCTTAACCCCTTAACGCTTTGGAGGGAGGAACTTAAAAATGTTTTAGGTTTTTTCTTTAACCTATATTACTGTCTAACTGATACAGTAGTATCATTCGGTAGTAGTCGTAGTAGAGGTGGTTTTACCACTATTGTACTAGTATTCCTACATGCATATATTGTACTGGTATACTTATATTAATGTTTATTATTTTCCGAAAGAAGTGAGTGTGAATTGTATAACATATAGTTCAATTCTGTACGGAAAAATATTATATATGAAAAAAGCGCGTCACTTGGTTGCAAACGGTGTAAAATAAATAAATGGACTCAAAAGCATCGGCATGGGTCTTGCTGATCGGTTGTATTCTACATCGTCATCCTCTATTATTATATGGGTTACGTTAAACACCTTTATAAACTGTAATACGAGGCCGTAAAATTTCTTAACTTACCTGATCTGTTGAGTTGTTAAGGAAGTTTCTTGGAGGTTCGTGCAGTATGGGAGAACAGGTCTCTCAAGCTATTTTAAAATGGACTTATACCTTTGTTCTTTGCTATACAGTTTGAAGTGTCATATTCCCTATTATCGGCACAACAGTGTATACTATTTATAAGCTGATGTGTTCTCCCAATACTTGACCACTTTGAATAAGGCACCAGAAAGTGATTTTTTTTCGGCTTTTTTGGTGAATACGTATTCCTATCTTCATTTCTTGTAGGTTCTCCTCCAATTGCAGTTGATGTACAATGATGCACAATATATTTCTACCTGTGGTACCATGCATCAGTCTGCTATATTTACTACGAGCTCCATTGAACTGTGTTATAAATTTTTCAGGACTTTGAAAATTGCTCCTTATTGTTGGATGCAGATTGTAGACATAAACTGTTTAGGTTCTTACACTGTCGTTAGCCTACAAGACATCAAGATGTAACTGCCATTAAGAATGTGTTGAAGTTCGATTTTCATGTGAGCGTTCAAAAGCCCATGAAAAATGTTTACGTAACCACATGTTCATGCAAAAAAAAAGAATGTTAGTCTGCAATAAGAACTAACAACTTGTTCTGTATAATTTCCTTCTCAAACGCGTTTAACTCGTTACAAATTAACTCCGTTTAAGTACGCCAGTAATGCCATCAATTGATTTCTGATAACTCAATTTTGCTACCTAAGGATGCTCATGCTCATGTTCTTGTATCATCGCTATCTGGAAATGATCCTTAGTCATGCTTCATATTCGAGCCACAAACTGGATCATGCATGCCATAGCAAACAACCTTTCATCGGACAACTTAAGACCGACCGCTTGCACATTGGCGGTACATCGGTTATGATTTATGCAAATGGAGAGCGATGATGTTAGATGGAACATCGACAAAAATTTCCTACTGAATTAATCATTCAACCCTACGGACAACCTGCTGTGAATTCAGTTTTGTGCTACTGCTGAACGCGCTGCAATGGATGACGACGACGGACGAGTAAAACTCAACCGTGTCATAGCGCACTTATAACTTCGGGAAAAAAAATTAAACCTCAAATTATCAAATTAAAAAGCATCATGGTTTGTTGTCGATATGCGGACACGGAGTTAATGTAAAAACTTGTAATTTTTGTTTGTAGTTTTGAAGCAGACCGTGCATGGGCCATTTATTCAAGATGTAAGAGAGGAATTAATTCATAAATATTCAGATATGATTTTAATTTTACCTTTTCCTGCGAGCATGTTATAAATTAAACAAAAACTTACATTTATTCTGAAAAATTGATTCAATTTCCGGAAGGAATTTGTATATAACTTCATAATGAGATTGCTTTTTCCTTGAAGTAGCAATTGGTCTTTATCCCGAACGAGTTTTCGATACAGTGTTCTTGGCTTTTTTTCTTTGCAAGAAAGTTTCCATTACTAACATTAGACGTATAAAGTTAAGAGTTCTAGATACATCCTAAGTTGCATTGTAAATTCAAAAGGAAATCCTTCATTTAATTAAATACTCTGATATGTCACGGGAAATAAATATTGCGTTATTAAAAACAGACAGTTTTTGATCAGTATAGGAACGCAAAGAAATAGGTCCACTTTCAATCGAACAAATAGCAGAAGCTTTAAAATAGGTCAGGTCATTCTGGGCGGTTACTTACTTACTTACTTTAGGTGGCGCTACACTCCGTTGTGGACTTGGGCCTCAATCAACAGTCTCCGCCAGCTAGCTCGGTCCTTAGCTAGTCGTCTCCAGTTTTGCACTCCAAGTTGATTGAGGTCGTCTTCCACTTGAGTGCGCCACCTGAGTCGCGGTCTTCCTCTCCTCCTACGTCCCTCGGAAATAGTTTCGAAGGCTTTCCGGGCTGGAGCATTGGAGTCCATTCGCTCTAAATGACCGAGCCATCTGAGTCCCTGGACCCTGACCCTTCTGGCTAGGTCCATGTCGTTGTACAACCCGTAAAGTTCGCTGTTGTATCTTATTCGCCATTCCCCTTCAATGTACACGGGGCCAAAGATGACCCGAAGAACTTTCCTCTCGAAACAGCCTAAGGCACTTTCATCCGATTTTGTCAGCGTCCATGCTTCTGCACCATACAGCAGGACTGGGATGATGAGTGTGTTGTACAGTTTTACCTTAGTTGCTCGAGAGAGGGATTTTCCACTCAATTGCTTTGTAAGCCCAAAGAAACAGCGATTAGCAAGAGTTATTCTTCGTCTGATCTCGGCGCTGGTGTTATTGCCCGTGTTTATAGCGGAGCCTAGGTAGACAAACTCCTCTACTACCTCGAAGTTATACGCGTCTATTGTGACGTTTTGCCCGAGCCGTCGGTGTTGGGTGTCCTTCCTCGAAGACAGCATATACTTCGTTTTTCCCTCATTTACCGCTAAACCCATTTTTGCCGCTTCTGTCTCAATTCTCACAAAGGCGCCATTGACATCACGCTGGCGTACGCGAGAAGTTGAACAGATTTTTGGAAGATAGTGCCTCTGGTGTTGACGTTGGAGTTCTGCACTATCTTCTCAAGAACGATGTTAAAGAAATCGCATGACAGTGCATCGCCTTGTCTGAATCCATTTTTGACGTCGAAAGATTCCGTGATCTCGTTGCCAACCTTGATGGAGCAGCGTGAGTTATTCATCGTCATTTTGCACAAGCGAACGAGCTTGGCAGGGACGCCAAAACTAGACATAGCTTTAACAGTTCGTCTCCGTAGATGATGTCATACGCGGCCTTAAAATCGATGAAAAGGTGGTGGGTATCGATTTGGAGTTCATAGGTCTTTTCCAGGATCTGCCGCAACGTGAAAATTTGGTCGATGGTTGACTTTCCTGGCCTGAAACCACATTGATAAGGACCAATCAGATTGTTGACGAAAGGTTTCAGACGTTCACATATTACGGCAGAGAGGATCTTGTAGGCGATGTTCAGTAGACTTATTCCTCTATAGTTGGCGCAGTTTAGAGGATCTCCCTTTTTCAGGATCGGGAAAACAATGCTGAGGTTCCATTCATCGGGCATGCATTCCTCTGACCATATCTTACAGATGATTTGGTGCATGCTCCTATCTAGCTCGTCGCCTGCTGCTTTGAACAACTCAGCAGCTTGTCCATCTGCTCCAGCGGCGTTTTTGGATTTCAGCCGTGATATTGCGGTTTGCTTATTTCTTGGTAAATCTGGTATAAGCGGTAAACGCATATCCTCTGGTAATAATTCTGGTGTTTTGATTTCGGTTTTCGCTTCCTCTTAATTTATATCCGATTATTTGCTGTCTGCATGGGTGATAGTAGGTGTATATCTACTTTAGTCGACCGGTTTATTGCCTGGGGATAAGCAAGTACATTGAAGGCCCCTGGTGGCTCTCAGCATGGCAGGCAATAGCTCTGTTAGATCAGAACGTATATTTAAAGCCCATGGTGGCACTACATGACAGGCAATAGCTCTGGATAATCAGCAGTTTTATTTAAGTCTATTGGTGACACTCAAAACAATTTAATTCAATATTTAAACCCCTTACCACTGACTGGTGGGGAGAAATTTTACTTACAAAAGTATTGACTCTCATATGAATTTTTCCGCGAACACTAAGCGTGACTTATAGGAAGGTGATTGTTGATTTTTCCAATGACTTGTTTTAAATTTGTCTGCAGATTATGCCTTTTAATTTTGAGTTATATTTAGGTAAAATGAAAAACTAACCAATTCATGTTACGCTTCGTTACAGGAATCACACATCACACTACTTTGTACAGATTATTGCTACATTCATATCTTCCAAACATGGCGTTTTGGGTTAGAGTAACTTGGTGGTGTTCCACTTGTTCGGCTGGTATTCCCTGGACACTTTTTGCCCTTTAGCTGGGTAATAGTTTTTAGTCAATTTTTGGTGACTGCGATAAGAGATTGTACTCTCGACTCTTATGTTTGGAAGTTGTAATTTTTCCGGTGTAGCAATTCATTAAAGTGCCCTTCCCATCGTTTCTTAGATCTTGCTCTTCTTGTACCTTACTATATTTTTTTCCCAGATCGGGAAACGGATGAACATTGTGTCTTTTGATAGCATTCCAACCTCAGAATACCATTCCCGCAAGCACAAGTGATTCAACTGATTAGAGACAAAATTACCATACGAAACTTATGTACAAGATAATGTACACAGATCTATCAACACGTGGTCTATTTGATCACGAGTTACTCCATCAGGTGACACAAAGTTAACTTTGTGGATATCTCCAGCAGATGCAATAAATTGACTCAATATTGGTTGATGTCCCAATGTTCGTTTGTCCCAGGGGCCTTATGACGAATTTGAAGCAATTTGAGTTTTGTAGGGGGAAGTTGTAAGCCACTGAGCTAGGAAAAAAAATACTGTTTTAAATAGATATTTTGTAACTAAATTTTCGTTCCGAAATTTTTACTTCCAAGTCAGATTTCCTGTTTCCTGTTTGCTGTTCTTCCCGTTAGGCAAATTACAAGAGACCATGTACAAATATCCAGTGTAAAATGTGTGTTACTTCCGTCCGAAAAAACAAATGTCTACCTTAAACTAGACTTAGCTGTCTTACCTCAAAAATGAAATTGTATTTCAACACACATAGCGTCTCAGTTTCGAAGCAAGCAATCGATTTATTTCAATTTCAATATGTGAACAGAATTTGTGTCCCATTTATTACTGTCTCTGACAGATATTCACACAATAATGGCACATAAAAGCTCAACGTAACGACCATAAGACCTTGTTGTCTTTCAACTTTAATCTGTTTTCCCGATAAGCTGTCGAGTGAAACAATGTTCCCCACACTCCATACGTAGGTGTCAACGAATTCCATTTTGCGACCGATAATCGTGAAATGTCGCGAACATTTATTCAAAACCCCCAAACTATGACTCCATATAAACTCTTTTAGATCGCATAAAACTTCACACTCACTGACACTCCGATCTTAAGATTGTATTGTTGTTTTTTTCAAGCACCGCCGAACTTTTGCTGTAATTGCCAACCCCACAGCTAACCACTGCAAATCGATTATTGTTTAAATTGAATCACAAACGGAATGTATCTGTGCGAACTTAAAGATTGTTCGAGGTTCCAGCCTTCTAATGCCAAAACGAAACATACTAAACTTAAAAGGCATTTTAATTTAGTCGGTCTTGAGAGGACCCGGATGACACCAGCCAGACTGAGCTGTAAATTGTTCTGCCACATCAGCAAAGAAGGAAACCTACTCGCAATTTTGATTTCATTGTTATGTACAGTGAAAAAATGTACAAAATTCGTATTGTAAAGGTTCCTCAATTCTGATTTTATATTCGGAAATGGTGGCACTGCCATCGGTTCTATAAACCGCAAAACGGCAAAAGTGAAGGCATACCAAATTATCCACGAAAAGCATGCAAAGATCAGTTTTGCTTTGTTGACCTCTGCGGAGTCGCGCCACAACAACCACCACCGACAACATGGGTGATTGTTGTTGTGTATGCACATGCTTTTGATTTCGAGTCTGGCAATGACGATGGCTTTTTCCCAAATGATATGCCACGACGCGATACTGCATCCTCTGACCGAGAGGTGCCAGCAATTGCACACTTTACCCATAATAGCATTTTCCATTTTTGGTGGAGGATTATAATTCAAATTATTGCCAACTCTTATTGACTTTTTCACCTGATGCAATGAAATAAATCATTTGCCCAATAAATACCCAAACAAGAGAATGGGGCAGCTAGACAACAGCAAGTGGGAGATCAGTGCACAGTGATGCATACTAAAAGCGCATTACCGCGAGATTTTGTTGCCATGCTCGAGGATGATGGTAATTGGAAGACGTAAGGTGATATCAGCCTTAGAACGATGTTATTCGATATTGGTTCGTGTTTTTCTCTTTACGCCTCGGCTGAGAGACATAAACTTTATGATGAAAATAAAAATGTAAGACATAATCTAACCTACATTCAAATTACAAGGGATATCGATATCGGCTACCATTTCGAGAAAAAAAAAAAAAAAACAGAACACAACGTCAGGTAATCCCTGAACAGATTGCACGTTTGTTAGCTAATATCTTATTTCGCTACATGCAACCTGTGTTTTTGGAGTTTGATTCGAGAAACTCAAATTGAACGGTCATCGGTCATAGAGTGTGAGCATTAGCTACAATGTTGATATTTTTCGATCGATAGACAAATTTTTTTTACAGTTTTTTCTTAAACAAATATTTTTTTCTTACAGTGTGATGGACAAGTTTTCATCATCTCAGGAAAAATTCACCTACATACGAATTTCATAAAAACGCAAAATTGATAGAATACCGTGTTGAAGATTAGAGAAATTCGGTATAAATGTTTAACAGCTAGCGGTCTGCTCCAAGCAAAGCGAAGGGAAAGGAACACAATGTCTATCTCGCTTCACACTACAGACAGATTTTGGTGACACTTGAATCCTGCTGGTGCCTTAAAAGTTCCTATTTCTCTTACATTGATTCTGTCTTTTGTGAAGTGCGGACAAAGCTTTGTCACAGATAGCTTAATGCTTCTCAACTCACCCCACAACATTAAAGCTGGTGTGCCTCAGGGCTCTGTTTTGTCCCCGACCCACTTTCTCAGATTTAGAAACGATCTCTCGTCTGCTACTTCAAATCGAATAAATTCTGCTAGCGAAAGTATCCGTTATTTTTCATACCAAATCCAAGATGGATGTGGAAGCTCTCAAAAACTTGGCAAAGCCCTCTTGATATACTTAATTTCATTTACTACATTTTGACAATACTTGAGAAACATACTGTTACTTGTACGTTTCCTCTTCATTTAAAACGAAAAAAAAAAGAATAAAACGATGGAGGACAGCTATTTGCAATCTCGCATCGCCCAGTTCAATTTGACATACCCAAAGTATGACTTATAGCAATCCAAAGTACCTTCACACTAGCTTAGCTCATGAGTTCATAGCCAAAGTGCCTCGATACTCGATACGATAGATATCACCAAACGGGATTCCCATGCAAAATAGTTGGCTCAAAAGAAATAAGCCGCACAATCAAAACACGCCAGATAGGATACGAGTCTATACGAAAACAAAACTACGTAAGCCATCGCGTCTATTGCATGGCTGAGTTTTTTGCGTTTCGTGTTGTTCAGTGCAACGAGGAAAATATCGAAGTCGTGACCAATTTGGTTTATTTACACGGTTTTAACATGGATATCTTTTCTTTTTCATTCTGCGAGAGCAGAATGTTGGCATTTAGTGCGCTGGAAATATCGTTTGTCGCTGTTTGGCTACAGAAGAACTAAAGACTCCTGGATTCGCACAGTATCCTAAAACGAAGTTTATATGAACGTTTAGATTAAGTGCACTGTGATTAGACAACTGGCACATGCACCTTAAGCATTAGGTTAGAAGTTAATAGATGAAGTATTCCGTAGTCGAAGCGTAAGGACCGTGTTAATTTGTTTCGCTTGTGTAAATGTTTTTTTATGGTCTGTGTGAAAAATATCCTCTTTCCGATCGCAGGCACTCAGTGATTGACTTTGAATATTAGATAGCAGTTCAAAGACGGGGAACAGGCTGCTGTGATAGGTGTTCTGTGACGCCAAACAATTATAACCAAAACGTTGTCGATAAAGGCAAAACGTTAAGCCCTCTCCAGTTTTCGCGTAAAATGAAATCTCCTAGCTCAGTAGATTTGCGTTCATGTTCTTCTTCCTCAGAGCTTAAGGGAATGCCGGAGCAGCCCAAACGAGATAATTGTCTGATTGCGTTGGTTTGATGTCTCAACAACATAATTGCAATTTTAGGCTAGCTTGGAGTGAAAAGCTATTATCGCCCTGCTGATGTCATTCTAGGAAGAAGTATGGCTTATAAATAAAATTTAATGGAAAAATCGTTAGGTACGTTGCAAGTCCCTGTTCTGGTCTGACTCTAGTGCAAATCTTACGAATTCTTCAAACAAAAATTGATTCAATACAAGCATATTATTTCAGGGTCTACCTCCTATCTCTATCTCCTACTACCCATAATACCTCTCAACTTTTGAATTAGATATTAATTTATTGCTACACTGTTGTACCGCCACTTCGCATTCAACTTCATATTCACATTGTCTGACCTTATGTCACCCCCTAGCAAATAATTGTTTTCACTATTTCACAGTTGATATTTGCAACAACAAATGAACTGCAACTTTGTCCTATTTCCGACACCTTGGAAGTTTAAAACGAAATTTGAAAAACTGTTTTTGAACGTTTTTGATTTTTCTGTTTGTCGCTTCTGTGTGGCATGGCATTTAAACAGAACAAAGATTAAGTGTCGTCCGTTGAGCCAGTCAGATGAATTTTGGAAATGGTATAGGAACAATTTCGCACCTACCATGAAAATGTTTGGAAATATTCAAATTCGGTCTTCAGTCTTATATTTTTTATACAGAAATATTGACTTTGGCGGTTGATGTTGTACATAACATTCAATCTTACAATAAAAACAAATTATTAGGATCATTTATTTTTCCCTTTGGAGATCGACCCATAAGACTCCAGAGGTTCTCTGAAATCAGTTCAGGTCATTAAAACTTCTTTGTATAGACGAAAAAACAATCAAAAGCCCACTGCTTGTCAAAAATGCCCATTTTGCTTTTGATTAATCTTATGATGGTTAATGTCAATTATTTAGGAACTTTATCATCGAAATAAAAGCAATAAAGGCATCGGTATTGGTGGTCTATTTTGTTGTGGATTTTCTAAATTGGTTTAATGACTCAGAATACCCAGCTAGAGGTTTCCCTTTTTATTTACTAGGATTATTAAACAAAAATAACATTCTAACTTACAATACATGTTGTAGTTGGCGGTTTCA
>CAKKXW010000003.1:19623829-19640252 GCA_920937365.1 Sphaerophoria rueppellii | reverse complement strand
ATTCTGCAAAAGCTTTTGGCGAGGATCCTAAAAAAATTAAACTATTTAATTTAAAAAAAAAAATTTAGTCTACTGTAGTTAAAAAACAAGTCTAATTTAGATAAAAACTCCTTGTATGAAGTTAAATTTAAAAATAAATACTTAAAAAAGGAATGACAAAAATGAATCGCCGGACCCACTTTTTTCGACTTCTCTATCATCGTAATATCATATCTCATCCTCATCTCAAATTTTTTTGTTTGTACGAATTCAATACTTGCCATATATTCTATATGTCGCAAGTAAAAACAGTAAGGAAAAAATTCATAAATAAAAATTTAAATTGAAGTATGTTCCTCAAAAATAGATTTAATCTGAACAAAAAATTGATGTCATCTGATTTAAAAAAAAAAATTTAATTTATCAAATTAAAAAAATCCTAGGAGCGGTTTTCGAAAACGTCTTAAAATTATTTTGAGTATGCAGTTTTCAAAAATAAATATATACACATTTTATGAGTAAATTTCGATTTTTCAATATTGATCCGTTTTTGAGATACAGAATTTTGAAAAAAAAAAATATTTTTTTTTTTTTAACACAACAAAATATTTGAAGTTTTTTTTAAATGTAAAATACTATTTGAGCAATACGCTGATCGGACTTTTATTTTTTGATAAAATCTTATAACAAAAAAACAGTTCTATGGGAGGTACCGTTTTGGAGCAATACAAAAATTTTCGATTAAGGTTAAAGAAAATCGTAGGAGCCGTTTTTGAGAAAATTGAAACCTTTGGTTTAAGATATTGGTTTTCGCTCAAACCTCAAATTTTCAAGTTTGAAGTCAATCGGAACAGTGGTTAGGGCGCTGTAGGTGCGTTTACAGACAGACAGACGGACGGAATCGCCGGACCCACTTTTTTCGACTTTTCTGTGATCGTAATTTCATATCTCATCAAAATCTCAACCTGTTTTTTTACGAATTCAATACTTACTATAGTATTCTATATGTCGCAAGTAAAAATGTACACGACTAGGTCGTACGAACTTCCTACTGTATCCCAAAATTGAACTTCCAAAAAAATTGAAAAATAAAAACACGTAATTAAAAATTCATAAATTAATATGTAGTTTGGATTATGTTCGTCAAAAACACATTTTATCTGAAAAAAATTAATGCCATAAAATTTCTTAAAAAAAGTTGATTGTTTAAATTAGAAAAAAAAATCGTCGGATCGGTTTTTTGGTCCACATTGGCTTCTCAACTAGCTGGTCTAAGGTTCAAAATCCAAAGATGAGAACTCAAAAATTGTTTCAATTAACAATGAATAAAAAAAAGACAGTACCACTAATGAAAGGAGTCTGAAGATCGGCTTGGCAACCGTGCAATAACTGTAACTCCAGCCAAAAGGAAGAACTGACGGAAAAAAGCCATTGGTGGAAGCACCTCCAGAAAAAGTTGTTATTATTCACATACCAAAGAATAAAAATTGATAGATGCACCATAACACAATCGAAAAACTATTGATAAAGTACGAAAAATAATATGTGAACGACAATATGTGTCCGCCTGTTGTTCAAGCATTATGAATGGTCAGCTGGCTTCAGTTGCCATAATGTGCCATAAGACAGTCCTAATTCTTGAGAACGACGAGGAATCGACACATTCGGGTCTTCAGGTACACCTTCACTTAAAGCAGCGATATTTTCTGTGGTACGAGCGAAACGATGATGCACAGGCATTACAATATCTGTAACCAATGCAGTCTCTTCAAATTTCTTCACAATGTCTGCATTTGCTTGCGTAGTTGAACGTAATGTAAACCATAATCGTATACCGGAGTGTGTTTCTTTCTCGCTTCTGCTGGGCCGTCGATTACGCATTGTGTGCTTCAGATACTAGTTACGTATTTATCGGGTACGGTACGGTACGAAAAATTTATTTGATCAAATTACTCATTGTGCTGCTCAATTTTATTCTGACCATATTCATTTTCAGCACTAAGCCCCATTTTTTCTGCCTCTTTTCCCCCGCATGTGAATTGATTGTGAAATGATGGGCTGACAGTTAGTTTACTTGCCATTATACTTAGATCAATGTAGATCCCTTGTGATACTCTGAAGTACCCAGGGGCGGCAGAACACTTTTTGTTTAGGTGGTGTGCCAAAACTTCGGCCTAGTATATACCGAAGCCAAGGATTTGGCCGAATGTTGTTTTTTTGGCCGAGTTCTAACGAAGCCGAAGCCGAAAGTTTCGGTCGGACTCTAACTAAAATCAAGCAGAAAAAAAAGGATAAATAAATCAAATCACTTGGTTAGTCTCAGTCAATCAATCGAGAATTATTGCAAAGATAATTCATAATTTCATTACGTTTTTTTTCCTCAATTAACTAAATAAAAAATTGGTATATTTCTAAAAGCCAGAAGATGGAGTGCACCTCATGCTCAGAAATTTTAAGTGGGGTCCATACCCCACCCACCCCATAGCTTCTGCCGCCCCTGGAAGTACCTATTCTACCTTCTAGAAAAGTGTTTTAATCTATGAATTCTATGGTTGGTCGAGCCATTTGGTGGACTTGACAAAGTTCAGAGGCGATTGCCTGGGAGTTCAGATAGTTCTTTTAGTTTTTTTTTTTTTTTTTTTGAATAGTTGCCTAAGAATGGACTGTTTTTTTAATGAAGTAAAACCTTATCGGATTTTGTCTTGTCGTAAAAAGGCCAGCGTTTGCTGATGTTACCACAGGTTTCTAGTAGGTTCCGTTTAAATTCGCATGGAGGGATTCTGATATTATGGTATATGAGAGAGGGATCAAGTACTGAGCCTTCTTCTTAATAACGTAAGTCTGCGTACCAAGAACTCTCAGCTCTTCGCGACAGCTTTGACTTGATTTGAGTGGCAGATATCGCTTTTATTGCTGCTTGGCTATCAATTAAAAAGGTGATATCAGCACAGATAATTAACTTATACAGATGTCTCATCCCTGCAGAAAAAAATGAATCATTTTTTGCCCTTAACAGACAAAGCCTTAACAGACAACGAGCTTTCGGGAGCTTTTTCCTTTGCCTAAGTATTCATTTACAGAAGATGAGATGGGCCAAAATAGATTTTGCATGCATTAAATGAATGTGTTAAAGCTTTTATAGAAAGCTTTATTTTTGGTAGCTTTCAGTTTCATATATCATTTCTCGCCATAAGGGTGAGACATCTGTATAAATTTATTATCTGTGATATCAGCTTGTTTTTTCCCAATCTTCTCTATTGGGGAAGCTGGCAATAAAGTTTTTATTGAAGTCTTAATGAGGGGTCATGCTATCTGTACAAAAGTTGTTGTCAACGTATTTTGTAAGAATCGTGCCATGGCCATGTTGACTAGTTCTCCAGATGTTGGTTTGACTTAGTTGAAGACCGCTGTTTGCTGCCGATTCTTGTACAAATAAGTCTAAAGGTGTGAGATTTAGAAGCGCAGTTGGGGTAGTCCTCATCACTCCCGTTGTGCTAATGCATGTCATTCTTTGTACTTTGGTAAAGGTTTTTAAGTTCATGCATTTCTCCAGAGCTTGCCACCAAACCAAACTGCCATAGGTCTGACAATGGCTGTATACATCCACATGATTATCTTAGGATTTGGCTCCCAATTTCTTCCCAGAATCCAGAGCAGAGTGCATCATGGCTTTCTTGTATATTTCTTTCTTGACCACAGTTGAGTTTCTTATCCAAGATAACTTCAAGGTATCTTGCTTTTTCTGAAAATATAAGTGGGGTGTTATCAACTGTTGGTATTTCAAAAGAAGGTATTTTCCTTCTGTTGGTGCTAAGTACCAGTTCTGTTTTCAGGGGGTTTATTTGTCTCAAAGTTGACTTTCTTTGTAAATCTTATCCCTTTTATGTATTGTTCATTTTAAGCAACGGTAAAATATTAATATCAAAAGCGCAACTATCTACCATATGCAACACAATCGAAACATTTTGTTCTTACAAAACCTCTCACAATCGACGGAAGTAAATTTCTTCTTAAAAGTTCCTTATCCTCTATTCGTCATTTTTCTGTTACACCAAAACAATTACACACAGCAAAACAAAAACAAAATTCCACATCATCAAAGATGAATATACAAGAACATGAAACAACACACAGCAATCAAGTGAAATCACTTCAACCACTTATTACAATCGAAATTGTTATCTTTTTTTATTTTATTTTTTTTGTATTTATTCCAACAACATGAAATAAAAAGAAAAAGGAAAAACTTTTCCAATTTAAAAGTTTTCCTTACCCGGAAAAACAGAGAGAAACACAATGAACAAGTCCTCCTGCTCAGCCGTCGTCGTCGTCAAGCGTCAAGGGAGACGACGACGATTCGGCTTTCAATTTCTACAAAATAATTAAGAATCCTGTGTGACGTAATCTTTTATTTTCAACATAATAGTTTTGCCATTGTCAGTATGTTGAATGGAGTGAGTTTGAGGGAGACACAGAGAAAAGGGTAACATGAATTCGATTCCTTTTTCAAGATTGTTAAAAGCCTGCACTTACCCTTTATATTTGTTACAAGAAGAGCCTTAAGGAAGGATATGAGAATGTTTCCTTAAATCTTTAAATTTTGTTCCATTTAAAGTGCAAAATTTCCCACAGTAGTTGAATGTCGAAAGAAATGAAAGCAAACTCAGAGCGAAATAACAACAAAATGCAATATAGTTAATTAATGTTATAAGAAGTCTGCCAAAACATAGTCATATTGACGAGGACTATGCAGGAACGTATGTAGGTACATAGGTACTATGAAGAAGAATCCTTTTACCTGGGGCAAGCAATTAGAGTCAAGTCAGTGTTATTGCTGAAATGTCTATTCTAAGAGAATTTCTTGTTCAGCAAATTGATGCACAGGAGGCGCACACAACACAACCCAGAGAAGCAATAAACAGAAAGGATAGGAGTGCCGTGCCGGGCGCAACAACGAGTAACGACGATGATGATAGCGGCACAACATGTACGGACGCTAGGGACGATGGAGTAAACATACGTACATAAACTGACTTGCGCAAAACATTTTCTATAATAAACTTTATTATTGCAGTTTGTAAGAAGTTTCAAATCTTTGCTTCGAGACGACAAGCAACAGAGTAGTTATTAGTCTGATGCTATTTCTATATGCTCTAGATGGAGCTGGAGCTGGATGCTTTGCTTAGCCGCCTTCCTGGATCTCCTTGCGGTGCAATAGAATTTTGTAGTGCGTCTCGTCGTCGTCGTCGTTGGTGCTTATTTTCAAATGGCGAAGAGGCGGGGAATGCTTCCAATCCTATTGCTTTTCAGTCAAATTGAACCACGGCCGTATCTCCATTAATTTTTATGTTTCTGGGAACATATTCGAAGAAAGAGAATAAACATAAAATTGATGGTTTCCCTATGTTCGTCGTATTCAGTGCGCATTCAAACTAAAACCGATATAGATACAAAACCAAAGTTGCATTGACATTGATAAGATTGAGTGAATTTACATTAGTAATCGATCAAGAAAGTCTTCGAATCCAACCCAAAGGAACTCTTGTAGAAGCAGTAGAAAATTACCACATTTCTGGTGGAACACTCAGATAATAAAGCATTTCAACCAGCTTGGAATGTTGAACTAAGCTAGCTTGTGATCTTAAAAAACAGACCTTAATCACCATTGGCATAGCTAGAATTAGTTAAAATTGAGGTTAGCATCTGCCACTTAAGACCTAATCCCACATGAAGCTAACCATCATCTAACGGCTCGGCCAATTCCAACCGAAGTCAGTTCGCCTACTGGAGAATATGAACTCAGAAACATGTTTCCTTTCTAAATTTACAGGTACATAATTTCAATCACATTGGCATGATCACTGAAGTTTTTGAATGCATCTACGTCACAACTGGGATACATTCCGGCTCTTTTCCAACAATTTTTTTCATCTTTTTCTGTGGACGAGAAAAATTCCGTCAGTTATGCAGAACTATTTGATTTAGGTAAAGCAGCATCGCCTTCAAGATCTCCTCTGCAGTTCTGTGTTAACGTTCGCAGCCTTTCATCAACAACCTTATAGGTCTTTTTTAGTGTGGCTTTGGACGCAGAAAGTCCACCATCGGTCGAATATTCACTCTAGGGCAGATCCTGGAAAAGACCCAGGAACTTCAAACAATTTTTGCCAACTTTTCATCGACTTCAAGGCCGCGAAACAGCGACTTTAGAGGCCAACTTTATAGACAATATCCAGTTCTATAATCCCAGATAAACACATCCAGCTGTGTAAGATGACCATGGAAAACTAATGCTGTTCCATCATCGTCCTGTTTTGAAGTCAAAAAAGGTATAAGACAAGACTATGTACTGTCTTGCGATTACTTCAATATCATTCTTGAAAAGATTGTGCAAAACTCCAATGTCAACATTACAGGCATATTCTTTCGAAAGTCCGTCCAGATATTAGGATACACAAACGGCATTGATTTATTTTACGTGATGTCTAGCGGTTAAAGAGGTCAAGATCTATCAACACGTTAGGACACCCAACTTCGACGTCCTGGAGCCAACGACAGATTTAACTAGGATACGCTAAACACTCACATAACAACAACAGCGCTGAAATCAAACGAAGGATCGCTCTTGCCAATCGCTACTTCTTTGGACTTAGAAGTCAATGTAGTAGTTAAGTCCTCTCTCAAGTTTGAATTGAGAGTTTCCCTGCCTAATACCCTAACCATCCCGGTCCTCATTTATGGTAAAAGGACAACAGCCTTGACAACATTAGATGAAAGTGCTTTGGGCTAATTCGAGAGAAAAATTCTTCGAGAATTCTGCATAGACGTAGAATGGAGACGAAGATTCAATCATATTCTTCGAATATCCGGAAGGACATCGCAGAAGATGGAGACTGTGACTCAGGTGGATCACACAGGTGGTAGAGGACCTCAACCAACTTGCGTGTGAAACAAAAATAGCAAGCTATTGACCGAGTTGGCTGAAGACGCTTGTTGGATAAGGCTCTTGTCCAATCTGGACTGTAGTGCATCAAGTAAGTAAGTAGGTATTTCGGTGGTTAGCCACTCCAAAGCAATGGGCTTTTCTTTCAAATGTGTCCAAAGGGGGGTGAGATCCTGGAAATGAGTCGGCTAGTTGGGCTGACTCCTACTCGACTGTCCTTACATTAGCTTCTTGCTCTTATTAACTTCCCAGAAGAAGTTATTGTAATGGGTCCGATTTGGTGAATCTCCAATTTTTGCATATCTCCATGTTTCGAGGTCACTAGAATCCGAATCAAGCGTTTTTATGATGATGTCTGTGTGTGTGTATGGGTGTTCGTATGTGCGGACGTGCCTTACGTTTTTTCAGCTCAATTATCTCGCGAACCACTCATTGTATTGTCATAAAATTTATCTCATTCGACGTGGCATTCTGTTGTTAAGAGCTGATTAGGTTTTGAGCGAAATCGGCTTAGCGGTTTTTAATGGCAATCAAAAATCTGAGACAACCCTAATATAATGAAAATTATGATAATTTTTGCAATAATTTCAACAATAATGCAAAAATCTTATAGTTAGTTTGAAAAAAAAATAAACACTATTCAGGAGCAATATAGGCTTTACTGCGAAAAGTAGTTGAGTCCACGAAATGGTAAGATCAACTTTTGGCAGATGGCGCCACTGTTATTCAATAAACTTAATGTTTTTCATAAAACAGCAGTTTTTTGGAAACTGACTTTGAACCAACGCACGTGCGTGTACAGCTACAACGGGATACATTGAATATTTTGCAAAACAACTAATGTTTTTACGTATTTTCCTACTCTGGGAAGTAAGTCGTGTGGACTCCATGAATCGCACTTGTAAAAGGATCTCTCCAAATTTTTTATTTCTTCTAACTCAAATTTATATTTTGATGTTTTCTTGTTAATTTCCAATCAAACTCTGATATACTCTAATTTATAATTCAATGTTTTTATAAATAACTATGATTTTCGTATTTCGACTAAGTTAGATTGACGAATGGATCCTCCCCATTTTCCTTCTCTAACACGTTACACACTCTAATTTTTCCTTTTAGAATGAGCAAATTCTACTGCACTGATACTTTCCAGGTATAGCTCAATTCTTTTCTGTCTCTCTGATCATCTTTGTTGATTTTCAACCCGCAAGATTACTGCTTCTCTGTCGAGATTCCACCCCAGTTGTCACTTGGTGGAGATCCATGATCCTGTGAGAGAACAAGCAACTGATGTCTGCCTTTTGTCAATGTGTCATAATTTAGTACCCTCACAGGGTTTTCATTCACTCTGATGAAAGTACTAAGTATCTTCTTGTACGATTATAAAATTATAACTAATAAACTAAGTATTTTACGAAATTTAACTTTTCTAATTTTTTTTTTTCATTTCAGGTGAGTTACGATTAGTTGAGTACAAAGTATACGTTGTAAGTATAAAACTGTGATCATAACTGATGTATTGCAAACTGTTTGATTTAATTAAAGTTAACTTGATTAAAAATTAATAAGTTTACACCAGTTTCTTTAACTTAAACGCTTTTGGAAGATGCGCTCCTGTATACAGGCCCACCTAACATTGTCACCATTCTTCTTGCTCAAACTCTCACACACTTTGTTAGGCAACCAATATTGCAAACACACAATTCTCCTTGAATATAATGCAACAACTGTGCCACTGTGGTTTAAGTGTCTTTCCACTTAATTTTCTCCTTAGTTCGAGATAAGTTTCCCTTAACCAAACCACTGCCTAACACAAACAAAACCGACTAGCTTTGCATGTGGACGGTGGCAGGGCTGGGGGTAACAAGGTGGCCGTCGGTGTGCATCTTTTAGAAGATTTTAAAACGCTGCAAATGCTATTATTCAGTCACTCTATTTTAGTTTTGCCATGTTTATTTTTGTCTTTATTACTTAAAGGAATATAAACGTAAGTAAAAACAATCGGGATGCAGATTGTACTTTTATGAGGTTAGAGTAAAGAAGTTTGTGGCTTAGTTACACGATAAACTATGGATCTCTTGTTTCTATTAAAGAGAATCCAAAGAGGCTTACATTTGCCACAACTGCTTTGAGAAAGGATTAGAAGTATATTAGGAGTAAATGAACGGATATATGTGTTAAGAATAGACGATTCAATAAACTTAAAATGGTACAATCCGGAAATAAAAGGAAAAATCAGGCAATCATTTTCGGCTTCCCTCTCTGAATAGTTTTTCCAGTAAAAATCTTATCAGCTTGTGTAATAATAGCTGTCATTATTGTTTAGCCTCGGGATGCTATAAACCATTTTGACTTTGATTGAGTGTAATACAAAAGACAGCTATGAGCAATTTTCAACTGCGTATGCAAGGAGAGATAATGTCACTGAAAGTTGCAAGGCACTATTAGGATTTATTTTGAAAATTTCAAATATTTTTCATAATAAAAAGGGGAAAGAGAATTTCTGAAGTCGGAATACGGAATTATTTAAGATGGTAGGTATTTCTGTAACTGCTCTGGGTAGAAATAATTACTGTCAAGAATTATGAGAAGGTTCCTCATCAATTACCTATTTTCCGTTTTCTTCTGCAATGTGATATTAAAAGTTTTGCAACATGATTTTAGCCGGGTTGTCTAAATAATTCTTTACACGCAACACGAGAATTGTTGAAGTGTGTATGCCACCTATTCCTTGGCTTCTGAAGATCTGTTGCGCCACTCTATTTATTTATAGTCTAGACCCGTTTCCAGCGGTCGAGTGGTGCAGGCTACAGGATATGGTTGCACTTCCACCAGTCGTGAGAGAAAGATAATATAAATGTTGAGTGTACTCGGCTAGCAGCTGACCGAAATTAGTACATGGTGGCCCCTTCTGCTATTGGAAATAGTAGAAGAACAACTATTGAGTTGGTGTTACAGTCATCGTGGACTTGGGCCTCAATCAACAGTCTCCGCCAGCCAGCTGGGTTCCTAGCTAGCTGTCTCCAGTTTTGCACTCTAAGTTGATTGAGATCCTCTTCCACTTGTGTGCGCCACCTGAGTTGCGGTCTTCCTCTCCTTATACGTCCTTCGGGAATAGTATCGAAGGCTTTCCGCGCCTGTAGAGACGAGGCACCATTGCCATCTGCCTTCTTCCCATTCTATCAATATCACCGGCGACGTACGCGAGAAAATGAACCGACTTTTGGGAGATAGTGCCTCTGGTGTTGACGGTGGAGTTTCGCACTATCATTTCATCATAAAAAGATTCCGTAAACTCGTTGCCAACCTTGATGGCGCAGCGTGAGTTCCAAAAACTAGACATATCTTCATACAGTTCGTCTCTGTAGATGTTGTCTAACGCGGCCTTTAAATCGATGAAAAGGTGGTGGGTATCGGTTTTTTCCAGGATCTGCCACAACGTGAAAATTTAGTCGATGGTTGACTTTCCAGGTATAGAGCCACATTGATAAGGACCAATCAGATTGTTGAAGAAAGGCTTCAGACGTTCACATATTACGGCAGAAAGGATCTTGTAGGCAATGTTAAGTAGGCTGATTGATCTGTAGTTGACGATGTTTAGAGGGTCTCCCTTTTTCAGAATCGGGCAAGCAATCTTACAGGTGATTTGGTGCATGCTCCTATCTAGATCGTCGCCTGCTGCTTTGAACAGCTCGGCAGCTAGACCATCTGCTCCAGCGGCTTTGTTGGATTTCAGCCGTTAAATTGCCGTTTTCAATTCTCCTAGGTCAGGTACATGGAATTGTTGGCTTTCATCGTGTTCATTGAAAGGCTCCTGTTTGACGGCGTTGTTTTGTTCGTTGTCGCAAGTATACAGTTTTACAGAAGTAGTCTTTCCAAATCCCCAGCATTGACTGCGATTCTACTATGATGTTCTCTTGTTTATCTCTGCAGGCATCGGTTCTTGATCGATGAACTTGAACTTTCTGCTGTTAGCTCTCTCAACATTCTCGATCTGACGCTTCTCATGCTCTCTCGTTTTTCTCCTGAGAAGCCGGCGTTCCTCTCTCGTTTTTTGCTCGTAGATTTCACGAGCAGCTTTTGCACTTCTATGCAGCGCCGCCTTGTATGCCTTCTGCTTGGTAGCATGGGCCTGCCTGCATTCTTTGTCAAACCGGGGGTTTCGCTTTGGTGGCTGTGTGAAACTCAGCACATTAGAGACTGCATCTCTAACTGCTTTCTGGCAATGTTTGTACTGGTCTTCGATACTTGATGTTGGTGGCATAGGACTCCGTAAGAGGTGACTTGAGACTTGATCAGAGAGGGATCTAACGATCTCTTGCGATTGTAGTCGTCCCACGGTGGCTTCTTCTCTCCTCATTTCTTGGGTCAATGGTAGCAGCCGATAACAATATGGAAGAAGATATACTCGTGTCGTGTGTCTGCTCAAAGCCAACAGAACCTACTTTAGTCTTTCCAGCCTATTTAAATTCGAAAATCTTACCATTATTTCGAAATTGCTGATGAAAGTCTTTCCAGTACTAACGAAAGTCTTTCGAGTACTCACTTGCGTTTCCAAGATTTTAATGCTTAGCCAAAGGCACTCTGAATTCTTATCCGCGTTCGAGACAAAAGTCTTATGGAGAATAGTTTGGTGCAGAAGGACAATATTCATGGTAAGAGTCAGCTCGGCAAACCAAATTTGCACTGGAAGGATGGCGTAGACCAAGACGCCCAAAGCTTTGGGGTGCCAACAATCAGGATACACGGCAGGACTTGTTGAAGCAGGCTTGGACCGGATCTCGTTTGCTGCTCAGATGAAGGGAGAAATCAAGCATCGACAAAATCTTCACTTTACGGCAGGTATTTGAAAAATTCTCTGAACTCTTGAACTGCCCATCTCTTTATCAATTTGAAGGCCGTGTATGACAGCATCTACAAAGACGATCAGAACTTCACGCTGCTTCATCAAGGTCAACAACGAACTCTCGGAATCAATCGATCTCAGAAAAAGATTAAGACAAGGTCATGTGATTTCCTTAACCTCTAAAAGTCTGTTCAACTTCTCCCTTACGCAGATGATATTTATATAATGGGAAGAACACCCCGTTGCGCCTTTGTGAGAAATGAGACAGAAGCAGCAACATTTTTTTTTTTTTTCGGTAAATTAGGAGATGGCATTATGGAAGAGGACCTAAATCAATTTGAGTGCCAAACTGAAGACATCTAAGCTAGGGAACAAGCTGGCTGGCGGAGACTGCTGGATAAGGCCCAAGTACACAATGGATTAAAGTAGAACCTCAAGGAGGATAGTAATTTGAGTTTTGATCGTTTTTGGCATAACGATTATAGAGAATTCATAAAAGTGTTTCCTGTGATGTCGTCTGCCTGTCTAGCTGGCTGTATAACACGCCCGTTACAGTTCTATCCACAAAAATCTTAGTTTTTTAACTTTCACGTTCATTTCTTTCCTCCAAATAGTTTTGTTTTTTTTTTTTAATTGAGAAAAATTGTTTTCTTTTTGTTCGTATCTGTCCAAAACAGTTCTACTCTACCTGAGGGTTAGACACATGTTCTTGGTCTTTCTTCGCTTCCTTCATGATTGTATTTGAAGATATTCAATCCCAAGCTTGGTGCCGCCGTAGGGACCGTACAATTCTTGGTTAAATGGTTAAATCTCCAGCTCGATGCTTCATGTGTGCACACGGCATTGAAAATCACCCGATGATTAGGACTGCTTTCACAGAATCAACAAGCTTTGACGAGCAGTTAGGTTAGGTTAAAGTGGCTTTGCTGTCTGCATGTTGTTCACTCACTTAGACCTCAAGATTTCATTGTGATACCACTACAGAAGTTAATCAAGACATTTAAGTTCATAACTCTCATAACGAGTAGTTAAACAAAGTCATCCTCTACCTGAAACGCGACGTCAAATCTGCTTACTAGTTTGACAACCTAACCATAACTGCTTAACATCTTCTGCCAATAGGTTTTGGTTCTTGACATTTGGTTTTGTAGCATATTTGAACCCCATTTCTGTCTCCTCTGTGGTCATCCCTCTCTTTTTTCTCCTATATACTTTAACGTTTATCTTGTTTGGCTATATGAGGAAGAAGTGATACTCCAAGTCCAGTGAGTAGTAAATCTTAAAAAGCTATTTGCAAGATCTTCTTAGAAGATTGAAAACAGTTCGATCGACAGAACACGTATTGTAATCCGTAAGGCACGAACATACAAACAAAGAGACTTTTATTTGAAAATCTTAAAGAGCTTTGTTATCCTTTCGAGTAGCTCATCTATGTTTACTCTTTGAGTATGTTTCATAAGCATTCCGTAACAGCGTTTATTGCTTTCTAAATCCACTTTAAGCATATCGAAGTAAATCACACAACTCCAACTTAAGCCTAAGCCTGAATTCGGTTAGATTGTAAAATAACCAAATAACTAGGATATCGATGAGGTCTTCAAAATTCCTTCAAAATCAAAGGAGAATTATTACATTCAAACCTCATATCCTTTTTTTTTGTTTTGTTTATGGGATATGCAATATCACCTTATAATATGTAGAATACTTCAGTCTATACAGAAGGATCAAATAAAGGACGACTTGAAAATTAATCCCCAATTTGACCAAAGATGAATGTTTATCAATGAATAATGGTTGCCATAGGAGTGTTTTTCCTCATTTCCATTTCCATCTCCTGTCCATCCTGCAGAAATGTCCTGATATGTCGTGCGGTGTATTGTATGTGCGATATGTTCCTTTCTCGATGACGATGAGCTATAAACTCCTTTGGGAGACATTTTCATCCATAATTTATGTAGGCTCTTTTGCACTTCCGAACCATCTTCGTCGTTTTGTTGGTCCATCTTTCTAGTGCTACGAAACTACATTATTTAACCTATATCTCCTTTTTTCGTATATTGCTAATGCAAATAAATATCCTAGGAGAATAGCGATTTTTCTTCAAGGATATAAAGAACTTTTATTATATCACCAAAGCAACACTTTCAAATATCACCATCATCCTTTAACTGAAAAAAATTGAGAAAAGTAAAAGAAAAATGAAAATAAACGTGATTTATCCCATTATCTTTAATTTAGCATCCTTCTGCTGCGCTGTCCTTTTTTTATTTACATATTTGAAGAAGAGCGGACACCCGAAAATAAAATCCAACAAAAAAGAGAAGAGAATAAATATATGTGTTGACCACATACTGTGTTTCATGGGAAGTCATGGCCAATAACCGTTTACTCTTTTGCGGAAATTAACATAATAATTTCACGCAGTTGCCACCGCGCGCCGCCGCCGACCGTGCTACTATTTCCGTAGACTCGGATGTGTGTATTGGAGCTAGGCTGGATGATGGGATCCTTTTGCATACATATGATAACGGCCCCAATAAATGTCACATGATGTTTGATTAAGTGTGGGATGTGTTTACTGAAAGATATGATAGCGTATTAAGATATGTATATGAGTTTGTCCTTGTCACGCTGTGACCCGGGTACCCGCCACCTCCGTTAAGCGTCGCGTCGTTTGTCGTCTCGTCGACCGTTTCGGCCGTATAGAACGAATTCTGAAATGAAGCAACAGCAAGATTATTTGACGAGTCCTTTTTTCAGTTGGATACATTGCTGTCATCACTTGTTGGGGTTGTCCCTTTCGCATATAATGGCGGATGTGTTGATTACTTTTTTGGTGATAAGGGTGGAAATTAAATATTTGACTTGCCATTCAATTTATTATGAAAATAATGTGATAACTATATTATATTCACGTAGAAAAAAAAAATAAACTGTAGCCTCTGGCATGGTTGCGAAATTAAAAAAAAGGCCTTTCAGTTGGGTATTTTTTTGGCATGCCAGAATGGGATCAGAGATTGATTGCTCCATTTTTGAGGGATAATGTATTTTCAATGAACGGTTTTCGGAGAGAATGAACATATTTGACTTTGCGTGACGGAAAAAGCGGAAAGGATTTTATTTTGTTTTATATTAAATTTTTACACTGGCCACAATATAGAGGGAGAGTAGATAACTCAATGCTTTCTCGTATCGACATACCCCCTTGTCAGTGTCCATGAGTGGCACTTGCATCTGTGAAACCGAACATCTCCAGATTCGCTGTATCACTGTGTATCACTGACCACCTCTTGTAGAACGAGCACATATGCGATGTCGCCAAAAATGCCACAAGTTGTTTGGGTTTGTCAAGAAATGTTTCTCCCCGTCTGATCTGGCTATTATCTACAAGACTTACATATATCCGTCCAAGGCTTGAGTACAATTCCCATCTTTGAACTGGTGCTCCAACTACATACTTAAGCCTCTTGGATCGTATACAAAAAAGAGCAGAAGCATGAAGTAGTTTAACGTCAGCACCTAGCAATTAAGCCTTATCCGACGTGTGACTATTCACACAGGTGTCGTTTTCAAGTGTTGACATTCACCCTGATGATCCACCAGCATGCAAAAGCACACCTCAACTTTCTAAAGAAAGAAGCGGGTACCCCGCATCTGGATTCACACCAGTACCAATTGAATTAGTGCCAGCCCTTATTCATCTTGGTTTGATTCTAGACTACTTTCATTAACGTCTATCCACATTCGGTATTCGTTGATCGTATTTCCTCATTTAATATATCCTTAGATATATTATCTTTTAAGGATCGCATCAATCTTCATTATACGTCCTGCTTCAATCCGTTAATTCCATTAGACTAAAGCTGCCTACGTCCGCAGGTTCATGCCAATAAATTGACAAGAACCTCTCAGAGGCACCACTTGATGGTGTGGGTCAGCACGTTCACTTACTGGGGAATATGTACTCGGAAACATGTTTCCTTTCTAAATTTCCAGGTCCATGATTTTACCTCCACAAAAAAGAGCAGTAAGAATGATTGGTGACAGAGACATCACTAACTCATTCACTTCATTGGAACACCGTCGTAACGTTTCGTGTCTCTCCTTGCGGTAATTGCTATAGTGAAATAGCCAGTGGTTTTCCGCCCTTTTAACAATTCAACCGTAATATCCGCCCTTCCAGGAATGCCCATCAGTTTACCATCGAGCCCAACTTCGGTCGTACGCTCAAGTATAGAGAATCGTTCTTTAGACGTACTACGCGAATGTGGAACTCTCTTCCACACTCTGTCTTTCCCGATCATTGCAGTGTTCAGGAATTTAAGACCAATGTACACCGGCACCTCTTCTTCAACCCCTTCCTTCTTTCCTAAAGCACTCACTGTGTCTATGGCATAATAAGTGTATAAAAAAACCCTTGAGTGTGTGTTTATTATAAAACAAAATCCCTTTATATCTTTATAAGGGCGAACTACAAACAACTATGTAAAACTCAATACTGTTTGGATCCTGAGATCCAGATAAAACTTTTGTTTGGAAGAAGTTTTAAGCATGAGAAAGGGGCAAGTAAATTACATAACTCAAATGCATGAGAATCATGGAGAACGAAGTAAAATAGAACCAATTCATGTTCATAATGCCTAGTATGTGCTTTAAAA
>CAKKXW010000003.1:19595295-19618742 GCA_920937365.1 Sphaerophoria rueppellii | reverse complement strand
TCTAAGTGTAGGGAGGAGAAGCCTACACCTTGACGTTGCCGTTTTATACTATTCAAGTAATCGACATCGCGTATGTGCTCGGACCACAAGAGGTGGTCAGTGATGCACATACCGAGAATCTCGAGATGTTCGGTCTCATTGATGCAAGTGCCACTCATGGACAGTGGCAAGGGGGGTATATCTCACTTCAACGATACCAGACAGCATTGAGTTTTCGAAGCATTAAACTCTACACGTTTCTTAATTCCCCATTGGACAATGCTGTTTAAGTCAGAGTTTAATGAACTTATCATATTTTGCCGTTGCAGTTCCACATCCGAAGAGGAGGGATGTGAATCTGGAAACGAATATGAGAAGCTTAGGGTACTATCGTCAGCGAAACAATTTATTGGATTAGAAGTAACAGACAAGAGATCATTAATAAAAGTGAGCTAACAATTGTTAGGGCTTCACGATATTCGATAAAAATATCGGTATCGTATCGTATCGTATCGAAGGTCGATACGATAATCGACACGATATCCAGTACCTGCGATACCGATACCGATACGATAAACGTGTTCATAAAATTGTCGATATTATCGTATCGCCGATAAACACTGGCCGATAATTATCGAATATATCGTATCGACTTAAAGACATCTATTTTCGACACTGCGTTCGCAAAATTCGAATTTTCTTTCTTTTTACTAATAGTAGTTTACTTGCAGTAATACACATACTTGATCGTTTTTTTACGCGTTCGCTCGTGCTTTCGTTGTCGATCGTCTTTTGGTCTTTTGTAAGAACCCGTTAAACATCGATAGTGGAACAAAACGCGACATTCGTTTTCGAGGCATGTTAGTAGCCGTTTGATTATTATTTCATTTAATAGGTGGTTGAAGAGTTGTCTTCATCTATAGTTATATATGTAGGTATGTAAAATTTACATTGTAAATGCACATATAAAAATAAAGGGGTTGGAGTATCAAACCTAAACCTGAAAAACAGATAACACGAAAAGGTACACCGTTCTATATTTTTCTCTTAGAACGGTTATGTTATTGTGCGAGCTTTCAACAAATGTCAATTTAAAATTGGGGGTTCAAATAAAATTAATTTTGAATAGATTGCGTTTCACTTTTTGCCTCGCTAATGCACATTTTTTCTTATTTGGATATTATATTGAGTATCGTATTGATATCGTATCGAAGTCGATAACGATACGATAAATTTGTCTTAAAATTATCGCCGATATCGATACGATACGATAAAATAATTTATTATTCGATACGATACCGATATAATCGAAAAATATCGGTATCGTATCGTATCGTGAAGGCCTAACGGTAGCCGTCCGACGTTTAATTTGCAGAATTTCCATGTTTTATCCGTTGTCGCGATATGCTACGACGAAGAAGTAGTCCGATTCGACGTTAGCTATAATCGGAATGTTCGAACCACTAAAATTCTGGACAAGTTATGTTATCAATCTGCTTGATGGTTGATTAAGCGGGATATCTCTATATTTCTTTATGGATTTTGATGAGTGTAGACTATGCTCTCGGAATTTTCCCTCAAAAATATCATCTTCTTTTCCCAGTTTAGCATTACAATCGACGGGGACAGTTTTAATGTCAGAGCTAGGATATAGCTCATACGTTTTGTCAAGGAGCTCGTAGAACTTTGGTATATTTGTTGGTGTCAAAAGTATCAGAAAAACAACGTTTTCTTTAACAAATTAATCGCTGCATTTAACAAATTTATTATTCTTCAATCAAGAGATATTAAACACGCTTTCCAGCCGACATTTTGATAATTTTCGAAAGTTAAATATGTGTTTAACAAAAAAAATCAGAACATCCATCAAACCGCGTCAATTGAAGACAACAAACACAACCCTTGAGGCAGCTTCAACCAATATCCTCGCGTGAGTTCGAATTTAATTTTAAATTTTCACAATTTTCCAACAACAAACACAATGTTGACTTTTTTTTCGTTGAATTTCATATAAATGCCATCGTTTGTGATTTCATTTTAAAATTGCAAATTGAACAATCAAAAAATCAGTGAAAAACACTGAGTGAAAATATTGATATTCCTTTCATTTATACAAACATGGTGCCCGTAGTCCACACACATACACTAGTTTTTTGAACGAGAAGAGGTTATGCTTGATTAATTGCTATTGAATTTCTGCTTGTCGAACTGCTGGTTTAATCATTCATCGGCCCTTATTGATATTGAAGGTGCACACACTCAATTTCGAGAGAAGAAGTCGTGCATCATTTTGCATGAGTTCTCTCGTATGCGAAAAGGAAGATTATAGATACGTGTATATGCAGGTTTGCCAATATCGTGACAAGGATCCATATCCTGCATGTTGAAGTGCTAATATTTTTCCAACATTGGCCTTGTGCTTCATGTTCAGTTCAGTTCACGTACACAAAAATTTGGGTGCACACATTCCTTGGAGTTTAACTTTCTCTTGTTTTTTTTTTCTCTTCACATATCGCCTTGTGTCATTTTATCCTCAA
Organism: Sphaerophoria rueppellii; assembly: GCA_920937365.1. Lineage (NCBI taxonomy): Eukaryota > Metazoa > Arthropoda > Insecta > Diptera > Syrphidae > Sphaerophoria > Sphaerophoria rueppellii. The sequence continues at coordinate 19,616,226 of CAKKXW010000003.1, read as the reverse complement.
TATCCTGAGACTGAGACAAGACTCGTTTTTAGAGCATTGGTTGTTCATTTCCTTTTAAGAATATATGTAGATCCTTCCAGATCGTCACCATAGTCGCGCCAACATTGTGTTTGCACTTTGCAATGTGCATATTTGGGGGGTAGGGATGTGTTGTGTACCTATTATTATAGCTGAAAGCAACTGTGACCCCCCGACACGACGACGAAAATGGCAATGTTATCTGGGGATGACGCCTCCTCTATGTATGCAAGCCGAAAGGGTAAAAGGAGCCAAGAAGACATCATTGCCTTTCGTTTACAATTGAATATCATTTCTGTATGAAATGACATTTTGTCGCCTGAGTCACATATCCAGGGCAGAGGGCAGCAGGGGCCAAAGGGGTTTGATAAAAGGAAAGCCAAAGCCATCACAGCTAGCTTGACGCTTTCCTCACATTTGTACATATATACGATTGGGGTTTGAATAGCATTGACTGCCAGCTGAGAGTGGTGCCCCAAAGCTAGTTGGGAGGAGAGTATACTTGATTTGGATTCGGATGCGGAGCTCCGAAGGAAGTGTTGTCATACGGGGGCAAATATTTGCTCTTAATATGAAGAATGTTCCATAAGATGACGATGGCGAGTGGTTCGTCGTCACGAGTGACGAGGAAGGAGGAGCGGGCATTGCATATATTCTTTTATGTTGATAAAAAGGAATCATATGTGTGGATATTTCGTTTTATATTTTTCTTTGGTTTTTTTCTGTATTTTTTTTTTTTTTTTTTTGTTGATACAAGAGCAAGAAGTGCAAAGTGAGTGACAAACGCCGCAGAGCTTTGCAAATCATATTCCTTGCTTCTCGTCGCGTCGAGTCGTCTTGGTCTTCGTGCCTGAGTTTGTCTTCACCGTCATCGTCACCGTTAACGTTTTGTTTTCGGTTTCATTGCGAATATGTTGCTCTTTTCACCTTCCCCAAGAATCATCATCGGTGAGAAAAAGGAATTTTCCGTTGCTTTCGGGAAAAAATAAGCAAACAGAAAAGAAGAAACGGTTAAATTGAATCAATTTTGCTTTTTTATTTATTTTCATGTTGTCTCGACAGTCTGTTAGTCTGCGACAAGAACGAGAGTAGATGATTTTTATTATTTACATTTTCTGAATTGGTGAAATAAAAAGACAGCTAAAGTGCCATTCGCTTGCAGGCACTTTGAATTTGTAAAATACAAAAAAAGGATGAATTGTCTATTTTGTTTCTTGTAGAATCATTTGGGCATTAATTTGGGTAAATTGAAGCATGTGTGAATAATTTGATGGAAATTTGAAATGACTGTTCATGTCTGTGGGTTGGAAAATGTCTCTTGATTTTTAATACCCTAATCCCCTATCAAGAGAGATATACTCAAAATCGTTTTGATAAATGCCGGGGACCTTGAAATTAGAAGCTTAAACCAAGTCAAATCAGTACAAGGTTAGGAAAAAATCATATAATTTTAGAAAAAGCGACAGTTTTATAAGAATGGTTCATATCATGCACCTTGTTAAACGGTCATGCGAAGATTAATATGAAATGCTCAAGAAAGAAGAGAGAAAGCAACACAGACAAAAGAAAAAAAGACCGTAAGAAGAAAATGTTCTATGAAGAAGACAGCAGACTCGGGATTCGTGAGAAAGATGACGCAGTATAGATATCGCATTGTATCTACTGATTTAGGCTAATCGACTTGGATGCGAGGAGGGACATTATGGTAGCAAGTACATGATTCGCTCATATGGATATCCATGAAGGGACATGGAAATCTTGCTGCAATGTATGGTGTATTAGTTTGTTTATACTGTAAATTTTCATCAATACTTTTTTGTTCTTATCAAAATAATTTCTTCGAAAAAATATATTTATTCGTTTCAAGATTCTCTAGCTCTGTGTTTGCTTTTTTCTTCAACGGCTCTTAATTGTCAATTGGACTATTTTCATCAGGTTATAGGAACAGGCACATAAATAATATTATTATCATGTCGTCGAATATTTTAATTGAAAAACTCAAGGGCAGAGAGAACTATGATGTCTGGGAAATTGCTGCAAAATCATATCTCGTTATCAAAGGACTATGGACCTGTATGGAGAACGAACCTGCAAACGCTGCTGTTGGTGATGATGCTGCAGTCATTGCTGCTGCTGTTGCTGAAAGAGAGAGAGACTTAAAAGCTGAATCTGAGCTGATTTTGCTTTGGAAACCCAGAACTATTGTTACATAGCTGATGCAACAACTGCTAAGAGCGCTTGGGACAATCTGACGAATGCTTTCGAGGACACAGGCTTATGTTGAAAAGTCGAATTGTTGAAGCAATTGGTTCAGTTTAAGTTGTCGGAATGTGACAACATGGAAGATTATGTCAATAGCATGGTTATGAAATCAATCAAAGATAGGAAAGCTGGACTGAAAATTGACGGTGAGATCGTTACATCGTTGATGATTTCTTTTTTTTTTTTTTATAATAAGCACACACTCAAGGGGTTTTTATACCCTTATTATGCCATAGACACAGTGAGTGCTTTAAGAAAGAAGGAAGGGGTTAGAGAGGAGGTGGCGGTGTACATTGGTTTTAAATTCCTGAACATTGCAATGATCGGGAAAAACAGAGTGTGGAAGAGAGTTCCACATTCCCGTAGTACGGCTAAAGAACGATTCTCTATACTTGAGCGTACGACCGAAGTTGGGCTCGAGTGTTAACTGATGGGCATTCCTGGAAGCGCGGGTACTACGGTTGAATTGTTTAAGGGGTGGAATGCAACTGGCTATTTCTCTAGAGCACTTACCGTAACGATAAAACAGAGAGAGAGACACGAAACGTTACGACGGTGGTCTGGATTGCCTGATGACAACAAACCACTTGTAATGGCTGTGGAGAATTCTTCATCAAAATTAACATCTGACACCGTCAAAACTTTACTATTGCAATAAGTGCAATACAAAGGAAATGAAGACCCTGAAAAGGCAATGTTGTCCTTTCAAGCCGAAGCCGAAGAAGACAAGATTCCGTTGCCATAACTGTGGGGAAGCTGAATATTTTGCGAAAAATTGTTCGAAGAAGACTTTTCGCAAGGACAAGAAGTCTGAATGCCTATTCACAACATTCTTGGCAGATGAAAGAAGATCTGAAGAGTCTTGGTACGTTGATTCTGGTGCATCTGCGCACATGACCTAGAACAGAAACATTCTTGAAAATCAAAATGAGCCGTCGAACAAAGAAATAATTGTTGCTAACAATTCGAAGATGACCATCGAAAGTGTTGGTGATGTGACGTTTTCGCTGTTCAAGGACAAGGAGAAAGTAAATGCAACAATCAAGAACATTCATTATGTGCCAGATTTATGTGCAAACTTACTTTTGGTAAGCCAGCTAGTGAATAATGGTAATAAAGTCCGTTTTGAAGACAATTAGTGCAAGATTTTTAACAAATCTAACAAACTCATCGGTACTGCTGGTCTGGTTAACAATTTGTACAAACTCAATTGTGAGCTGTTGCCTGAACACCGTGATACTGCTTTGAAGGTTGAAGTAGGTGAAGATGTGTGGCATCGTCGCATGGGACATATGTGCAATGAAAACCTCCGAAATGTAAAGTCAGCTGCAACAGGAATTCACTTTACATCACAATTTCCGTTGAAATGCAAAGTGTGTATAAAAGGATAACACTCTAGAGCCTCGTTTAAACATGTTGGTACTCGAGCTGAGAGCTGAGCTGGTGCACTCAGATGTTCTTGGACCGTTAGGTGTGAACTCCTGGACAGGATGCCAGTATCTCTTGAGGTTTGTTGATGACTACAGTCTAAAAGTGTTCGTAGTTCCAATGAAGCAGAAATCAGATGTCTTTGAAGAATTCAAGAAATTCAAAAGCTTTGTTGAGACTCAAACTTTAAGAAAAATAAAGGTATTGCGATCCGATAATGGTACGGAATATTGCCATAAACGTTTTCAAGAGTTCATAATGCAGTCTGGAATACAATACCAGAAGAGAGCACCCTATACTTCTGAACAAAATGGTGTAGCAGAACGGATAAACCGAAACCTGATGGGGAGAATTCGTTGCATGTTAATAGATGCCAATGTCTCACAACGTTTCTGGACTGAAGCTGCAAATATAGCATCTTATTTGATAAATCGAGTTCCTTGCAGAGGCAACGATTCAAAATCTCCAGAAGGGCTGTGGTCAAATATCAAGCCAGATGCTGCGTGTGTTTGGTTGTGCAGCTACAGTCCACGTTCCTGAAGAAAAAAAAAGGAAACTTGATGCTAAGTGAGAAGAATGCATGTTTCTTTGTGTGATGAAAAAAGAAACATCATTATCAGTCGTAATGTCGTATTTTTCGAAGCTGATAATTTCGCAACAAGAGATAGATCTGTTTGAATTTCGTTTTTCTGAATCTGATGATCTAACCCACGAAATTAAATGTGCCAGCTCAAGTAAACAAACGAAATTCAAACCAAAATTATAATCGATGGATGCGAAAGTCTTGATGTTCCGACTTTCGTTGAAGAAACTAATGGTGACCAAAGTACTACTGAAACCGAAATCTGAAGATGTGATCAAATTGCGAAGTTGAACTCCAACCAAGTTGAAGAAAATGTATTTCGAAGGTCTGAACGTATTGCGAACATAAATCAAACTGCTTTGGTAGCAGACGTGAAAACATCTGATCCTGAAACCATAGTTGAGGCATTGTCAAGGTCTGATTTTCATCATTGGGAAGAAGCAATGAAGAACGAGTTTATGTCCTTGCAAGAAAACAACACGTGGGAACTAGTCCATCTACCCAAAGGTAAGAATCTTATTAAATCTAAATGGGTTTTTAAGACGAATGGCAACAAAAATGGGGAAGTTGTCCAGTATAAGCCCGACTTGTATGCAAGGGATATTCTCAAATAAAAGGTGTTGACTACACGGCAACATTTGCACCTCTAACACGGTATGCTTCAATAAGATTTCTCATTGCGTTGGCTGCAAAATATAACCTTCGAATTCACCAAATGGATGCTGTTACTTGAATGGTGAGCTCAAGGATGAAATTTATATGGTTCTGCCAGAAAAATTTTGTGATGGTTCAGGCAGAATCTGTAAACAAATCCCTATATGGCCTGAAGCAATCTAGCCGTGTTTGGAATGAAAAGCTTGACAATGTGCTAACGGAATTCGACCTGTTACGTTCTGACGCAGATCTGTGCGTATATTATAAAATCGAAAAAGAGTATATGATTTTCGTTGCTATTTATGTTGACGGTGTACTTATATTTTCTAATAATAAGCACTTGGAAGATAATCTTATGCAAGAGCCTTGTAACAATTTTCGAATGAAGGATTCAGTTCTTGGAATCCGTATATCGCGAGACAATAAAGCTGGAACTGTATCGATTGATTAGTCACAGTATATATCTGATGTCCTTTGTAGATTTGGTATGATGGACCGTAATCCCGTCAGTACCCCCCTAGATCCAAACCAAAAAATATCATCAAAAATGTGTCCATCCTCTACTGAAGAAAAAAACGAGATGTCAAGAGTGCCGTATATGGAATTGATAGGCTATCTTTTATTTGCAGCACAAGCTACAAGGCCTGATATAAGCTACGCTGTCAATGTCAATGTAGTTAAGGACTTTGCCTACCTTAAACCCACTATAAATTCCGTCAAAAAAACCAGCGCTGAGATCAAACGAATAATCACTCTTGCCAAGAGACAATCCCCTTGACAACATCGGATGAAAACGCTTCATGCTGCTTCGAAAGATAAATTCTTTGAGTGATTACATATTTGTCCCGTCCGCATTAATGGAGATCGGTCGTCCATCTATTCTTCCTTCTTGGTTGAGCGTATTCCACTGCATTGCCTGCTGTGCAATACAGTTGTCGTCTTCTCGAAATGTGCGTGCGATCCACTGCACCTGCACCTTTCTAGTCGTATAATGGAGTTTATAGGTTCCTGAATCCTGATTCGCCTTCTTAGATAAACATACAACTGTGCCAGAAATCCATGAGGAATTGAAAGTTTGCTGCTTATTTGGGGTAGCGATCTGTAACTTTCCAGGTGATGCAACCAAGTAAAACAGATTCGACGTTGGATCTGAATAGTCGTAGTTTGATTCTTAATGTAAGAGAGTTAATCCTTGCCTTACCAATTGGGCTGTCCTGTTCGGTTCCACCTTTGGTAGATATGATAATTCCAAGGTATTAGAAGCTTTGTACTTTCCCAACCGGTGTTTGAGAAATATTTATGATAGATGATAATTGGGTTCCGACTTTCGAAACTGTTGTCATTTGAGGGAGAGCCATGATCTTGTGAAGAGCACGAATGCATATGTTAGACGTCTGCAGAGTCACGAGAGAGAAGTCTGAGTCCATCAAATTGCTGTTTCCTGTGACGACATTGCTTATAAGTTATCACCAAGAAAAAATATTGGTGACAGAATGCAGTCCTGTCCAATTTCACTTTGGACTTCGAACTCTCTTGACAGCCTCACAAGCATGGTGATTAAAACTAATTGAATGTCTTACGATTATTTAAAATAATCCACTGGATCTTCAGATTTAAATTATTGTGCCTCAAAGCAATTTGTAACTTTTCTTCTATTTTATCATCCCGGCTATTCTCTAATTCAGTTAATTCACACCAGTGTTTTGTAAGTTTCATAAAAGAAGGTAAATTTCCTTCATGAATCATATCTAGCTGAGAGGACATCATCAAAAAGATTAATCCCTAAAAATAAAAAGAGAAGATACGCACAACAAAAAACAACCCTCAAGTGTATATTCAAGCTTAAAATCACTTCTCCTAACGAGGGTACAAAAAATGTCGGTTGTCAAATCTTTTTGCCTGACAAATCACAAGTGTGACTTGTTCCAAACAAACACAAAACTCATCTTAACGGAACAAAAAATGACTTGTGCGGACAGGGCGAACTCTTCCAGCCCTAGGTTACACCTTCAACCTAAGGGAAGTCGTTCTCATCCAATGGTGTTGATGTTGTTGCTTTTGTGTTTCTTGCGTCTCGGCCAAATGCAAAGAAAGATAGCACAGTCACAGAGAACATCAAAAACTAGCTATAAACTTACCTCCACACAAAAATATAGGCAGCCACCAACAGAGTCTCCACGACTAAGGACTTCACAACATAAAGAACTCAAGAAACGAAGCTTCCCAGCCACAAGACACAAAGTTAGTCGATCACAATAGAAAAACTTTTCTGATAAAACTCCTGAACGGAAAGAACCGTTTTATTCGCTGCAACTATACCAAACTTATAGAAATATCATAGGGTATATATTTTTTAATGGTGTTTCCACAAAACTACAAACATAACACCAAACAAAAAAAAATCTTACAACAATACAGCGAGCGGGTTGGAAAAAAAAGTGAATCAAGTCAACAGAGGGCATCGGTAGAGTTCGGCGAAAACAACAATATAAAAAAAAAGAAAGGGGGCGACGAAAAATCAAAATAACGAGAACACAATTTTGTGGTAAATAGGAAAAATCTCAACTTCTCCCAAGAGGATGCAAGAGGCACCACAATATGAAAAGTATAGGGGCGAAACGGAGGAAGGAAGACAAAAAAAAAAAGGTTTGGAAGAACAGGAAACTTGGAAAAGAAAAATGCTGGAAAAATGTTTGAGATTTTTCCATTTTTCCATTTCACTAGATGCAACGAAATGTTTCTTTGCTGGCAAAGTGTTACTCTTGTGTACATGTTTTATTGCAAAGTAAGGACTTTTCTGCGAACTGATTCTTCTTTAGGAGTTGTTTGTCCTCAATAATGTACATGGTCGCATTTGCGGTGTAAGAGCCTGTTTTTCTAAGAAACGTTGAACTTGTTGAAAAGTTTTCTTTTGAACTTTTAAAGGGATTAAATCTTAGGTTTATTCGATCGATTCCGAGGACGGAGATCTTAAATTTTTAGGTGTTGTTGAAATGTTTTTGTGTAGTTGTATTTTTTTTTTTTTAAATTATTATGTACTCAGTTTCCGACCAGTCAACGAACAGTAATCATCAATTATAATAATAATAACCCTCAACTTGTTGCTAATCGAACACCGAGCAGAAAACAACGATCAATTGCTTAACGAACACCAGCCATTAGTTGCCTACCGAACCGACTAACAACCAATAAACATCCTGCCGTGTGCAGCCTGTAAAGAGCTAGGCTAGCAGTCGTAGCATATTCAGTTGGTGTCAGCACTCAGCAACTCCAAACGAGGAGACGTGTGGTCCGGAGCTGTAAGTGTAAAATAACATTCTTCCCTGGTACAGATTTTCCCCCATACAAGTAGCAAGAGATCTTGTCGACACACACTATTCCATAGACGGATTCGTTCCGTTTACTGCCCGGATTCTTCCGTTGATTGCCCAAATGCGTTCGTTGATTGCCCGGATTCGTCTCTTGATTGCCAATATTCGTCCGTTGATTGCAAAGAATTGTCTGTTGATTGCTCGAATCCTTCACTAGACTGCCCGGAATAGTCTTTTAACTGAATAAAGTACATAAAACTTGATTGATGATATTAAAGTTCTGTTACCTACTCTTTAATTCTAATCTGGCGAGCTTACCTCAACCACAAACCAAAAGTACCTCGCAAATTGAAAACTCGATGGATGCAAAACTATATATTGACGTTTTTTACATTATTTATTTAAAAGTATGGTATGCACCGTCCTTAAAAGAAAATTTTAGCATTTATTAACAAATGTAAGTACCAGGGGCGGTGCTCAAATTACACCTCTTGTTACAGCCAATGCATACTCATTAAATTAGCTTTCAAGGCTACTACATCATCTTTCTTATGTCTTCTCCAACTCAAAAAACTGAAAAGTTAAGCGGTCGGTATAGCTAGGACTTTATCTTTCGAACCCATTTGTTTGGTGAAACTAAACTAACAAGGGATTAATATTTGTCCCGTACTGTTGGTAAGCTCTCCAACAGTGATGTTCGTCCTAGACGTTTGAGAAATGATCCTTTGTTTATTTTAATTAAAGGCTTGGTCGGCCGATTAAAATGTATTCACACTTTGTAAATAAAACACAAATTTTTTTTATTCAAATCACACACAAACTTGTTTATTCAACACTTTCAATTTGCATTTTGCAAACACAGTATCTTTACTTTATCGCAGTTCACAATCAATTAATTCGCTTCACTTTCGAGTGCCTATTTATCTTAAATCACTTCCAGAAACCACTTGGTTTTTGAAGGCACTGAATGTTCTCGATACTTGACGAAAAGTTCTCCTTTCAATTACTAGATGTTGCCCCTATTCTATTCTGTTATACACAAGTGCTTACCACTACAAATACAGAAAATATCGGTATTTTTGTAGGCACTGAGAGTTCTCGATACTAGGCGAAAGTTCTCCTTTTCACCACTAGATGTTGCGCCTATAATCTATTCTGTTATGTATAAGAGCTTACTACTACAAATAAAACTTATGCACTTTGTGCATACACATTACATTGTCCCCTCCTAAGGATTTGATCTTCCCGAATAAATCCATCGTTCTCATCAGCACTTTAGCAATGTAGCCGGTCGCGATGTACAACTTTAGGTTTTCCTCTGACTCTCTTTTGTATCCGGTACAAGACATCGTTGATTTTGGTAACGACCGTTAAAGTTTCGCTAACAATCCCTTTTGTCGATGAGGATTGTAGAGCCTCACTCGATCTCCTGCTTGGAACTCTGTTGTAGTTGCTCGTATGTCCTAGCATGTCCTCATTCAGTCACTGAACATCTTTATTGAATACCTTGTATCGTCGTGGATCTGAAGAAGTTTTCCATGTAGTCGTCCTCGGCTTGCGGCTCCAATGTGGGACATCCAAATTTTATTTCGACGGTGTATGGCCAGTTGAGCTATGGCTTGCACTTCGATACGCCATCAAAAACAGTGGAATATTCCGATCCCAATCTCGCTGGTTTTCGTCCACAGCTTTAAAAAGATGTTCCTTCAGAGTTCGGTTGAATCGCTCGACCATAACGTCAGATTGTGGGTGGATGGTTATTGTTCTAGACTTCTTGATGTGATGAAGGCCACAAATTTCCTGTAATATGATTAATTCAATGTTCCTTCACTGTTCGGAATGCAGTTCTAATGGAACGTCGAATCTGCTCACCCAGTTGAAGACAATTTGATCTGCGATTGTTTTGGCTTCTTTGTTTGGAACGCCTTATATTTTCACGGTTTTGGCAAGAGATATCCTTTCATGGTTTTCTGCACTGTCGTTGAAGATGCCCATTCTTATTGCAGTTCCAGCATGGTGCTCGTGCAACTAGCTGCCTCCTGTCCACAGTAGCCTTCTAACAGGAACATTCTTGGACTTCCATTTCTCTTACGTACCCTTGTCACAGCGAATGCCAATGCTTCTGGGAGTATTCGCTTTCCGGTAATTCGAATAGCCCTCTGGAGATTAATGTCAGTCACTGCTTTCACGGAGGCTTCAACAGCAAGTTGATCTTTTATCTCAATATCTGATTGAAGTTATTGCAGAGTTTCACTTCTTTTCTGTGTTCTATTGTTAAGCTACATTTGGAAGACTTCTGTCATGTGGCTATCTCCAAAACGCCGTTCAATTGTGTTTACAAGAACAATGAAGCCACCACTCTTTTCTGCTGATACGGTTTGTAGCAGCTCAGTAGCAGATCCTCTTAGATCAAGCGTGAAAGCAATGCATTTGTCGCGTTTGTTCCAGCCGTTTGTTAAAGCTGCTGCTTCTGACCACGGAATCTGACTATTAAAACTTTGAGGGTGTACTTCTTTCTTCCTTGAGCACTTACAAGAATGTTCCTTACAACTTTCAACTTTTGCACTTTTTCCAGTTTCTTTGCAATGGTTTCGTCAATTTTCTCGAAACGTGCATTGGTCGTTGAATTTTGATCGCTCGTCAAGATTATTGATTTTCTTTTCCAAGTCCGCAAATATGCCTTCTTGTATGTTTCTCTGTTCGTCAAACATTTCTAGAACATTCTTCCGTTCGATCTTTTGCTCATTTGCATTTACTTCTTTCACTTTTGCTTGAAAGCTCCTCCAAACATTCCTGCAGCCGTTTTACGAGTTCGATTTTTACTCCTGTCGCACTCAAGCCACGTTGGCTTTGTTCGGGATTTAGCTCAGGGAAAGTTAAGCCTTTCAAAACCTTACTCATTTTTTAAATTTCACTATTTCACTGCATTTTGAGGCTCATGTGTTTTCGGACGGTGGATCCTTACTATCCTTTCTGAGTGAAATTGAAAGTGTAGAAAATTCCTTTAAAAAGCATTTGCTTTCGATTAGAATTACTCCGCCACTGATGTTTCTACATTCCCATCAAGACATTTACTTTTACATTTGGAGGTTCTGAATCTCCTTTTCTCTCAGATCATTGTTCCCTTTTAATGGTCACGGGAAGAGTCATTTGACTCATCCCCAAACAAGTCTCTTCTTTGTGATGTTTCCTTTTCTATTTGTATTTTTTAATTCGACTTGATCTGAATTTCTTTGAGTCGAGTCTCCTAGTGGTTACAAGCAACAACAAACCAATAACAAAAGCGAAAAAAAGTCTTCTTGGATGAGATTCAAAGATGCAAGATGAAAGTTTCGCTAGTTGCATGGACTTGGACAACCTTTTTGTGAGTGAGGTAATTTGGGAGCAGACCGAAAACAAAATAACAGTAGCACTGTGTAGTTCCACTAAAAGAGAACGAGGTCATTTGGGATTACTTGTAATTATTATTTGTTCTCATTTATGTTATCACAGTGCAGAAATAAATCCAACAAAGAAGGCGATACAGAGCCAGCTAGCGTAATGCGGGTGAAGATGCAGAAATAAAGCTGGAGGGCTGAGAGCATGATACTTGTAATTGCTAAGCCCTATTCATACACAGTGTTGTATTGTTATGTATGCGGTTTATCATTCTGGTGATGGGGATTATTTTTGGGATAAGCTACGTTATGTAAGTATTATTTTTTGTTTGGTGTAATGCTTGTTTGAGACCAATGTTTGCTTAGTGTTTTTGTTTTACTAATTTGTTGCCGGATATCCTTGAGAAATACAAAACGAAAATTGGTTACGTAAGAGTCTTCATATGAGCATAATATGTGTTGATAATTTACTCAGTTTTGTTAAAAGAGCAACAAAAACAGCTGTACTTATTCCGTTTATGCATAAAACAATTTTAAAATCGATTAACTTTAAATGTAAACTATAATTTTGTTGATTTCGATTATGTCCGTCGGATACAGCGATTATTTTTGTTCCGCCCTGAAGCTGTCGATTAATAAACTGTTAATTGCTTATGTAACGATATAAGTGGGCTACAATTTTGTAACAATTTGTGTATGTATGCACTTACATACTATCCACTTTCGAATTAATTTGCCGAAAGGGACGTTAAAGCCATTATTATATAGGTCAGTTCCACTTGCCTCTTCTCAAGTTGAAAAGAAGGCAATCAAGTGCAATGTGGAATCAGAATAAGGTTAATACTGAAGACTGTAGCTTTCCCCAACAAAAGAAAAACCTTACAGTGTCGAACACGACAACAAGCCTCTGAAGTGAAGATACAACAAATTGTTTGCTTTGTGTTGCCTTCCTTCAGTGTTTCATTTTGCCTGACAGCAGAACTTGATTCGTCATCGGCGTTAGGCAGTCTACGGAAATTGTCCTTCGAAATCTTCAGCATTGACTGTCACTCTACTACGACATTAACCTGTTTTCCTTTAAAGCCTCGAGCTCGGTAACCAGGAGTCGTCCGTTTAACCTCATGGTAAAACTTCCGAACCTTATTCCTATTATTTAGTCTCTCAACTTCATCGATCAATTGGTTTGCATGCTCTATCTTTTTCTTTTTGAAAAGCTTACGTTGTGCTATCTTCCCTGATCGTAGAGCTCACGATCGGCTCTCGTCTTCCTGTGCAGCACTTCTTTATATGCTTCTTGTTAGGCTGCATGAACTAGTCTACCATCTTCATCAAACTAGAGCTGAGGTGAGGATTCACTTTTGGTGGCCATTTGAAATGAGGCAAAAGGAGGGGATGGGACAAAGGGGCGACTCGAAAGGGAAGGAAAAATCAGGAATAGGGCTGGGTAGGATAAGGGATGGGAAAGAATGTCCGCTGCGACGGCCGTGGCATGCTCGCTCCGCGCGACTAAGCTCGTCGGACTAGGGGGAGATCTTGCCACCGCAGGCGAACCTCACCTCTTTGAAAAAACATACAACATGCCTATCTTGAACTGCGATCCAACTATCTTCTTATCTCATCTCACGCTTCCTGGCAATTCTGCCATTGATTTTCAATATTCGATGCTGACTGTGGCGGACTTCTCATGAGGTTACTTGACGCTCGATCGGAAAAGGATGTGGCGATCTCTTGCGATTGCAGCCGTTTTTTTTCGAGCACTTCCTGATTTTGGCTTATTAATATATGTGTGCTGTAGTATCTCGACTACGACGATATAGAGGTATGATTTTGACCGTCGAATCAATGTTAGCCCCTCATTCATGTTAAAGAATTACTTGTGTCGATCGCAATATCAATGCTCAATCTAAATGTTTTTCTAGGAAGTTGGGAACCATGCACTTGATTTGACTCCAAGTGCAAGAGCCGGAAAAACCGGCCTGGACTTCAAATAAGTCGAAGAAGCCCGTAAAAGCGTTAACCAACTTGTTCGGCCTAACTGGAACTGAAGACGCCACCTTTGATTCTAAAAAAAAGGAGAAATTCATTCGCTGCCGTCCCTCGGTGAGAGTGCCTTGGTGGGAACACTATTTCGTTGTGGGATAATAAGTAGTAAGAGCCTACTCCATTTCGACCTTAGCAGTCACCATAAGCCGCTCCACCACGTCAAGGCTTACCCCATGGAAAGGCTGCAGGTAGGCCCATGCAGCCAAGCAGGAAGCATACAGAGCTGCACTTCATAGAAGGTCAAGAGCTGCTCGTGAGCTCTATGATCAAAAGTGAAGAGAGGCAAAGCCGGCGTTTTGCAGAAGAAAAAAGGGGTATGAGAAGTGTACGATCGAGGATGTCGAGAGAGCCAATAGCAGGAATGAAGTTCGGACGTTCTACTGGAAGGTAAAACAGCTGACTCAAGGTCATCAAGCAATTTCCGATGCCTGCAGAGATAAACAAGGGAACATCATAGTAGAATCGCACTCGTTGCTGGGGATTTGGAAAATCCACTTCTGTAGACTGTAAAACGACGACGAAAAAAATTCCCCGGTCAGGCAGGAGCCTTTCATCGGACACGATGATAGCCAACAATTCCGTGAACCCGACCTAGAAGAATTGAAAACCGATATATCACGACTGAAATCCACAACAAAGCCGCTTTAGCTGTTTAAAGCAGTAGGCGATGATCTTAATAGGAGTATGCACGAAATCATCTGTAAGATATGGTCGGAAGAAAAAGGGAGATCCTCTAAACTGCGCCAACTACAGAGGAATCAGCCTACTTAACATCGCCTACAAGATTTTCTCTGCCGTAATATGTGAACGTCTGAAGCCCTTCGTCAACAATCTGATTGGTCCTTATCAATGTGGCTTCAGACCTAGAAAGTCAACCATCGACCAAATTTTCACTTGGAGGCAGATCCTGGAAAAAACCTTTGAATTCCAAATCGATACCCACTACCATTTCTTCGATTTTAAGACCGCGTATGACATCATCTACAGAGACGAACTCTTTTTTTGTGCAAAATGACGATGGAGAACTCACGCTGCGCCATCATGGTGGGCAACAGGCTTACCGAACCTTTTGATGTCAAAATAGGATTCAGACAAGGCGATGCACTGTCATGTGATTTCCTTAACATCTTTGTGGATAGTGCTTAACTCCACCATAAACACCAAAGGAACTATCTGTTCAACTTCTAGCGTACGCCGATGACATTGATATAATGGGAAATACACAGCGTGATATCAATGGTTACTTTGTGAGAGTTGACACAGAAGCAAAAATGGAAGGACATCCAACACCGACGTCTCAGACAGAACGTCAATTGAGTGGAAAAGCCCTCTCTCAAGCAACTAAGGTATAACTGTATAACACTCTCATCATCCCAGTCCTGCTGTATGGTGCAGAAGCATCGACCTGGAAAAAATCGGATGAATGTGCCTTAGGCTGTTTCGAGGGGAAAGTTCTTCGGGTCATCTTTGGCTCCGTTCGCATTGAAGGGAAATGGCGAAGACGGTTGTACAACGACAATGATCTAACCAGAAGGTCCAGAGGCTCAGATGGCTCGGTCATTTAGAGCGGATGGACACCAATTCTCCAGCCCGGAAAGCCTTCGACACTGTTCCAAAGGGACGTAGAAAGAGGGGATGACCACGATTCCGGTGGGGAATACAAGTGGAAGAGGACATCAATCAACTTGGAGTGCAAAAACTGGAGACAGCTAGCTAGGGACCGAGCTGGCTGTCTGAGACTGTAGATTGAGGCCAAAGTCCACATCGGACTGTAGCGCCAGCCTAAGTAAGTAAGGTTGACAGTTGATCAAACTGGACTTCCAGATTCCCTTGTCGATGTTAAGATGTGAGGGAAACTATGTTCTGCTTTCGCCCCGTTGAAAAATCGGTAAATCGGAGTTATTTTTCGAGCAGGCTGTTGTTCTTTATGCAATTGGGAACTGAGCCCAAAGCACAACTTTTTTGTAGGGCCAGGTTCTTGTTTTTAACTTTAAGGGCGAAGAGCCATATAAACCGTTTTTTTACGACCTGAGCTCTAAATATGTCCAAGTAGCCTGTATAAAGTGTTCAACGAGCATAGTTCAAGCAATTGGTACTGTAGACGCCATCGTTGACAAAATCTATTAAATTGTTCCGCAGTGGCCCCGAATGGTTCACAGCCTTTCATCAAAACTGTTCGCAATCTTACAGCTTTTCCAATAGAAACTATAAACTAAACGAACTGACCTTACTTGATCATATTGTTCCAAAAATGTACCTCTAAATACCTTCACTTTGAAACAGCTCAATAAATTAGTTATAATAACCATTCCTCCAAGTTGCAAACAATAAAGCTAAATCTCCCACAGGGATTTTTATTAAAATTTGTTTGCTTGCACGTATGGGCTTGTCGCATATGATACAATATTTAATTATGAAACTAATGGTGTCTGTTGCTGGTTAATTCCTTAATAGCAACATTTATACACATGTCAATACATTTTAGTGCAGCCCATAATAATAATAATAATTAAAAAAATATTTCCACTCCAAAAACCTAATTTGTTTTCATAAAAATTAACATGCAAAGTAAATATAATTAATCATAAAAAATGTCAGTAACTCCATTAGGTATAATGTTAACATTTAAAATTGAAAATAAACATTGAAAAACAAATAGTACAAAACTAAACAACAGCAAAAAAAAAAGAACAACAAAAACAAAAGAAGACAATTTAATAAAATCCATAATGCAATTTCATTTAATTCACATCGCCTGCAATCAAAGTGTGTAATGAATTAAAAAATTTGTTTTGCCTTTGGTGGAATTTTGAGTTCATGACGCCATGAACACAATACAATCAGCTAATTACCAAAATCAAGTTAAATTAGTTTTTTTTTTGTGTTAAATAGGCTTTTAAAAATATGTGGAATAATTTTAGTGAAGTTGTTTTATAGAAATAAATTAATAAGTAATATTCGTATAAATTAAAATGGTTTAGTGTATATATTAAAATGCAAATAAGTCAACTTCAGTATTTTTTTTAATAAGGGTTTTTTGCACTTTATTTACAAATATTTAAAATTCAAACAATTTAGCTAAAGATATGTTGGAGCACTTGAAACGATAAATTAAGCTTTATTTAATCACTAAATAAACGAAATTGTTTAAATTTTTAATGGAATACATATTTCCAATTTGGATTAATTAACAATGTTCAAATACAAGAGTATTTGAGCTCGAAATTCGTTTTTGAAGCATATCCTTGATTTTTAATGATGCCAATCGATTCTTGAAATTTTTGCAGAATCGTTAATTATGTGTTTCCATATATTTGTTTCAATACAGAAAAATAAGTTTACTGTCCTTCGCATATGACCTTTAAGTACAGAAAAGCAGGTTTAACGTAGAGGTCCAACTTCAACAACTAATCTAAGCAGTTGCGAACATATGGGATGAGGAAGTAGTTCAAGAAGTCTTGCGAATAAACATTTCTTCTGCTTGAAAAATCAGAGTGCAGTTATTATAGGTGTACCACATTGTTGAATCAATCGGATACACGGAACCCATAATCAAAAGTTTCAATGTATTTTCAGGCCGAAAGCAGGTGAAGCGTTGGAAATATAACCAAAGTTTAACGCACATCCCAATGTCTAGCAGATCTGATTATAGATCTAAAGCCGCCTACGATAGCATAGCCACGTAAACTTGTGGTGTTTTCTAAGGGCTTGGCATGCTCAGTCTGTCTAAGGTGTTCTCGACTAAAAACTTAACGTCGAGTCACGAGATGCGGCCCACCTCATGAAAGAATCGTCGGATTTTATGTCTTTCAGTGTTGCCACTGAATGAACGATGGATTTCACCCGGTCTTTGACCCAACCCTATTGGATTAAAGAATAAACTGTGTCTATTTTATATAAGACTCCTGTACACAGCGGGAGCTTGTTGCAGCGGCCCTACCTCACTCAATAAGCGTTGGCCGGTCTTCGATACACTCCAAAGAAATATATCAAAGATTGAACTGAGTCTGTTTCAAATAAGACTCCCGTTAACAGCAGAGATTACGATCGATCGGTCGAGAAGATGTCGAATCGGATGGAAATATATTTTGAAGAAATGTATTCCCAAGGCAAAATAAATGGGAAACTATCATTCCTCTAAAATATTGTGGTATTTGAATGCAAACCTCTTAGGCGTTTCCTTTAAGGACTCTACCGGAGCGGAGCAGAAACTGATTTTCGATCACGAAAACACTTCCCCTTATAATGGGGCTGCCATCTAAAGTTTTTTTTTTTCAACTAGTGCTTATTTCGTGAATGGTAACACTTAGCTCATGTGTTATTTGACAGATAATAATTAGTTTTATCCTTCCGCTTAATGAATATGGTTGAGTGTTGAGTATACGCTTGAACAACGCTTGCAAATATTGCGATATTACTTTGAAAATCATGGTAATGTTGCAGAATGTGTGCGAAAATTGCATACTGATTTTTGAAAAAGAGAAGTACCGTCAGCTCCGTATGTTCTTTATCTTGTTAAAAAAGTGAAAGAAACTGGCATCTTCATCGATAAACCAAAGCGTGGAATTCCAAAAACAGTGCGTACACCCGAGAATATTGCTGCTGTGGCAGCAAGTGTGCGTGAAGCACTATCAACATCAATTCACCGTCGTTCTCAACAGTTGAACATTTTGGAGACATCATTGGGACGAATTTAGCATAAAAACCTTAGTATGACGCCATACAAAGTCTAACTGGTTAAGGAGTTGAAGCAAATTGACCAGCCAATGCGTTTTCACTTGCTAATAGGGCCCATACACTACTCAAACACGTTTGTTCAAACGTGTGTTTGAGCAAACATAGTTTCGCCACACACTGCACAAACATGTTTGAGAGATATTAGTTGCGTGACGTTTTTCATCTTAATCACACCTACATACGGCCACGGAGCAATGAGTGATTTAGCATGTGCTGCTTTGATTTTTGCCTTTTAACACACCACAATACCGGTAAACTTTTATAAAGTTCAATAAATTCGGCCCAAAAAATTTGTTCCGCTTGTTTGTTCATGTTAACTTTATGAAAATTGGAATCGATTTGAGCAAAATTCAATACACACCACACAAACATGTTTGTGCAGGCACGGAAAATTCAAAATTTTTTGATTTTGTTCAAACCGCTTGCGCAAACACGCATCATCGCTACACACTACTCAAACATTTTGCACAAACATTTTTACAACAACAAAATACATTCGTTTGCTCAAACAGTTTGTGTAGTGTATGGGCCTGCGATCGACTTAGAAAAGATGCCAATTTTGACAAAGAAATCATCTCTTCAGATGAAGCTCATTTTGATCTTGGCAAACAAGCAAAATTTTTGCATTTGGGGCACAGAAAACCCTACCGCATACATTGAAAAATCGATACACTTAAAACGAGTCACTGTTTGGTGCGGATTTCGGTCCAGAGGCATAATTGGGCCTTTTTTCATCGAAAATAAGCAAGGAGTGGCGATCGTTATTGCCACAGAGGAGGATATTGGCAACATTTGGTTTTAACAGGATGGCGCTATGTGCCACACAGCTGAAGCTACACTCGATGTTTTGCGCCCTGTTTTTGAAGATCGCATTATCAGCCGCAGAACTGATGTCGTTTCGCCACCTAGGAGCTGCGATTTGACACCGTTGGACGACTATTATTTGTGGGGTGCCGTAAAAGATAAGTGTTACGCCGACAAGCCAGAGACAATTGACGCTTTAAAGGACAATATTCGTGAAGTCATTGGTGAAATACAACTGCACACAATTGATTGATTGATTAAAAATTGGACCCATCGTGTAAGCTACTGCATGGCCATCCGAGGCAGGAATAAGATTTAATCGACTATTATCAGTACTGAAGACAAAGAAAACTTGTACGAAGAGACCACTGGACCCATCCATATATGCAGAATAATCTGAAATGCAGACTTTTTACGGCAGCAAATCATTTAAATGAAACGGATTCCAAATTCACTGCATTTTACCGGATGTCAAAGGAGACTTACTTTGAATTGGTAAAGTTGGTTGCTCCTAAGATTCAATAGATGGACACAAATATGAGAGAATGTTATGTCTATAGGTCTCAATAAATTTGTATAGAGCAAACCAGTTTTTACATGTGTTTTTCTATATTTCTAACTAGCTGACCCAGCCAACTTCGTCTCGCCGCCCTTCAGAGCACTTCCATTTTGACCATTTTGAAATTTTCCAGTTCTCCATTTGGAAACCAATACACCTGCAATAACATGCAATTTTCCATTTGAAAACCAATGAGTTTTCCCAGGTTTTCATCGGAAATTTATATTTTCTATTCGAAAACTCATTTTGAAATTTTCCAGTTTTCCATTTGAAAACCAATGTACCTGCAATAGTTTAAAAAATGTTTCCCAAAGAACCATCTACAGACTAACACGAACAAAATTTAATAAAAAATTAGCCAAATCCGTCCAACCGCTTGTGAGCTATTCTGTCATACACGAATTATATAAACAGAAGATAAGCCGACCCCGCGAACCTCGTCTCGCGTTGAATCGCTTAAAGGTATCTATACTAGACATACAAACAAACCAAGCCCTTTTCATCCCAATTAAGCTTCTTGAATAATTAAAAACCACATATCTTTCCAATATCCTTAACCTTAACATAATAAAAATCCTAAGTGTTATCAACCATCAAACGATTCAATCTTTTATTTTATTTTCCGAGTTTTCCACCACCAATTTGCTATTTTTCTATTTAAAAACAGTGCACCTAACATTCGCCGGTTTTACGGGTTTTTCATCAAGAACTTTCTATTTTTCTATTCGGTAAGCTATTCTGGAATAAAAAGAACATGCAAGAAACCAAATTCACGTCTATGTACACACTTTTATTTTTACATATAATATCATAATTTTAATTACAAAAACAAAAAGTTGCTTGAGCAACTGATTTGCGATTCTAGTCGCAAAGTTGCTTCGTGTGCGTAGGGCATAAGGCTACGTGTATACGGTTTGCAGAAAGTCAACAAATATATGAAAACAATGTTGTTCAATATTTGGCTGACAATATCGAAAAGTAAGTAAGTAAGAAAGTCTACACATAAAACTATCAGCCCGATTCTGCAGTTTGGACGAGTCACAAGTCACAAGCGCTTGTGACTGATTTCTTGTCAGGATAGTTGTGACTCGAATACTCGATAACAAATAGGAATTCTGAAAGAAAACTGACAACAATATTCAACTCAGCATGGTG
>CAKKXW010000003.1:19564824-19591608 GCA_920937365.1 Sphaerophoria rueppellii | reverse complement strand
AAAAAAAAATTCCGCTCACTTTATGACAAACCAAACTTTATTTTTTTTTTGTATTTTGGAACGCTCAAGCGAAAACGACTTGCGGTATTTTCTTAACTCAAAATAATTTAAAAAGAAAAAATTGTAACTTGGATAAACTTTTTATTTTACTTCAATCCGACTTCTTTCTACTGAGATACAGCCCTATAAAAACCACTAAATTTTTAAGCTTTTCCTTTAATTTTTATACTAGCGTAAATTTAACACATTGGTAAGTCTATGTTTTAACTTTTAAATAATGTATCTAAAGTGTTTTGAATTCAAAATATAATTACATACAAATCTACATTTTCCAAAACAAAAAATTATAATAAAATTGTTTTTACTCCACCAATTCTGTATTCGCTTCAAATAGTTTTTTTTTCTATCTAACGTATGTATAGGCAGGTAGATGCATTTTTTCCTTGCCTGATCAATAAGATGATCAACAGGAAGACATAATATTCATCAGAGTGAATGGTCTTCGTGTGCGGGAAGTATAAGGGTTGAAAAAGAATAAAGAAAGAAAGAAAACGAAAAAAGGCAGATGTCTTTTGGTGTTCATAAACAAACAAAAGAAAAAGAAAGATTTTAATGCAAGCTTTGAAAAAAAGCTTTTCTTTTAGCGAATTTAGATTTCATAGGACACTTTTTTCCATAAGGATGAGACATCTGTATAATTACTTGTCTGTGCTATAAGCATTATTTTTTTTCCTATTTATCCATTTACTTATACTTACTTACTTAGTTAAGGTAGCTCTACAGTCCGTTGTGGACTTGGGCCTCAATCAACAGTCCTCGCCAGCTAGCTCGGTCCTTAGCTAGCTATCTCCAGTTTTCGCTGTTATATCTTCTTCGCCATTCCCCTTCAATGCACAAAGGGCAAAAGATGACCCGAAGAAATTTTCTCTCGAAACAGCCTAAGGCACATTCATCCGTTTTTTCAAGGTCCATGCTTCTGCACCATACAGCAGCACTGGGATGATGAGATTGTTGTGCAATTTTACTTTAGTTGCTCGAAAGAGGGCTTTTCCATTCAATTGCTTTCTTAGCCCAAAAAAACAGTGAGTAGCAAGAGTTATTCTTGGTCTAATCTAAGCGCTGGCTGGTGTTATTGCATGAGTTAATAGCAGAGCCTAGGTAGACATACTCCTCTACTACTTCGAAGTTTAGTGTTTAGTATTTAGTATTTATTCGATTTTTAAGTTACAAAGATACATAAGATTTTTATCTTTTAGAGCATCAATTTGAAAGAATTAACAATTATTATATACAAATTTACTATAAATATCTATTAATTAATGTGATTCTTATACATTAAAGTTTACAAATACAATCAAAGCAATAACAATAATAATACCTATATAAACAGTTATAATAAAATTAATAAAATTAATAAAAAATAAACAAAAAGAAAATAAAAAAGAGAAATTGATTGGAATATATGTTAGGATCTTTTATTGGCCCGAGTAGTGTGAGAATAATTTCCGCTTAAGAACTGAAGGGGTGTTAGGTTAGTGGTCTGTAAATCGTTTGGAAGTAAATTCCACAAACGAATTGCTGTAACGTAGAATGAACGTTCTGAAATTGTGTACGAAAAACGAGGTAAAATTAATTTTAATCCTCTCGGTGAATGAGCAAATTGAAGAAATTCATTTAGGTATTCAGGACAACAATTATGGATGACACTATGTAGTTTCAGTATCAGACGATATTTTAGGTAATTGTTTAGTTCCATACCAAAGTTGTATGTGTCTATTGTAACGTTCTCTCCGAGCTGTCGGGGTTGGGTGTCCTTCCTCGAAGACAGCATATACTTCCCTTTTCCCTCGTTTACCGCATGACAGTGCATCGTTTTGTCTAAATCTCTTTTTGATTCCGATAGATTCATTGAGCCAACCTTGTTGGAGCAGCGTGAGTTTTCCATTGTCATTTTGCACAAGCGAACGAGCTTGGCAGAGATGCCAATACTAGACATAGCTTTATACAGTTCGTCTCAGTAGATGCTGTCATACGTGGCCTTAAAATCGATGAAAAGGTGGTGGGTATCGATTTGGAGTTCAAAGGTTTTTTTTCAGGATCTGTCGCAACGTGAAAATTTGATCGATGGTTGACTTTCCTAGTCTGAAGTCAAATTGGTGAGGACCAATCAGATTGTTAACGAAAGGCTTCAGACGTTCACACATTATGGAAGAGAAGATCTTGTAGGCGATGTTAATGAGACTGATTCCTCTGTAGTTGGCGCAGTTTAGAGGAACTTTTTATTTCAGGATCAATCCATTTAAAATAAATGCCTGTTAATTACAATAATAAACAAGCATAATAATTTGACACCCTTTCAACGAAACTTACATTTTAATCCATTGCATAAATGCACAAAACACTAGCCTGTACTTTGCATATCTTCCTCATTTATATGTCCCCAGTAACAAATCAATATCAAACTCCGATATATCAAACAAAATCATAGATGTAACCGTCACAGCTATGATTTGGTTTACATCATGTAAGATGCATTATATTTTGTTAATATTCCAACCCTAACTGACCCAATAATTACATAGAACCAAACATCTAAGGCTATGGGGTTTTACAAAAGTTCAAATAACTATATATTTCATTATATTTTACAAAATCAAACCAATGCAACCGCCCACCCATCACAGCTCAGCTCACCGGCAGCTCAGCTCACCCAACAGCTCAGCTCATCAACAGCTCAGCTCAACCATCAGCTCAGCTCACTTTCAGCTCAGCTCACTTTCAGCTCAGCTCACTTTCAGCTCAGCTCACTTTCAGCTCACTTTCAGCTCAGCTCACTTACAGCTCACTTTTAGCTCAGCTCAGCTCACTCTCAGCTCAGCTCACTTTCAGCTCACTTTCAGCTCAGCTCACTTTTAGCTCAGCTCAGCTCACTTTCAGCTCACTTTTAGCTCAGCTCAGCTCACTTTCAGCTCACTTTCAGCTCAGCTCAAGTGAGCTGAGCTATTGTACCTAGCTCAAAAGTGAGCTAGCTCAAAATTTGAGCTAGCTCAAATTTGAGCTGAGCTGTGAGCTGAGCTGAAATGTGAGCTTTTTGCAACCCTGGATCAGGCATGCATTCCTCTGATCATATCTTACAGATGATTTGGTGTATTCTCTTATCTAGCTCGTTGCCTACTGCTTTGAACAACTCAGCAGCTAGACCATCTGCTCCAGTGACTCTGTTAGATTCACGGCTGCAATATTGCCGTTTTTACTTCATCTAGGTCCGGTTTTCGGAATCATCGTGTCCGATGAAAGGCTCCTGATGTATGACGGTGTGGTTCTGTTTGTTGTCGCCGTTATTCTGCCTACAGAAGTGGTCTATTTAAATCCCACTGCGATTCTACTATGCGATTGACTGCGATTCTACTATGATGTTCCCTTGTTTATCTCTGTAGGCATCGGTCCTTGCTCGATGGCTTTGAGGCAGCTGTTTGACCTCCCAATAAAACCTCCGAACTCCGATCAGACGTTTCTCATACTCTCTCTTTTCTCTCCTGAGAAGCCAAAGTTGCTCTCTCCTGTTTTGCTCGTAGAGCTCACGAGCAGCTCTTGTTCTTCTATGCAGCGCTGCTCTGTATGCCTCCTGCTTGGCTGCATGGGTCTGCCTGCACTCTAAGGGGTTCGCTTTGGTGGTTGTGTGAAACCCAACACATTAGAGGCGGCATCTCTAACTGCTTTCTGGCAATGTTGCCAATATTCTTCGATACTTGATGTTGGCGGCATACATAGGACTCCTTAAGAGGTTACTTGACACTCGATCAAAGAAAGATCTGGCGATCTCTTGCGATCAATCCGGTTGACGGTTGATTGATCAGGAGATCTCCATATACCTTAATGGATGTTGAGATGTTAGAACCAGGTGCTTGCTACATAGCTAGAACATTGCTCAAACGTTTTTTCAAAGAACTAGTAGAACTCGTCTTTGGTGTCGTCCTTTTTCTCTTCTGTGGGGGCATGTGCGCATATAAAGCTTATGTTGGTACACAATTGAAGCTAAAGACTTTTTGCCTGAATCTGCTTCCCACAACGAATCCGCATCCAAAGAGTCGCTGTTGTTGATCTCGATAACAATCACCATAGTTAATGTCGCAGTTTCTCATCCTTCTTTTGCCCGGTCCATCCCATCGCATTTCGTGGAAAGCGGTAATGTCTGCTTTGTAGCAGTTAAGGGTCTTCGCTAATTGTTCGGTAGCACACGGTCTATCAAGGGACCTAACATTCCACATGCATATCCGAAATTCATTGTCCTTTACGCATTTTTAAGAAACCTTACATATATTCCAACAACTTAATTTAAACATAATATTAAGTAACAAACTTTTGGCTTATTAAAATGCTATTGCATGACTTTAGAAGTAATACCGTTATTTGTGAAATATTTTTTTTTAAGCCAATTTTTCGAAAATTTTCCCTCCCGGCTAAAATGGGGAACAGACTCCCTACCATACAATTTTTTTCATGACTCGACCCAACCTTCAAGCTATAGCTTTTCGGCACTTAATTCGTCAATCACCCTGTATACACTTGAGAATTAGCATCACTCCAAATGTGGCAGTTTTAAGACTAGTGCTGCTAGCATAAAATTAAATGGTGATGTCCGGAAGTGAAATAAAATTACCATGCAATATGACTGTATCACTTTTTAACCCCTTAATTGTGTGACCCTCTACTTTTCAAGAGCAAAAATGAATTTTGGACATTCTTTGTTCTTGGAATGTACAACAACCATCTTGACTGATTTTCAGGATTATATGTTTATGCTCTAGAGTAAACGAAACAACGAGAAAATAGACAATATAAACTTAATTGTGAAGAGTACTTTAATTTTGCTTGTCACAGAATAAGCAGCCCGCAGAAACCCGATGGAAGGACACCCCTCCTGTTGGGCTGGTCATACATTATCGATATCCTTGTTTATTTGAGGACATAATGACTTGTTTATTCAATTTATCCAATCATTCAAGATAAATAAATAATCTGCAATGTCAATCCTGACAACATAAAATATTATGTCATTCGCATTTTCCATTGAAAAGCAAATAATTTCATTCAATAAAATATAAATCATATTTGCATCTAAGCAGAAACAAGCACAAATAAATACATGATTAGATTACAATTGCATTGAGTTACCTATTTCATTTAAAGTCAAGCCATGACATAGACAATTGACTGTGCAAATAACATGCACAAAAGATTGATAGCCTGCTCCGAGGCATGCAATCTGAAAATTATCCAGCAACAACGACAAACACTCATCCCAGAAGCTATCAAAAACCAAACAGAAGTGAGCCGCTTCGCAGAATGTTGCAAAACAACAACAAGGCTACCTACTAAATAACAACAAATCCAAGCCTAACGAGTCTACTCAGATCGTTAATTGGCAAATAATTGTTAGCTCTGACAGTGCACTTTTCTACCAAAAATTATCCAACCAACAGTGCCAGTGCAAACGCAAGTGACAACGGCTTGGGCTTTGGCTAAGCAGCAAGCCAAATGATTTCAATCTGAAAATCCAGATCTAAGAGTTAAATTGCATGCTGCCTGGAACCGTGCCTCGTTGCGTCGCCATATCGTTGTCGTCAGGGACAACGCATGACTTGGGCTAGACTGCTTCTGTTTGCTTGCCTTACATGAAAATTTATGATGTGTGTGCGTGTCCGGATTCTTGTGCACCGAAATTGTTTGTTCTCCGAAAAAAATTGCATGCCAGAGCCAGAACAAGACTTGGGACCACAGAATGAATGTTCCCATTTGCAGATGAACAAACAAGATGAAATCTGCCCCTGGGATATGACAAGCCGCCGCCGCCGCCGCACCCTTTCCACTCTCTTTTGAACAGCATTCAGGCAGTTCTGTGTTGATGGACAGAAATATTTCAGATTTTCTGTCCGTGCTTGGTCCAGTCGAGTCCAGGTCCGGAAAGTAGTAGGCATATGTAATTCAAGTTTAACACAATTTTCCTGGCAGGACCCGAAATGTGCAAGTATCAGTGCAGTTGTTCTCTTTGTCCATTCAGAGTGAAATGGGACCAGCCATCGCTTAAATACACTCCAAGGTCCATTTTTCGCTTTGACTACACATTTCTGTTTATGTGGAAAATGGCAAGCACACACACGATGTACGATGTACAGATATCCTCTGTGCCGGAACTATACTGCACCTAGAGCCATAGAGATACGAAAACAAGCATCTCCTAATGAGCCTGAGAATTCTCTCGGTTACGGCAGAGGAAACAACCGGAAACAACGTTGAAAATGACACTGCCTGCAATGGAATCCTTCAGTAAACTCGCATTGGAGAGCAATTAAACCAGCCGACAGGAGCGCAAAGCATAGCGATGTGCATAAAAACACAAGATACCAAAATGAGTACGAGCGAGCGTGTTGTTACCCCATCCTAGCCCCAGACATATGAATGCAAAACTAAATCAGGACCAGGTATGAAAGCATTTTATGAAAACAAGGATTACTGAGTTGTGCGGGAAAGGTATAACTTTTAAAAGCAGGTAGGTTTCAATGAATTTTTATATGTGGACGTCCTTAAGCCGGGTAGACTCAAGAGCCGTCCAAAAGCTCAGTGGTTCTGAGTCCCCCCTGGCATTTAATGCATTTTTTTGCTCTGTCCTCGGTAACAGGTTTTAAAAATCCAAGCTATCGCATATATCAAAATGAAAAGCAAGATAAATTATTTTAAATAAAATTTACTTGGCGCAATGGTGGCCAGCCTCAACTTTAGGTCAGCTAACATTCGTGGTTTCATCTTTTGCATCTTATTTATTTTTTTAAAATGCATTCTCAGATAATGCAACACACACGCTCAACATTTTGGGAAAAGTTTTAGACCCAAAATTTATTTTAAAGTTTTTTGTATGAATGTTTGCTTTGGCCAGTTGTGGGCCTTGAGGGGCTATGTTTGTTTATCTGCTGACCAGAGTGTTCTAAATTAGTGCAGACCACACCAACATAAATCAGAATGAAGGTTTGGTGCAGTTTTGAAAATAATCCAGATAAATGGAAGGATATCAAATCGAGTATGGGAAAGGCAATAGAATGCGGAATGATACTTTGGTAATGGGATTGCGTTTTGCTAATAATGTCATTAGGAATTATGGCTTAAGATTGAAGTATTGTTAAAGGACATTCAATATTTGATGTAATACAATAGGCGTGTTTTTTGGCATCGCTATCTGCAGCCAAATTCGATTTCCCAAAAAATAAAACGTATCCGCAGCTGCCCATCCGCAGCAGTTTTATTTTATTTTTAAGTTGGTAGACTTTTCTAGCTGTTGGATAATAAAACAAAAACAAAGAAAACCCGTAATTTATTCAAAATTATTTTTGAGTTGTTTTGACGTAGGCATAATTAATTTATAAACCAAAGTAAATTGCTTAAAATGGAAGATTCACCTTCTTTCCTTATTTCCCATTTGTGCATAGTGCATCCATCTGCATTTGTTCAAAGTTTGATTTGTTATTTTGGTTTTACTATCGGATAAGTTTGGGGTATGTTCCTATAGATTTCTTCAAACAAATAAATAAAACAATAACAAATGTCAAACAGAGAAGTGTGTTTGAAAGTGCGTTTGCTTGTATGTATATGTGAATTTTGATACAAAACTATATTCAGAGAATCCATTTTATTTTAAATCTCATGTCTCAAATAGATCATGAAGTCTGAGATTTTCCACTTTTTCCTCACTTCACCACCTCTATTGTCAGCTGTCAAATTCACAAATTTGACTCGACTCTTAAGGTATGACTTCAACGAGCACTTTTTGCAAAATGTCAAAAATTGAAAATTTTCAAATTCATTTTGTGATAGTTTTTCCACCCCAAAAATAAAAGAAATGATGCAGAAAGCTTTTTTATGTCAAAAACAATTTTTGTAGTTTTTTTTTTTAAATTCAAATCGCGGTACAAAGAAACAAAAACTTTAATTTTGTAAATTTTGCACTTTTTGCAAAACGTGACCGTGACATTACAGAAGATAAATATTCAACTATGTGTGACTCGTTCCTTGATTTGTGCGTTCCAATTTTAATTCAAAATAAACTTTAATAAAAGAACGCACTTAAAGTGTTTTGCACTCTGCGAACACGGCCTTTGAAACTCTTTGAGTTATCCGATTATCCAAGTTACCAACCTAAGAAATTCAATTTTACTCCGATCGAGTATCGATACTCGAAAAAATTTCAAATTTTTATCCGCAGTCAGATTTAAATTTAAGTTTTATCCGCAGCTGCGTGTTGTATTTGTAATTCATGGAAGCACCAACTGCAGATACGGATAGCTGTGCCAAAAAAACACGCCTAGTGTAGGTTATCACTATAAGAATATCATATAAGAATGTACATGGCGTCTGTTTCCCGGTTGTTCATTGTTTCATTTCTGAAGGCTGATGTTTTTGTAGCTGTATTTGTACTAGAAAGGCTCTTGCCTTTCTTCCCAGGTCGCAGTCTTATCGAAACCTATAATTTTCCATTTTGACAAAATTCCTAGGCAAAGTGGGTCGTTTTTTTTTTGGAGATGATACTGACGTGTAGGCTTCTTCGGATCTTTGTACTTCTTATTGAATCAAGTTTTGTTACTCCTGCTGTCATATAAGGCACTTTCAATCTTCATATGACGTGCCGTTGATTTTTCATCATTTATGACCAATTTCCACCGTTTGTGAGTTCTAGACGTTCCAGCGCTTACTTACTTACTTATGGTAGCGCAGTGCAGCTCGGACCAAGACTTCATCCAACAAACGTTCGGCTCAGGTCCTTTACCACCTGCGTGCTCCACCTACGTGCTCCACCTGAGTTGCGGTCTTCCTCTTCTCCGACGTCCTTCCGGGTTGGATTCGCACACTCTACGAGTCGGAGCATCATTTTCCATTCACTCTACATGTTCCATCCATCTAAGTCGTTGGACCTTTACTTTTCTGGCTAGGACAGTGACACTGACTGTACAGCTCGTACAGTTCTTGGTTGAATCTTCGTCTCCATTCTCCACTCGAAGAATTTTCCTCTCAAAGCAGCCGAAAGCGTTTTCATCTGATTGTTGTCATGGTCCATGTCTCTGCACCATAAATTAGGACTGGGTGATGAGGGTTTTGTAAAACTTCTTTTTAGTTGCTCGGTAGACGACATTACTATAGTTTTGCAAAATCTTTTCAAGTACGATGTTGAAGAAATCGCATGACAACTCCTCACCTTGTTTTGAATCTTTTTTGACATAAAATGCGTCCGTTAGGTTTTTTTCCGACCATGATGAAGTTTTCCATTGTCATCTTACACAGACGGACGAGTTTTTCTGGAATTCCAAAACTTGACATTGCTCTATATAATTGGTCTCTATTGACGCTGTCATACGCAGCCTTGAAATCGATGAAAAGGTGGTTGGTATCAATTTGAAGTTCCTGGGTTTTCTCCAAGATCTGCCGTAGGGTGAATATTTAATTGATGTTTTGACTTTCCAAGTCTGAAGCCGCACTGATAAGGATCAGATTGTTGACGAAGTGCGTCAAACGTTCACACACCATAGGAGACAAGATCTTATAGGCGATGGTAAGCAGACTTATACCTCTGTAGTTGATGCAGTTCAAGGGATCTTCTTTTTTGAAGATCGGGAATACGATGCTAAAGTTCCATTAGTCGGGTATGCTTTCTTCCGACCAAATTTCGCAGTTGAGCTGGTGCATGCTCCTTACCAAATAATCTCTAGCAGCTTTGAACAGTTTTGCTTCTAGCCTGTCTGCTCCAGCGGTTTTGTTCGACTAAAGTTTCGGTATCGCTATCTTCACTTCGTCAACGTCGGGTCGGTGGAATTGTTGGCCTTCTAAAACCATATTGAATGGTTCAGTATTGCTGACGGAGTCTTGCTCGTCATCGCCAGTATACAGCTTGGAAAAGTAGTCTTTCAATATCCTCAGCACTGACTGTTTTTCCACTACTATGTTCCCATGATAGTCTCTACAGGCTTTGGTTCGGGGTGTATAAGGCCTGGAGGTTTGTTTCACCTTTTTGTAAAATTTCATTCATACCTTGTTTCTGTTGTGACATCCCTCTATCTGTTGGATCGCTCACTTCTCATGCTCAATTTCTTTCCTTTTTCTTATTGCAGTCGCCTCTAGTTGTATGGATATGCATTTTTCCGGCTGATCTGAGGTCTCTTTCGTCTGATCACTTGGCTTTCTACGGCTTGATTGCTCCAGCTGGTCTTACAATGAGGACTTCATGACCGCTGTACGTTGTCTGTTAGTTCTTCTGGTGAAATACTTCCTTTTGTACAGCGTTTTAGTGCCTGATGTCGACTCTTGGTCTCGCTCGACTGACTCAATGCGACCTTCATACAAGTAGAATCGACCTTCTTTTAAGTATTTTAAGTGGATGTTAAAGTCATTATCGAGTTCCTGGTTCTGCTCGATAGTTGTTGCACCCCAGAACTTCCAACCTTTACAACATCTTAGTGCAATTCTCCGTTATTGCTCCACGAAGCCCTTCTTGAAACTGTTAAAAAGTTACAGTGAATTTGATACCGAAATCAGAAGTCCCGAAAATGGTTTTGTTTTGTTGTTCCATGGTTTTGACTAACTACCCACTATGGTGGATCTTAGTTCTAAGTGGGTCATGCGCCGAAAACTGTTTTCGGAACTTCTGACTTCCCTGCGCCGCCGACAACTTAATACCTAAAATGGGAGTTTCTTTGAGAATTCATATCCGGTTCTGAACTAGACTTTGAAAAGGATGAGTGTACAAAGGATTTGCAGATATAGAAACAGCAGGTACTTTAATAACTCCTGGTAGCACAGAAGAAGCAGGCAGTAGCTTTGGTCGATCTGCAGCTAATAGTACCGCACCTGGTGACACGCGGAACAGCAGGTATTATAGTGGCTCCTCATGAGTAATAACTGAATGTGAATTGTATTCGCAGACAGTAAGCTGTGTTGTCGTTAATGAACTATGGCAATATGCTTTTGGTAGCTGTATGTCTGTTTGGAAGATAATAACGCCTTCTATGTTACTGGGCAACAAAACTTATGGGACGGGTATTAAAAAATATATATATTTGGCCTTTTTAATAAAGAATCAAACAAATGCCTTTGAACAAAGCCCAAACGTAATGGGCAGAGGTCCTCAATCTTTAATCCTCTAAGACTGAAATTGCTATTTTTTTTTAAAAAGACAAACATAATATTGGAATCACGTTTATGAACGTATTTCTTTTGATTGAAGGCATTAGTGGCTTGTAAGTCCCGTCATCAATATGTTCCCAGAAAGATTATTTTTGTATCCTTGTTACAATTTTGACAGGAATCTTCTTCTCGTTCATAAACAATGTTCAATGATAAATCGAACCTATTAATTTCGGTTCTATCTCCTGTCAAGAGGGCGAACGAAATTCAAACCAAAAAGACACTCCACATCAAACTTAGAACCAAAACAGTGATCCCCATGTCCATCCAATTGAATTTTTCTACCATATCAATTCACTTAAAAGTTCCATTAAATATTTTATCAATTTATTGTCCTGCCATTTTAAATCAATATTATCTACTCATTGAACTGAACTGATTCAGCATTAATTTTTGTATGAAAAAAATAAAAACCAAGAAAAAAAACTAATCTAGACCCCCACCAAAAACGTAAACAACGATCTGACTATATCACGAGCGAATAAAATAAAAACAAAAAAATTTACCCAATTATTATAGCCCCCCATTGTTTCTGAAATCCATTTAACTTTCTATGCCTACGTCAATATGAGCAGCCCTCACATAGACACAAATCCTCCAAACATAATACAACTGCAGAGCCTCAACGACTCCTGACTGCTGTCGATGGGTTTGACTTTTTGCGGAAGAAGAATTGAAAAATTTCCAATGATTTCAGAAATCACCCCAAATTGAATTTCACCCGGCCTTTAAGCAAACTCACATGTTTGTCAGTTGGGTAGATATTGTATCCGATGTTGATTTAATTAACTCGCCATAATAATATAATACAATTGTCGAGTTCTCCGTTCAGCCAAAAGCTAGCTGATGCCAGCAGCCAACAACCACTGCAGATGACGTTTGTTTTTTTAGGAGAGTTTTCTTTTTTTTTCTGCTGGTTATCCTTTATTTTTTTGTTTATCGGAGCCGGACAATAGACAATCAACTCAGGGTTATTCGATTCCATTATGTTGCGATAACGGCAAGGACAAGGCTGTCGCTTCGTTTTTTTTAATTTCTTGATGTGACCAGGTTATGAAGAATGTATTATTGGATACTTGGGCGTATACGTAATTTTATGAATTTTTTTCTATGTGACCTTTGATATTAATTCATCATGATCGTCGACCTTGCAGGAAAGGCAGATTCATCCTGTAACAACTTATCATAACTATTGGCCGATGACAAAGGTTATGCAGACTTTTACGTTCCAAGCTGTGCTGTTTATCACCATTGAACAGCAAAGGAATGTCCGGGCCGTTTCTTTTGCGCTACATCAACTTCACAAGCTGAGAGTACAGCTAACTTAATTATACCCAACCAAGCTATATTTTGTATTTTTTTTTAATTGTGAAATCGGCTTAGCTCATGATAACATCGTCTCTGCAATAGTGTTTCTTCATCGGGTTAATTTTTCTCTCCATTATCGCGGTTAAGTGTTCAAATTGCCTTCGACTAAACATCCGTGTACCTATGTGTTCTTCCATATGAAAACTAAATAATGATCAGCCTACAGTGTCTTTTTAACTGGTCAACTTAAGTCTAACTATGCTGTCGTAGGCAGAGATTGGATTTATGAGGATTCTTTAAATTTTCTTGTCCAAGTCAAAATTTAATGAGTTTATCATACGATCTCCGTCCGTCCGATCTCTTGTTCGTAGCTTAGTGGTAAGGTGCATTGGCTGCTAAGCAGAACGTCGTGGGTTCGAGTCCTACTCGTGCCCATAGTTTTTTTTTTCATCTTTCACGGGCACTGCCTCTTGTGAAGAACTGACAGAACTACCAAGAGTATCAATCTGTCAAGTAAAAGTGCTTCTCAACTTTACCGTTCGGAATCGGCGTTAAATTGTAGGTCCCTCAATTCTTCACAAGCACTCAGAGAATTGTTGATGAGAGTAAGCCACTTAGGCTTTGGCTCTTCAAGGGCTGTCCCGCCACTCTATTTTATATCATATGATCTCCATGAAGATTCACATCCTGCAGGGTTGGGAATCCCAAAAGGAATATGAGAAAAGAAAAGAAAGCGAAGCAGAAAACTAGATTAGTTCAGATATTAGATCATTAACGAACACAAGAAAGACCATCGAAGACAACACGGAGCCTTGCGGCACACTAGCATTTAGCGTCCAAAAGGACTTGTAATAATTGATTCGAAACGTAATTACTAGTCGAAAAGCACACATTTTCGATATCTGAGTCTGGTACCACACCCTTTGACATGAATTTGACAAGCCAAATGCAATGATTAGATCAGATTGTTGCGACAACCGTAGGGACGTGAGTGCAATTGGTAGATACGGAGAGGAGGATTCGACTTTTTTGGAATCGGCTGTATAAATGCTGTTTTACAACTACTCGCAACGAGTCGTGAAGAAAAACTTAGATGGAAATGCAAACGCAAGGGTTTTGCCAGTGATGAAGAATACCTCCTCAGACTAATAGAGGGGATAGCACCTGCCTGGGTTATGTACGTTGAGATCTTTTAGGACTATAACTGCAGCACTAGCACGAAAAAATACTTGTCCCATGGAAGCATTGACGCGTTCAAGAACTGCGGGAGTCCTGAGTCATGATAAGATTTTTTTGAACTTCTTCAATGCTTTGTAGCTCTCGTACGAGAGAAATTTGGTGTAAACTGTACATAGTCATGTATCTGACGGAGTTGGCCTCCCAATTCCTTATTCTTTCATTATATTCTTTAACTTTATTTCCACTCCTGACATTCTGGTTTCAGGTCTCCGTCTTTCATCTTCATCCAGTTCCTAAAGCGGGAGTCTGATAAGCGTCCGACTGCATTATTAGTTTAGTAGTCCGGCCTCGGAACACCAAGACAATAATCCACGATCCACCTTCATCCATCCATCCATCATGACCACGAGGTATTGTTCTTACCTGTTTTCGTAATAGTTTATTATGTCATTGGTGTTGTCATACAAGTTTTTCGAGTCACGGTATTGCCGGAGTACTGATATTAAATCTCTGCGTTGATATCATTGCATTGAAGGTCCTTTCAATGAATTTTGTAATATGGAAATATTTGCGTCACTTGCAGGCACTTAACACCAAATCAGAGCTTCATACATATATAGAGTCTATGGATTTCTGGTCTGGTCTGGTGTGTGAAAGTTTCCAAGTGCGGCACCCGTAATGCAGCACGGATTCAACATTTGAGTGGAACAGTCTTAACTTCCTCTTGGCGGAATTGTTTCTCCATATTTTGGACAGCATTCTGAACGTAGCCCTTTCTTTCCTGATTCGGCTGTTCACGTCCAGTTCAGTTCCGCTACAGAGGCAATACTTCGAAGATATTGGAAATCCTCTTCTATCTCTACCGATTGTACAGAAATATTAACTAGGGTTGATGAGAAATTTCAAGGAGTGATCCAACATTGTTTTCATTTGATCGCGATCCATGATCCTATGAGAATAACCATAAGTCGTTGGTGTAGTCCAGATATTTGAGGTGAGATTGCTACTCGGTTTTTATTTCATCTTTCACGGTCACTGCCTCTTGCGATGAACTGACAAAACTTCCAAGAGTATCTATCATCTGTCATGAAAAAGTGCTTCTCAACTTTGCCGTTCGGAATCGGCGTAAAATTGTAGGTTGTTGTTATTGTAATTGTTGATGAGAGTAAGCCACTTAGGCCTTGGCTCTTCAAGAGCTGTCGCGCCACCCAATTTGCTTTGTGCAAAGCAAACCAAATTTATTCTCTGTTGACACTATTGAACGCCTTTTCGAAATCGATGCAAAGCAGGGGAAGTGGTGATCGATATATTCATCGCACTGTTCGATGATGAACCGCAAGGGGTTGATATGATGCAGAGGAAGATCCAGTGCAGAATATTGCTTTTTCTTCGTCGAGTGTCTCTTCGAGGTATTCTTTTATGGGGTTCAGCACTATCATCTTGGTTACTGCTGGCAGAACACATATTCCTCTCTCGTTTTCGCACTCTTTAGGAGTTTGACAATATTTCCTTTTTTCCACTCTCTGTTTCACAATCTCTCCAAATAAGTGGGTGCAGGGCTGCTCGCAAGAGCTTTGCAGGAAGTTCAACCGCTTTTTGGTTCTTCATTGCTTTGATGGCTGCAATTATTTCTTCTTTACTGGGGTATAAGGTGCGTTTTCCGGAGATTGTTACTACGGTGAGTGAGGTTTTTTCCAAGACATTTAAGCCCACATTTTTGGCCTTCGTTTCAAGGCTCAAATGTTGAGTAATCGCTCAAGCAACTATTTTGTTCAGCGTCTTTTACTTCTTTAATGAAGCTCTGGCTGAAGAATGGTGGAATTGTATAATAGTTTGGCTGTTGTCCTTGTCATGAGTGCAATGTTCAGAAACAAATAAAGAAAGTCCAGCAAAGTAACACGCACATGTAGATATATTTGAGATCTCTCCTTGAACCGCCAGAAACTGCTAGGAAGGTCTCTGAAGAGGCAAAAATTAAGAGACTTTCACTATTCAACAATTCCTCGATATATATAATATATACATTTATGGGGCCTAAAATTTTACGCACATTTGAATCTGATGAGAACCACATTGATGCTTTGAAAATTGGCAGGACATCATTATTATATCCTGTAACATCGGTCGGGGTATAAGGCGACAGTAAATCTTTTCCATCCTTCACAGTCTGCTTCTAGATATTTTAGCTGTGGTCATGTTTTCCACTGAACATCTTCTTCTGCTAAGACTGTAAATTCCTAGCTGCTGCGCCGTGTACCCTGAGGATTCAGTTTGCAAGACTGTTTAGCGATATCGTTAGGTTAGCTCGGTCTGTGACCAATCCATCGTCGTTTTCTTTCTTTGTGTCAAAATCAACATCAACAATTCCTGATTTGATATGATTTGTGTCCAACGAATCCTTAGGATGTAACGAAGACAGCCTGTAATTTTTAAGAGATATTAGATGTGACATTCCAGGTTTTCACGCATAAAATAACATGATTTTCACAATTTTCACATGGGATTCGAAGATTTTAAATTTAAAGCTAATTGTAATGTGATCGGATTTTAAATTAGAGATGAGTGATACCGAAAACAGCACGAGCTTTATTAATTCTTCTTTTGACGTCCAGATCTGTGCAGCCATCAGCTGACACGATGCCTTTATCTTTGGAGCGATCGAATCTCGAATCCACTGAGTTTACTTGCCAGGAAGCATATACCTGGCATCGATATAGTCTAAATGGTTAGGCTTTTGAAAAGGTTTCCACTGCATACGACTCTGTCTCGCATCTGTACTTGAAAAGGTTTCCACTGAATACTCTGTCTCGCATCTGTACATTTGGTAGCGGTCCGTACATCATGTATCGCCAATAGAAAAATATTTGGCGATAGAACATTACCCTGCCTCCCTACCTTCTTCGAAACTCCTTTACAATAGCAACTGTTTTCGGAATACTTCCTATTCTCGAAATATTCGGGGTAAGCCCGGTCGAAAGCCATTTCAAAATCTACGAACATGAGGTAAAGTGGTGATTGAAATTCACATAACTGCTCTAGAACTCTTGAGATGAAAGACGACAGGGTTATAAAGAGGGAATATAATGAGGAGGACCGTTCCACAATCTAAGGCAAGGTAGCTTCAATTAATTAAAACAAATGCTTGAAATGCTTGCAATTTGACAACTTGGTTTTCAATTACTTTGAGTGTTTTATAGATTCCTGCATCATGTTCTCAGATTTTCGATAATTCAATGTTCTTATTGACAATATTTGTTATAATCTTTTGTCCATGTTTTCCAAAAGTCATGATGATCCTTCAAGTCCATGATGGTCACCCTTCACATGTGTGTTCTTATTTTTCAGAACAATCACACACTGTTTTGGTCAAAAAGGAAAACAAAACAAAACCAAACTTCTTATATATGCTTATCGCCTAGGGTGTATTCACAACAAAGTTTCCTCCACAAAACCTCTATCAGCTGGAGAAAAAAAAAATGTCGAAAGCAAAGCCAAGACATATAGAAAATTTTGAAAACAAAATCCGTACTGTTGAATAGAATAAAGAAGACGAGAAAAAAATGAATAAGATCCTTGAAACCGAGAAGATAGATACTTCTTATATTTTTGCTATCTCATCCTTGGTATCAATGGAGTTGGAGTTGTCCCCTAAGGAGCAAACTCTCTTTATGGCTTAGTATATACCTATGTTGGGATATTTCTTATCAAAATAAGAACATTCATGTAAGAACCTAACATTGGTAGGAGAAACAAAAACTTCCCTCAGTTTTTCAAAAAAACAACGAGATGATGAGAGAATATAGCAAATTCATCACAATAACGAGTCCTTCGGCAGGATAACAATACAAACTTCATCTCCTAAACAAAAAACAGCAACAACATGAAGAACAACGACATCGACGCAGAATAGATAGGGAAAACGAAGAGTGCACACAAAAAAAATTAAGGACGAAAAAATTAAATAAGTTCAACGAAATTCGATTCTTAAGGGAATCCAATCAATTCCCTTCCGGCATTGGTTTTTAAATCATATAACTTTCGGTCTACATAGCTACTTGTGTGAGACAATGTTTTGCAAGTTTTGGTTGAAATTGTATGTGTGTACGTTTTTGTTGTAGCGCTGATATGTGTTGCATTGCTTTGTCGCACAGATATGACTTCATACTTTCATAGTCCAGCTTTTTCGTGGTAAACGGAAAGGTCAGGTTGGTTTTCATCAAACGTTGAAATATCCTCATTACGAACGAAAAGCTAATAGATTTTTAGTTCTCGAAATTCACAAGTTCAGCTTGCAGGGCATAATTCTAATCAATGGTGAATGCAGTGCTTTCTTTATAATTGGCGCAGAGGGGGTTGGTTCCTTAATGCCGAAATTTGGTATAAGACCCTGGAGAGCAAAGTTCTTTCTCTGTTCTAAATCTAATATGATAGAAAATTTTACGAAAACTGAATATAGATAGAGAGCCACTACGACCGATACGACGCACGTCCTTGGGGTTTGGTTTTGTCGAAAATTTCATGAGCTAGTATACTCTCGGCATGGACTTTCCAAGCAGTCCAAATGACATCCACCCAGTTCTTGCTACATTCTGTTATATAAACCATGTCAATATCGTTCATACCAGCGAGCAGTTGAACTGTCTGTTGAAGGATCGAGTATCGTGCGTCTGGTACTGCCCTATCTAAAGATTTTGAAACATTAGAGGTATTGGTAGCACGATTGTTTATTCTGACTGACTCACAATTTTTCAGGGCAACGATTTGATATTCTTGAATCTATTCCAATACATAAAATTGTTTGAATGTTTAATCAATGGGCTTCGTTCATCCAGGTCTTTGCCGTCCTTGCTCCTGAAGTTTGGTCTTCTAGCCTGACTACTATTTTCATGACTTTATCCTCAAAACGTTTTACACCTTAACGGGCTTCGCACTCTTCAGAATCTACCGAAGTGATCAAAACATTATGGAAGACTTTTGTCCAACTCGGGACATAAGTCATAAGTAGTATGGTGGCTTGTTCCTGCTCGCCAGAAGTGCCAGTGGGTTGCTTAACCTTCTTCCTAAGGTCATGGAACTGCTGATAAATTATCAGCTCAAGAAATATCTTGAAGACCGAATGCTTTTTAAGGACCAGGAGTACGGCTTTCGCAGCAATAGGTCCACTGGTGATCTGATGGTTTAGCTCACCGAACCAGTGGAACAAATCTTAACATCGTTTTGGAGAAAGTGAGATTGTTCCACTATTTCAAAAGCGTTTGATAGAGTTTGGCACCAGACTCTCTTATCGAAAATACGTGCTTTCGTATTGATAAGTCCCTCCTTCGTTGGAACAGTTCAAGTCTTAAACCCTCCGACCCTCTTTCTCTTTTTCATAAAAATGATCTCGTGTCTGTTACTTCTAATCCAATTCATTGTTTCGCTGACAATGGAACCTTTAGCTTTTGATATTCGTTTCGAGACTCACATCCCTTCAATGTGATTCACCGACCACATCTTGTGGAATGATCACAAGAATTTTGTTTCCCCTTTTTATCTGGCTACCATCTATAAAACATATAAACGTCCAAGGCTTGAGTACAATTCCCACGTTCCAGAGCAGAGCATTTAAGATGATTGATGATTTAAGTCACTGGAACATCGACATAATGTCTCATGCCTCACCCTCTTCTACCATTATTTCTACAGTATATGCTCTAGAGAAATAGCCAATTGCATTCCTCCCCTTAAGATTTTCAACCGTAATACCTGCGCCTCCAGGAATTCCTATCGGTTCACCCTTGAGCCCAACTTCAGTCGTACTGTCATGTTCAGAGAATCGTTCTTTAGCCGTACTATGCGAATTTGGAGCTCTCTTCCACACTCTGTCTTCTCCAGTCATTGCAGTGTTCAAGAATTCAAGATTAATGTTAACCGACACCTCATCCTTAATTATCTCCATCTATCAAATTTTCCCTAACCCTCGCACTGTGCTTTGGCATAAAAAGGGAGTGCGTACTGATTGTGCAGTCTCCATTAAACTGTGTCAAGAATCTTTGGAGAGTTGATCGTCTTAACAGTTTAACTATTCCTTCCGTATTGGTCCTTCAGAACCTTGCTTAACCATGATTCTTTCAGTGTCTTGCGTCGATCGGATTGATGGACACTGAACACAGCTAAATGTTTCCTCGTTCTTTGAACGTTGACTGCTAACTGCTTCTCTACTATCGATTTGTGTCCTCATTCAACTCAATTAAATGTTTCCGTCTACAGGGTTAGTATGTCGGACAAGACCTCTTACCACTATTGGCGAAGAATGTGTAGTTACTTACTTACTTAAGGCAGTGCCACAGTCCACATCGGCCCTGGCCCTAGCTAGTTGTCTCCAGTTTCGCACGCCA
Source organism: Sphaerophoria rueppellii (assembly GCA_920937365.1). Classification (NCBI taxonomy): domain Eukaryota; kingdom Metazoa; phylum Arthropoda; class Insecta; order Diptera; family Syrphidae; genus Sphaerophoria; species Sphaerophoria rueppellii. The sequence continues at coordinate 19,571,521 of CAKKXW010000003.1, read as the reverse complement.
AGTCGATTGAGGTCCTTAACTCCAAAAGAGTCTTTCTCTACATTACCGATCCATCTAAGTCGATGAACCTTAAATTTTCTCGAAAAAGCCCAAAGCGTTGTTGTCAAGGTCAATGACTCTATGCCACACATGAGGACCGGGATGATAAGGGTTTTGTACAGTGCCACTTTAGTAGCTCGAGAGAGGACCTTACTACTCAATTATCTCCTAATTTCAAGGAAGCAGCGATTTGCAAGAGTGATTCTTCGTTTAATTTCAGCGCTGTTGCCGTCGTAGACAAAGTTCTTAACTACCTATCGAAGTTATATCTTTCTAATACTGACGTTGGCCCAAAGACGTCTATTTTGGGTCCGTGTCTGGTTAGTATAAAATCGTGGACAGACTGGGCAATCAACGTTTAAAATTCGACTTGCGTGTGTCGGCAAGACTTCTTACCATTGATCAGGGAAAGTCTGTATAAAATTACTATGTTAGCTAATACTTACAGCTCCGGAACGCACGTCTCTTCGTCTTGAGTTGTTGACTCCAACTGATTCTTTTAGGGCTGGAAGCTTGGCTATTTAAAGGTTCTTCACGCTACAATGTTAACAGGTCGCCGGTAAGTTATAAACTCTTCGTTGTTTATTTGTTTAATATATTATGAGGCACCTACTTGTCAGAGAACGGACGGCTACTGATTGATTTGTCCTATTAGGCGATAGGTTGGCAACTGATGATGTTTTCCTATGACATTTTCGTTGATCAGAAAAACCACTCAAAACTCCTAAAGATGCTGGCTTCCTCAAAGCAATACCAGTTTTTAAAGATTTCGTTCGAATTTTAAGTAAAATTTGACTGGTCTATTAATTCAGTTTGCCCTTAATTCAGTATGACCAATAAAACCATGCACATGCACAAGGACAGGGACAAGAACGGCCGACAGCCCGATTGTCTTGACTATTTGATTTGTGTGAGCGTTTAACGTTACCTGCGATTGTGAAGCTGATGCTCCTGGTCCATAGTGCTGTATTGTAGAAACCTAGTTTCTCGTGACTCCATGGACTTGAATGACATGTCCTGTTAGCATATAGTGTTATACCCAGGACAATGCCAGACTGGATTAAACATCCAATAAATTTTTTTCAAAGAAAACGATTTCGGTTGTAGTGATTCTTCTTTTTGTCTCTTCTTGGCAGCCACCGTTATACCATCTCTTGAATTTCGATTTTAACATGCTTTGTCTGTGGTGAACAATGTTTTTGTTGTTGTTTTGATAGAAATTCGGAAAATTTTACGAAATTAACATTGTTGTTGGTTTCTTTTTTTCTGCTGACATGCACTACGAGCTTCGATTTGAGGATAAGGAAGACGGCAAACCATGGACAGGAGACAATGGCATGGAAGGTGATTCGGATTTGTAGAAAAGGACGAACGATTTTTCTTCCGATACTGGTATTATATCACTAAGGATAATGCTTCTCCAGTCATCGAGCTATGTTCTATTTTCTTCTTTGCGTTTTTTTCGTTTTGCCTCTTTGGTCGTCGTCTTCATTGTCGTCCGTCAGCCCGGCCATTAATTAATGAAGCACAGACAACCAAACATGTTATTTTGCAAAATTCTGTCCATTTGCTGATTATATTGTAGAAATTGTTGGTCTTAAGGCCGAGGATTTTTTTTTCTTCTGTGTGATTGTTTGGCATGTTAAGAGGAAGAAGAATGTTCTAGTTCTGAATGTGAAATCGGATTCCGTTTCCTTTTTGGCTCGCTTGTCGTGTATTTATTAAAGCTATGTCATGGATAGTAATTGTTGGACGCAAAGTCACCTTTCTAGTTGATTGGTATAATTACCGGTTTGTTTGTACATGAAGGAAACACAATAGCATTATATTCTTGACAATTGGGCAATTTCAATTCTTTTGTGTTAAGAGGTTTCAATAGAAAAAGTTAGATGTTATTGGCATTGGACAATGGACAGTCTGTTGCTTTGTTGGTATTGTGTTGGTTTAATGGGCCGTTTTGTATGATGACCTTTTGTGGAGTTTTGATGGGTACGTGTTAGTAATGGTAAATGTTTGCAAATTAAACGTGCTCGATGACAAATGTCTTGAATTTAGCATATCATCTGTTCATAGAGTTCAAAGCCACCCGCGATAGCGGGCAATCATTATAAACGGACAAGACTCTGTAGACTGATCAGAAACAAAATTAAGGTATTGGTTACGATTATTGACTTTGAGAAAGGGAGAGGCGGGTGTGTCTTATCTTTAACTTGGCGTTGCAAGCATTCCATAGACTCAAGAAAATCTCACAAAGCTATTGTCACCGAGTTGGCTCAATTATTGGCTTTATTTATCGCGAAGCAGACATAGGGACAAAAATTCAGCAAGGTACACTCACTAGGGCTGGGCACCTCGTTCGAAGAGGAACTGAACAAGTTTGATAGAACACGACGGGACAAATTTGCGCTGGATGGCTGGTGAAGACCAGGAAACCCCAAAGCCTTGAGGAGTAAAATTTTTTGACGTCGACCAGCATTCTGAATATGTAGTAAGAAATAAAAAGTTATATTATTATATCAGAATAGGTTGATTATAGTTAGGACCATGGTCAGCTTACATAGCCTGCTAAATTCCCTCATGGCCTTTAAAATTCTACTTTGGCTATGCTGTCTTAGGACGTTTTGAATAGTGTGAAGAAGGGATATCCTCTTAAATGGGTATAACTACAAAGGAATAAGCTTCCTTATTATCGGTTTTAAGATCCATCAATATCATTGTCGACCTGGCCAATGAAATTTCTACCTTCATTTGATCCACAACTGAGATCAAGTCCGGGCCACTTTCAGGAAGTTCCCCCATGTATCCTGATTGCAGGCTAACGCTTTAGGCGGCCTGGCTTGCGACATCCTTCCAGCTCAAATTTGATCTGCAGCGCTGTCTCCTTTTATGAATTGTATCGCAAAGGACTATCCGGGGTGGTTTCTCATACTAGCTAGGTGCCCCCAGTCAATCGGAGTCTAGCAAGCTTAATTTTTGTCATCCTTCCGTTAGATTTTTCTTGAACACGGCTAGGCGTTCGGAGTGCTTTTGGATAAGCACCCAGGTCTCAAATCCGTTAGTGAGTACTGGTAAGACTATAGTTTTATGTTGCAGAAGAAGTATTGGTAACATTTTTGGATAAGAAGAGCCTTAAAAGACTGAAGTAGGTTCTGTTGGCTTTGAGCAACTGCCCCAGGTATTTCTTCTTCCATATTGTTATCGACTGCAACTACTGTCCCAGGGCAATTGAAAGATCGCACTACTTCGAATTCGTACTACTCCACCTTCTCCTATTGCGAGCGTTTTCAGCAGACGTGACCACCATGTGGTTGTAAGGTCCACTGTGCCATAATATGTGAACGTTTGAAGCCTTAAGTCAACAATCTGATTAGTTGTTATCAATATGGCCTCAGACCAGGAAAGCCAATCATCGACCAAGTCTTCGCTTTAAGGCGGCTCCTTAATAAAAACTTATATGTAACTCCAAATCGATACCAACCACCTCCTTACCGATTTGAAAGCCGAGTATGACAGCATTTACAGAGACGAACTGTATAAGGCTGTATCTAGTTTTGGCAACCCTGCCAAGCTCACGCTACTGAATCAAGGTTGAAAGCTAACTTACGGATTCATTAGATGTGAAAAGGCGACATCGTGCTTGAGAAGACAGTGCACAACTCCGCCGCTAACATCGGAGACACCATCTTATGTTCAACTTCTTGCGTGCGCCGATGCTCTTGGGATAGTGGTGGGAAGAACACAGCATGACTTCAATAGTTCAATGGTGCCTTTGTGAAAATTGCGACAGGAGCGGAAAAAAAAAAACGAAAGACATGCTGTCTCCGAGGAAGGAAACCCAACACCAAACAAAATAATAGACGCATATAACGTCGAGGTTGTTTGTCTACCTGGGTTCCACTTTTAATACGGGAAATAACAACACCACCGAGATCAGACGAAGAATAACTCTTACTTGCCGCTGTGAAGAGATTCAACAGCGGAAAGAATTACGCGAGCCTTGTACAAAAATATGAGCCTTGCCAGAAGAGCCAAGGTCCAACGGCATATAGAGCAGATGGACCACCATTTTGACAATATTCCAAAGGAACGTAAAAGCGGAGCAAGGTCACGACTCAGGTGGCGCACTTAGATTAGGAAGAGGAGCTCAATGAACTTAGAGTTCAAAACTGGAAGCAGTTAGCTTGCGATAGAGGTGGCTGGCGGAAACTGTTGGATGAGGCCCAAATCAACAACGGACTGTAGCTCCACTTTAAGTAAGAAAGTTATCATGAGCGTGAAAGATTGATCTTTTGGTTTGGATTATTCATATTCTGGTGGCATTGGTCTGTGAATCTTTGTTTCTTCCCCTTTTCCTTTCGTTCCTCCTCATCCAGGTCTTACCGTATGGAATCCAAGCGTTTGAAGAATGTAACACGGTCCAGTGCATTGGATGCAAGAACCCCTTTCCCCTTCCGTCGATCTAAGCTTGTAATGAATCATGACAATTTCCCGCCATCAACATGTTTTTTTATTCTTCACAAAGTAGATATAAGTCACACATAAGTCTCCCTTTCGGGGAATAAATATACCGCCAAGATGGCTTAATCATCAGTTTTCGACCAATCAACGACAGTAAACACCAATGGCTGACCTCCACAGTCGATCAAACATCAGCCTCCACCAAGTCTCCGAGAAGAAAGGTGCCTCACAAGCTTTGATTTATGCATGCATGCTGAAACAAAGGTTCCGTTACAGCCAGTGCAGCGTTAAAGCAGATAATGAAAGAATTTATTTTTTAGTGACTTTACAGCTCTAGCTCTTTAGATTGATCTTACCTACTTGTTGGTTGTTGGGTTCTGAGTTCAATTTGTTTTTAGAAGAAGTTAGGGATTATTAGAACATTGGCCGCCTTAACTAAGGAGTTTGGTATCACAAACGACGGTGTTGAAACCATGAGTGGCTACGAGTAGCTACACCTACCCACTAGCTTCTCCCTGACCACCGCATAGCCAAGATATTCAGTGGACATGCGTGCTGCAATCATCAACTCTACGCGACCATCATTTTGAAAAAAATCAAGAGAGGAGGATTCTTGTGTTGTTTCATCGAAATCTTCTTTGGTTTGTGTTTGCTATTTATGCTTGCCTGTTTGTTTATCTTATCTTTTCAATTAAACCAAGGAATGCAAATATGCAAATACATACCCTGCCAGCCTATATATATCTCGAATAAGCTTGTTCATAAGCCTCCTTTTAGAAATAAAATCTCAAATCTTTTCAAGTCAATTTGTAAAAAATCATCTATTCCCTCGCATTAAGAAATAAACGACCTTCGTTATAACTCGATCTTTTATTTTGAAATTACAATAATGACACTCATCTAACGAAGATGGATGGAATCATACAGCTGATGTACCTTCATACCCGAAGCAGTCCATGAATGTTAATGCCACCATAAACCGAATTCTTCCTTAGATCCTTACCGTTATAGCTTTTCAAAGCCAACAAGTACCATAATTCCGACAAAAGAAATATACACCCTACATAAGCCATCAAAATAAGTACACACATACCTATAGCGAAGGCCAAGCTTTCTTTCATCGCCATTACGTCTCTAAGGGCTAGTCACATAAAAAAGTCCCAACGACTTCAACCAAAACACACACAGTCGAGCAGCTTTCAAACAGATGGTTCGCAGGCTAAGTGAATCTTTGTTTGCGGTTTCGTATATTTATCACTTTGACGTGTTTGACGCTCCTTGTGGCACAATTCATCAATCACAGTATAAGCACTGAATAATGAAAATGCATCGCAAAAGTTCCAGCGCCGAGCACGACCAGGGTTGTGATTTCAAAAACACCATCAAACCATATCGGTCGTTGGAATCGGAGTCGGAGTCGCTCCATATCATATCAGTCAATATGTGCACACGTCATCATGACCTGTCAAGAAATAATCTTATCCCCTAAACTGGCTCACTCTTTACATCCCTGTTATCCTTATTAGGACAACAGCTGTTCCTGTGAGCTGGTGTTTGCATTATAAAAGGACAAAATAATTTGGCTATCATTAATGTTTGCTTAGTTGTTGATATAGTCGAGTTCTGAATTGTTGTTGTGATTATGATGCACAGGAAAAGGACGAACCGTGGATGTCCTTTGTCATTGCATTAAGCTAAAATTTGTGCACTGTAATGTAATATGGCACATATAATAAATCATTTCAAAGCATTTTGGTTACTAATTTTTTGTTCGTCCTTTCGTTCATTTCTTTCGTATATCCTTTCATTTCAAAATGCTCAAAACGAAATGTTTATATGTACCTAGTAGACATTGTATACAAAATGTTCAGTCCGAGTAAAAAGTAGCCATTAGCTCATCGCTTGTACAGCGAAAAGTTACTCCTTTGGCTTGGAGGCAAGACAAGAATTCTGTTTTTTTTTTTTTCGTGTGTGTCTTCCCTCGTTGTTTTTTGTTCACAATTCCACTGTATCCATTTAAAAGGGTACACAGCAAGGAATTAACTAAATGCAATGCAATTAAGTGGTCGTCCATTTTGAACTTTTTCCTTGGCCCCTGGTTATACAATTTACTTAGTCCCCTGACTTGTAAAACATATGTTACAGATGATCCATGTATATTTGTAAAGCAAAACTCGTAAAACTTTACTTTCCTATATGC
>CAKKXW010000003.1:19549860-19562465 GCA_920937365.1 Sphaerophoria rueppellii | reverse complement strand
CACAATTCCACTGTATCCATTTAAAAGGGTACACAGCAAGGAATTAACTAAATGCAATGCAATTAAGTGGTCGTCCATTTTGAACTTTTTCCTTGGCCCCTGGTTATACAATTTACTTAGTCCGCACTCTCCAACTTCCCAGTCGGTAGTCCTTAGTCCTTGTTTCTTGTGTTCCTTCAGACTGCAGGGAAGTGTTAAAACATTTCTTTTATAATAGAAACGATGCGATGATGGGGGAAAAAAACACTTCAATGGAGTACACACAATGGGAAAATTTACAAGGGCGATTTTCAACAAAAGGTTGACATTCCATTGTCTTTTGTAGTCTCCCATCCGAACGATACTTGTTTCAGATCCTTTTTTCGTTCCTTATTTTCTGTTTTATAATTTAATGAAAATAAATATTCTTTTTTTTATTCCATTATAGCAAGCGTGGTATACATAGTAGGTAGCTCATGTTTGGTGGGTTCTAGCAAAAAAAAAAAATACAAAAAAACTGTGTTTGCACTTTGAAGTTTAATGTTTTTAGTTGGTTTTCAATTTGAAACGACTAACGAGAGAGATGTGGTAATTGTTTTCAGAAAAGTTGGTTTTAGAATGAATTTAGATGAATTTTTATTATTTTTTCAATTGAAAAGTTTTAAATGACATACTAAGTGGGTTTCGAAGTGGATGTTATAATTTTGTCAAATGTGTTTCGTTTGATCTTTTTTTTATTTGAAATAATGGCACTCAATTTGTATTAACACTTGAACATAAAAAGCGGCGGAAAAATGTGAAGTGGTCTTTTTTGTGTCAAAGCTTATTAATTAAGTTGTTTGTGAATTTGCATAAATTTTTAAGTTTTTTGTATTGCTTTTTTATATAGAGCTTGATAGCTGGTAAAAACAAGTCCGGATGGCACTGTTTTTTGCTGATTGCTGATTCCACTCTGGTTCCGTCTATTTGAAGTTGTTATTAGTTCTTCCCAATATGTCTAACTGGGCAGCTGTTTTGGCACTGCGAGAAACCTACATTGGTAGGTTTAGTCCAACGACTAAACCGGATTTTTAAATTATTGAGTAAGAAAGTCAGATACTTCAGATAGCGCTACAGTCTGTTGTGGACTTGAGCCTCAACCAACATTCTCCACCAGCCAGTTGATTCAGGGTTCTCTACCATCATTTTGAGTCACGTTCTTCGTCTTCTGCGAACGTCACGTTGGGTTAAATTCACGGGCCAGGGTATTTTCTTTCCATTCGCTATACATAACCATCTAAATCGTTGGATCTTATATTTTCTGACTAGGTCAGTGTCGATCCTGAAAAAGAGAGAGCCTCTAAACTGCGCCAACTATAGAGGAATAAGTCTACTTAACATCACTAACAAGATTCTCTCTGCCGTAATATGTGAACGTCTGAAACCTTTCGTCAACAATCTGATTGGTCCTTATCAATGTGGTTTCAGGCCAGGAAAGTCAACCATCGACCAAATTTTCACGTTGCGGCAGATCCTGGAAAAGACCAATGAACTCCAAATCGATACCCACCACGTTTTCATCGATTTTAAGGCCACGTATGACAGCATCACAGAGACGAACTGTATAAATCTATGTCTAGTTTTGGCATCGCTGCTAAGCTCGTTCATTTATGCAAAATGATGATGGAGAACTCACGCTGCTCCATCAAGGTTGGCAACGAGCTTACGGAATCTTTCGACGTCAAAAAAGGATTCAGAGAAGGCGATGCACAGTCGTGCGATTTCTTTAACATAGTTCTTCAGAAGTGCAGAACTCCAACGTCAACACCAGAGGCACTATCTTCCAAAAATCTGTTCAACTTCTCGCGTACGCCGATGATATTGATATAATGGGAAGAACACAGCGTGATGTCAACGGACAGATCGTCACCATAGACGCATACAACTTCGAGGTAGTAGAGGGGTTTGTCTACCTAGGCTCCGCTATAAACACGGGCAAAAACACCAGCGCCGAGATCAGACGAAGAATTACTCTTGCTAATCGCTGTTTCTTTGGGCTAAGAAAGTAATTGAGTGGAAAAGCCATCTATCGAGCAACTAAGGTAAAATTGTACAACACATCATCCCAGTCCTGCTGTATGGTGCGGAAGCATGACAAAATCGGATAAAAGTGCCTTAGGCTGTTTTAAGAGGAAAGTTCTTCGGGTCATCTGTGGCCCCGTGTGCATTGAAGGGGAATGGCGAAGAAGATATAACAGCGAACTTTACGGGTTGGACCTAGCCAGAAGGGTCAAGGTTCAGAGACTCACATGGCTCGGTCATGTAGAGGGGATGGACAACAATGCTGAGGCCCGAAAAGCCTTCGACACTATTAGCGAGGGATGTAGGAGGAGAGGGAGACCGCGAATCAGGTGGCGCACTCAAGTGAAAGAGGACCTCAATCACCGTGGAATATCATCCATGACATTATGCAACGGCACTAATCAAGCCATAAAAGTTTTGACGAAGTGCCTAGTGTTCGAAGAGTACACACGGTGTATTAGAGACACAAGCTTCCCTCCAAACTCTGTCTATAAACTCCTACTCTGCACTTCATTGCGTTAGTACATCAACCGGAGATTGGGTTCCAACCCCAGTGGGAAGTTGTTGGCGGCTGCAAAGAAGGAGAGGGGGAGAAGGTATGCATCCAGTAAGGCTTTTTTCAGCAACAGGCGCAAGATGAAAAATTCTCCAGATGGATCAACGGTGGCGTCTACAGTTCCGGTCAGGATGAACTACTTAGTGAACAGCCCATAGGCTATACGCAGCTCAGGCTTATATGAGCGATTAAACTAGCTATCCGTCATTGGAGTTTGATGATTTGATTTGGTTGGAGGTCGTGCATCAATCGACAATCACATCAAGGCTAAATCCACCAACATAAGCCTTATCTGCGCTCTCACCTATACCGAGAAAAAGGATGAAGACACCAAAGGCAGGTTCTACGAGCTTCTCAACAAGACCTATGAGCTAGCTATGATACTAAAATTGTCCTTGAAAATTTGAATGCAGAGCTGGGCGGAGGAAAAAATATTTGGTGGAATAATCGTACAACATAGCCTATACACTATACAGGTAACACGACACCAATTCTGTTAACGGATTCAGGCTAATCGACTTCGCTACGGGGCGAGACACAACTATAGCAAGTATGCAGTTCCCACATCCCACAAGGGGACATGGTAATCTCCTGATCAATCAACCTCCAACAAGATTGATTATATTGCGATCAACGCATATGACACTTCTTTAACATGCAAGATGTCCGTACATTCCATGGTGCAAACATTTACTCGGACCACTAGCTGGTTGTAACCAAGGTACGAAGGCGTATAACTCAATCGAGACCAACACGTGAAAATACAAGGAGAAAATTCGACGTCAAACGGCTACAATTGCAAGAGATTGATCCTTTTCCGATCATGTCTCCGAAAACCTCTTTAGAAATCCTTTGCTGTCAGTAAAAAATGTAGAGAACTAGATGCGAAGCATTTTTAGGGATGCCGGCTCTGAAGTGCTAGGGTTTACACGGCCACCAAAACGAAAACGAGTGCTGGTGTGCACATGCAGCTAAACAAGAGGCATTCATGGCGGAGGCGCTGCATAAAAGGACACGAGAAGCTCGTGAGCTCTACGAGAAGAAAAGAAGAAAGGAGCTCAAACTTCTCAGAAAGAAAAAAAATTTCATAAGAAAAGCGCGATCGAGGAGATAGAGGGATGTTACAACAGGAACCAGGTACGAATGTTTTACAAAACGTTAATTAAACCTCCAGCGCTTATACATTCCGAACTGCAGTTTGTAGAGACCATGGCGATGACGAGCAAAATTCCGCCAGCAATACGAAATCATTCAATTTGGGTGAAGCAGGCTAATAATTCCACCCACCCGACATTGATGAAGTGAAGATAGCGATATATAAACTAAAGTCAAACTAAGCCGCTGGAGCAGACGGACTAGCCGCCGCGGCGCGCCGAACTGAACAAAGCTGCTGGAGATGATTTGGTTAGGAGCATGCACTAGCTCATTTGAAAAAGTGGGTCAGAGGAAAGTATGCTCGACGAATGGAACCTAATCATCGTATGCCCGATCCTCAAGAAAGAAGATCCCCTGATCCAACTACGGAGGTTTGAGTCTTCTTAACATCGCCTACACGGTCTTGTCTGCCTTGATAGATCCTTATCAGTCCCATATCGAAAATGACAGCAAAAAAGCTTTGGGCGGCTTCGAGAGAAAAATTCTTCGAGTGATTTTTGGTCAGTCTGCATAAATGGAGAATGGACCGTAGGGGCTGTTCAGTTGGTTGTGGACTTCGGCCTCAATCAACAGTCTCCGCCAGAGGCTTTTAAGTCAAGAGTGATTCCTTGCTTAGTTTTAAGGTTAGTATAAGTAGTTATCTTTAATTTAAAATGCAGTCTTGTTAGCCTGGCTCTTATCAAACTGTTAAATGTCTCTGGTCTGGTTTTTTTTTTCAAAAACGTCAGAATTTTGTATGTTTTCAAAGAGTGACAGTCGAATTGAATGGATGTTGTTATGTATGGCTTTAAAATTAATGAAAGGATGCCTTATTCAATTCCTTTCATTACTCTTCAAAACTCATGCCTCGGTCTTAGTTCTTTGTCTCGCTGGTGGCTGCGCCTTCACCCCTGTCTATCCAAAGAACCCAAAGATTCAGACGCGGCAGCTTGTTTGCTGATTAAAATCAAATTGAAAATATCTTTCAATTTTAATATCCGGAGTCCATCAAGTGATGACATCCTTTATAAGACGACATCAATAGTTCAATTGATGAGTGGTTGATATGGAAATTTCCATGTGGGAATCCATGCGTTAATAGATTAATAGCGTACAACCTTCCAAACATGGAACTCTACAAAGACATCAAGGCTGATTAGCCAGAATCAGCTGTATGAGTCGGTGTCTTGTTGGCTGTCCCGTCTGTTCCCTTCTATCGTAGATTGTCATAAAAATCTCCGCGAACAATGTAATATTGTACCGTAAACCCTCAGCCTTGTTCACCTATTTCAAAAATTTCAGACTTAAAGTTGCACTTTCCACTACCAATCCCATAAAGTTTAAATTTCAATGTTTGCTTTTTTTACTGCAATTTCGAGACCCTTTTAAAATTTAATGTTTGATTCTGTCTCTTTCCAGATGCACATAAATACTACAACGTAACACTCAACATCGAACCCGAATGGATACGTCGGGGACAGAGTGTACGTCTATACTGCAATTACGAACTGGGTGGCGATCCACTTTACTCCGTTAAATGGTATCGAGGACATTTGGAATTCTATCGATATTCACCATCGGAAAATCCACCTGGAAAAATATTCCAATTCCCAGATATAAAAGTTGACGTAAGTAATGAAATTTAAAATAAAAACAACCTCAACCTCACCATAGCAAGGACCATCATCATCATCATCATCAATTGATCTCTTCTTAAATGAGCAACGTGCTGAGCAGACTTAATTGCTATTTGCCGTCCATTAACCACCCAGCCAGGGGCCTGCTTCTGCGGTAGAGCATAAGGACGACACAATCCTGTAACAAGTCTATTCAACACTCTGGGGTTGTGGTGTTGTATTTCTGTAATTTCCGTTGTCCCTCGATTTTTTTGCTTTCTTCCTGTTCAACAAACATCGGGGAAAAGTTGACAAAACATAAACAAACAAATCCTGTGGGAATGGCGACAACGACGACGACCAGAGGGTGGGTGTCCGAACAAACACAACTAAATACTCAAATGCTCATTTCTTATCTATTCACTTGGCCATTAATCACGCAGGGTAACACACAGAACTTGAAGCCACGTTAAACGTAATTGATTCTCCCACTGAGACCTCCTCTGCGCTCTGAGATACTACCTTTCTTCAAGAAAATAGAAAAAAAAAACGAGATAACTTCTTGTTCTGGCGAAGGTACCCATTGCGACCGGATGTGGTAGCCGTAGCTAGCAGGTTGAGTACATAAATGGGGACCAAGCATGTCCTGAAGAGCTTGTTCGTCTAACGATGCTGTTCGAGAATCCTTTTCCATAGTGAAGCGGTGAATCGACCACCGGCCACACAATACATCTGTCTACTTTATCTGTTTGCAATTATTTCTAACAGCACATCACAACACTGCAAGGAGATGGTGTGCAAAAGGGGTCTTTCTTTTGTGTGTTCCTGTCCATCTGTCTGTATGTGAAGCTGGACGCTAGGTGTGTCCTTGTTGTCTAATTGCATTAAAGCTTCCAACTGAGTGCAATAATTATACCTTCTCCCTCGGGTGAAGGATTTTTATTTCCTTAGTTTTTTTTTGTAAAAAAAAAAAAAAACAAACCAAATCATGACATAATAGCATTTCCTTGCAATCTCAAGACTGTCATTTTCTCAACTTGGTTCTTTTATTGTTTTCCTTTTTCTCCACGCTGCTCTCTAGCACTAAGATTGTTTTTCTTCATGGGATACCTTTTAAATTTAATGACTTAAAATTAAGTCTTGCGAAGGAGGGGGAGACAAAAAAAACCGTTCTCTTTAAATGAAATAAAAGTGGTTAAGTACTTACGTAAACCGAAAGGACCTTCACCTTCTTCTCCTTGAGTTGCACGCAGTTAGTGAAATTAAAGTTCCTGGAACCCACCCCTGTCTGCTCGGCAAACTTGGCTTGCTCATTGCGGTGAAATGAGATTAAGAAAAAAAAAAATCCGTTTGGACGGTTTTGAAATTGAGATTAAAAATTCTTTTGTAAACGATGATAATGATGGTGAAGGAAGATAGTACTGTAAAAGTCCTTCTAAGTCTTGTGGAACAGTTTATGTAATCTGAAATGTACTTAAATTGGTTTTTGTTTCTTGTTTTTTTTTGTAGCTAACTGCTTCGAATGACACACAGGTAACGCTGCGTAATGTCGGTTTCAAGCTTTCTGGGAATTTTTCGTGTGAAGTGACAGCAGATGCACCATCATTCCACACATCATTCGCTTCAAATGCTTTAACGGTTGTTGGTAAGTAACCTGATATACTTCATTTAAGTATGTATTTAACCTTAACTAATGAAAAGTGTTGTGTGTGTAATTTATATGATTTTTGATTGAATGTCTCGCAAAAAAGTGTTGTGTATTATTGAAGTGAAAACTTCTTATGTGGCGTTGTGCACTTTCATTTGGTTTTGTAAGAAAAGCATCAGGAAACCAGGCTGATCATAAGATGTATAAGATATCCATTGAATAAGAAGTATAGGAAGGGGTCTTATGAAAAAGAATTGAAGAATTTTTCTTAGTAGTATGAGTTTCACAAACACAAACGCATTACAACTGGGCTGATCTGCAGTTGAATGGTTAATCTCAGAGGCGACAAGCGAAATTTGATTGAATCAAGATTTCATCGATTTTGCTTCAACTTTTTGTTTTCGATCTCAATTCTTTTTTTAAGACGCATGGTGTTTTAACACTAAAGGTGCACTGCACGGTTTTTAATGTTTAATTTTTTTATTTTCCAGTACATTTTCTTGATTTTTCATCCGTAATTCATCACATTTATTACGCATATTGTAATACAACCAAAAAATAAAAACGTTTCGAAACACGATGGAAGAACTATACAAAACAACCGTACACACTACGGGAACTCAACGAATTGCAGTGCCTTAATATCACGAATAGAAATAATACATCCCTGAACTCGACTGACAACACAATCAAAGTTTGACAGCACATACCCCTAAAATTGACAGCACATACCCCCAAAATGGACATCATCAGACTTTTTTGTTGCTTCACTCACGTACACTGTACAATGTACATGTAGCTAACACCGCTTCCTGTACTTCTTATTCAATGAAGATATCAGGCTGAGTTTCACAGACAACAAGCTCTTTTTGGTTATTGGGTGGTCTCTTTCTTCAGAGCCGAAATGAAGAAAATAATCATGTAACTGTTTAATGTGAACTGTCATATTCTATATTACAGCGGTTATTTGAACGAAAATAGTGATGCCAGACCTACTTTATATTCAGCCATATCGCCAATATTATGGAAACTTTTTTTCCCAGGGAAACAAAAATTACCCCAGAACAGAAGTTTCCCATCGAGAATCTCCCAAGAAATTTTATTTCCCCGGAAAGAAATTATACCGACCTTAAAATATTTTAATGATTTTCAAAGTTATTTTGAAAGCTTCAAATTTAAATAAAATATTTTGTTTGTAACAAATTCAAATAAAAATTATTGAAATTGTGGATGTTTATATCAATAGAACATCGATTTCGCTGAATTTTGCATACATATTTGATTGTTCTTAATATCCCGAAACTATTTTTGAAAGCCAAACACATTGCCCAGTCTTGTCCTGGTTGCCGAGGTATTTGCATCAGAAAATATCTACATATGTACATACATACATGTATACATATTTATATGGAAAGAAGAAGTTAAGCACTGAAACCAGGAAAAATGGTTTTCAGATCACAACTCCGTACCTCGCAGATAATTTTGTTATTCAGTGACTTGATCTTTTTTTCGTTTATCATTTCGCATACCTTCGAAATTCGTGACAATTTATCGAACATTTTTTGTTAATCTCATTCATTTTTGAGCTTTTATTAAACATAGATTTGTATTGTATTGTACCTAAGCTATTGGCCTCTAACGTCCATGGTGTTTCAATTAGACCTCGACCACGCAGAAAGCGGCTGAGCGGCTAGCGGCTGAGTGGCAGCTCTAAGCGACGCGACGTATGGCCAGGCCAGGCACTGAGCGACTGCTTTTGAGCGATTAGTAGTTAAAATACCGCTCTAAAGAAACAGTTCGCCGTATTTTACAGTCGGAAAATCTTATTTATTTGTACAAATTACTTAAACGTATACAAAAAAAGAAGACGATGTTCATCCGATTAACCAATTAAGATCGGAGTTTGGAGACTTTAATCATTTATTTTTGAATCTACGAAAATTTCCAGATAGATTCTGGCAATATCTACGTATGTCTATAGAATCTTTTGATTTGCTGCTTGAAAAAGTGCGTCCTAGATTAATAAAACAAAAAATTGCTATTTCTCCAGAGCAGAGATTGGCTCTTGCCGCTCAGAACATTACTAAAAATTAAAAGAGGTTTGGTTGCTGAGCGGCGCCGCTTAGCAGCTCAGAATTTTGTTTCGCCGCTCGCTCAGCGTGGCCGCTTCTATGTGATTTCATATGTTTTATATTTTTTTTCCGCTCAGCCGCTTATTGCGTGACCGGGGCTTTACGGGACATAAGGCCGCTTCTACTGCACGCAGTTGTTGTGCTGATTCTTGTTCGACTGTTAATCGCCAAGCCAATTGTCTACCGCCCCACCTGTCTGCTTTCTTGTGTGAACGGGTTCCATAGCGAAGCAGTCGCCTTTTCGAAGCGAGTAGCCTATCCACTGTTACTTTCGTCTTCGTATGATAGAGTCTATGGGTTTTTTTCCTGGCCTGTTTTCGCTTGAAGTTCAACATTTGATATACGGTTGGGTCAGAAAAATCCTCAAGATGTTTCTGAGACATTTATTAACGAACGTTTGAAGCTTTATTGTGGCAGTGTCTGTGATTTCCTAAGCAGCACGGATTCAAAATTGGAGCGGAACAGTCCAGGCTTGGTCTTTAAGCTAAAAGAGTTGTCCAGAAATATTTGATTGGATTGATAATTAAATGCCACGGATGATCCTTTAAGTTTTTTCGTGTTGATCTTTAGCCCTACGACTTCTGCTCTTCTCTCAACCAAAGAAAAAAAGAAATAGTCTTCCAATTCACTTCATGGTGCTGCACAGCAAGTTTTTCCCTTACAACTAACTTAGGGAAAAAGTTCCCTGGAAAAAATTATTGGCGATACGAATTTTTCGAAATTATGTTTTTTTTTTCCCATTTTAGAAAATTGAAAAAAAATTGGGAAAAAACTACAGGGAAAAATTATTCGTGATAAGGCTGATTGTAATGCTGTTCTAATGATCAGAAATGGGAGTTCAAACAAAACAGATTTGATTTTTCCTCTCAGTCAAATTTGCGTCTTATTTTAATTGTGAGTTGAGGTATTAATGCATTAATTTATGGAAACGAATTAAGGCTAGGTTACGTAAGGTTAGATAAAAGTGGCTGCGGATACAGAATCCACACACTTAGGCAAAAGGAACTGGGATTATCGTAAAATATATTCTCCCAGATGAAGTTTGCGTCTTTGGGAAAGTGCAGGGCATGTGCAGAGAAGGTGAAAGATTGTTTCTTCTTCTTCTTCTTCGTCCATACAACTCCTGCAGAAGTCATTTGAGGCTACGCCAAGTCGTATTGCGTGTCTGAGCTAATTTGAGAAAAAAAGTCTTTAGAGCGCTTATGGTCAAGTGACAACCATCTAAGTTTTGTGGCTACATACGTTGGTAAATTATACCACAACCTTACATGTAGCTATCAGTATTTCTATCTTTTCCCTTTCAGGTGAGGTGGGTATGACGGTTCTATTTTAGCGAGTTCACCGGGCTCTACAATTTCCCGTGATGTCTCTGTGGTCCGGCACCCAACAGAGGTAAATATTAAATTGCTGCGCCATCTGCATAAGAGATGATCGACAATCGAGGACCGTTTGCGAGTAGGTTGAGACATCGTCGAGAAATTTAATAGCTGCCTGACTTTAAGAGAATTTTCGGATATCCGAAGTTGATAACACGTTTTCTCTTTGCCAGGATATAACTTCTTTGATCATCAACATTTCCGCTTGAAAGACGCTACAATGATAAGGGAGGCGAAATGAGACGCTTATAGGTTAACCTTTTCTGAGTACACACCACTACCAACACCATCTTTAGTCTTGGATTCATCTGTATAAAAATTAATGCTTTTGTCTTCCACAAATTTTTCGTCTTCCCATTCATCTCTGGATGGAATGGAGATGTAGAAATTTTTCCCAAATTGGGGTTTAAGAATGGTTTCTTTATACTCTGGTATAAAACCGAATAAGTTCCAAATTATGGCATGTGACTGTCCCACATAATTGTTGGTCCATTGAGAAGAAGTGTTGAGACTCATAGCTGTACTCGCTACTACTCGTTTGCTGAAAATGTCGAAGGGTGTCAGATGGAGGAGAGTGTCTAGCGCCGCTGAGGAAGTGGTTTTCAATGCCTCGCTTATGCAGAGACATGAAGTGCATTGAACTCTACTGTATCTTTATTAACTCTTTCTTGAATGTTAGGTTTCCAACTCAATTTTTTGTCTAATATCAGACCAAGATATTTGGCTTCATTGGTAAAAGTTAGTGGTACACCTTTTATTGAAGGAATTGCAATTTCTGGTATTTTGTATTTCCGTGTAAAAAATACTAGGTCTGTTTTTTTGAGGACTTATGTTAAGTCCACAGTGATCAGCCCATCTAGTAAGCATATAAAGTGCGTTTTGGAGGAGATCTCAATGATCTCAGAGATCTCATTCTCGAGGGGTATTAGCAGTTCGTTAACTACTATGTTCCACACTAGAGGGGACAGGACACCATCTTGCGGGGTGCGTCTGCTGACAGACCTTATCGTATAGAAATCTCGCATCTTAGAGATGATGATCCTGCTTTTTAGCATTAGATTAATCAACTCACAAAGTGATTATTTAACGTTTAAACACTTAATCAGACAAGACGTCTTTTTGTCTTTGGACAAAAATCGTGTCTGTGTGCCCATTGCTTTTATGAGGCAACACACATTGAAAATGACACGACACGATAAAAAAGCTTTGTCCGCTCTTCGGTTGCATGTGGTTGTAAAGAAGCAACACACACCTAAGCCGACAAAGATAAGACATTTTGTCTTTGTCGGCCTCGGTGTGGGTTGGAATCAGACACGATTTTTTGTCGAAAGACAAAAAGACGCCTTGTCTGATTCGGTGTTGTTTACACTGTTCTCAGTAGGACTATTCTCTCCCACGTTTGGAGTGAATTTTGGCAAGTATCCAAGTCTAGGGTCTTCAAGAAGGAGTTAAAATGTCATAGCAGTATTTTTGGATTATAAGAGCCTGTGAGGGTTTCGTTGGAATTGATCGTTTTGTATTTGTATCTTTAAAGATAGGAAGCTCATAATGAAATACCATGTAGGCTGCAGGTGTATGTGTTGTCAACAAAAATATCCCAATGAGATGATTAACACAAATCGACAACCACTTTTTTTAAGGTCTAGAAAGGTTTTGAAATAAAAATATACCTAGTATTGCGTCTATTTTTATTCTTCTCCTTTACGACAAATTTTCACAGCCAAGCTGCCAAACTTGTTTTATTTTTTCCCCTTGTTAACATCGCATCGTTAAATAAACGAAATCCACTACTTGCCTTCGCGCACTATATGCTATCTCCCACTGTGACACAGACAGCTCCCAAAGACACCGAAGACATTGCTGGCGACAAAAAGTATAAAGTGGATTACGATGACGACACGGCGACAAGGAAGCACAAAACTGACAACACGTCTCGTCTGTCGAGTCTCTTCGTGGGTATGCTCTAAGTTTGTTCCTTCAAACTAAGTCTCCGTTTGCACGTATCCTTATTAAAAAGAGATAAAGTGCTAATAGAACTGTTGTTTGGCAATTCATCATCTAGATTCAAGCAAATTATCTACAAATCTCTATATTCTGTGTTCT
>CAKKXW010000003.1:19539232-19549360 GCA_920937365.1 Sphaerophoria rueppellii | reverse complement strand
GAATTTTTCGTGTGAAGTGACAGCAGATGCACCATCATTCCACACATCATTCGCTTCAAATGCTTTAACGGTTGTTGGTAAGTAACCTGATATACTTCATTTAAGTATGTATTTAACCTTAACAAATAAATGGTGTTGTTTGTTTAATTTATTTGATTCCTCATTGAATGTCTTGCAACAAAGTGTTGTGTAAAAAAAGCGTCAAGAAGGCTGATCATAAGATGTAAGAAGATATCAGGCTGAGCTTCACAGGCAACAAGCTCTTTTTGGTTATCGGGTACCAATTAAGAGTGGTCTTTTTTTTTTTTTGACTGCTTAATACAAGCAAGGTCAAAAAAGAAAATTAAAATTTTAAATTAAAATTTTACAAAAAGTAAGAAAAAGAAAGAAAAAAGAAAAAGAAATACTTCAAAATTTTAAAAACAAAAATTTTAAAGTCCAAAATTAAAAAAAAAAAAAAAAAAAAAAAACAAAGTAAAAAGTAAATACGCCTGTATTGTCAAGTTCGTAAAAAAAATTAAATTAGTTAAAAAAAAAGAATAGTCAGTTTCTCTCTACTACATATACATACGTATTTCCTTGTTTTATTAGATGTTTTAGGAAATACTATATAAAAGCTTCTTTTGTGTGATATTGCTATGGTTGAAATCAAAAATATTCGAGTTTTCGTTTACCTTTCGTAGCATTCTCGTAATTGGTTCATTACTGCCGTAGTCAGTTCTGTGATGAGCCTGATGGAATTGGGGAACCGATCTTAGAGAATGAAAATAAAATTTGGTGTACGAAAATAATGTCGGCAACTTCACGACGTTTTTCTTTTTTTGCTTGGGCGAAAATAAATATTTACAATGAAAGTAGGTACATGGTGTCGAAGAATGTGGAATGCAAGATAATTTGGCAATTGCCCTGTAGTTGGAAATATTTGATTTACAGCCTTCCTTGTGAATAGGTACTATAAAAGAATCTGTCCAAAAAGATGAAAAATGTTTGAGAAAGAGATTTTTGAAAAAGAATGGTAAGAAGCCGAGCCAAATTGACTACACACTTCTTTTATATAATTGTAGGTTAGCCATCAGGCCCCACAGAGACATCATCTTTAAGTTTACTTATTTTGTTAGCCAAATCGTCAACAGTGATGTTGATCGATACCAATGACGTTTGGTTACAATTGTTCAAATAAGTGAAATAGTTAGCATCAGGTACAAAATAACTGTCGGAAAAAGTAAGACTACAGAAATTAGCAAATAAAATAGTTATAATTTTTGAGTCATTAGACGACAGGATATCCATCCGATTTTTTTTTATGTTGATGAATTGCCAAAAGCGTTTGGGATCTGCGATAATATCAAATTGCATTTGATTGATATATGCTTCATAGAGGAGTTTTGAAGTTCTCTTGAATACCATGCAGGTGACGGTGAGGTATTTTTATGTGGTGCATAGGGCACACATAGAAAAAAACATTCAAAAATTATTGAGTAGAAGTTAGTGGTTAAAGTATTGATGCTATTGCTTCCAAATTTGTTCAAAATTAAGTCAAAGTTTAAGTTACTAAAAAGTTCATTTAGTTGGGCGAAGTTATAAAATAAAAAAATAAATAATGTGGCGCGACAGCTCTTGAAGAGCCAAGGCCTAAGTGGCTAACTCTCATCAACAATTCTCTAGGTGCGTGTGAAGAATTGAGGGGACCTACAATTTTACGCCGATTTCGAACGGCAAAGTTGAGAAACACTTTTTCATGACAGATGATACTCTTGGAAGTTTTGTCAGTTCTTCGCAAGAGGCAGTGTCCGAGAAAGATGAAATAAAAACTTTGGGCCCGAGTAGGATTCGAACCCACGATCTGCTTAGCAGCCAACGCACCTAACCAATAAGCTACGGAAACTACAGTTGGGCGAAGTAAGCTTTTCGAAAATTAAACCGATATGAGTTCTCAGATTCAACTTCGGAATTATTATGTTCGTAGGCATAAGTTAAAGACAGTAGCGGATGAAAAATGTCAATGGTGGAAAGAGTTAATAGCTTCTTTCCTCAACGATACAGTTTGTTGCTTCATTGGAAAAGATAAGGTTGAGTTGTCTGCTCAAATTGTTTTTGACATCACTTATCTGATGCAAGCCGCAATCAGACAGATTGTCAGTAAATAACATTTCTTTTTCAGTTGTTACATTTTTAGAAACAAAATGAGATTCATCCTCGGATCGCGACTTTAGAGCCGAGATAAAGAAAATAATCATGTAAAAAAAAGTTGTTTAATGTGAACTAAAGAATTCTATATTACAGCGGTTATTTGAATGAAAATAGTGATGCCAAACCTACTTTATATTGTCACGCTGTTTAAATGATCAGAAATGGAAGTTCAAACAAAACAGATTTGATTTTTCCTCTCAGTCAAATTTGCGTCTTATTTTAACTGTGAGTTGTGGTATTAAAATTAATGCATTAATTTATGGAAACGAATTAAGGTTAGGTTAGGTTAAAGTGGCTGCAGATACAGGATCCACACACTCAGGCCAAAGTAAAAAGGACCATTGTGGTACCACATGAATGTAGATAATTACTTCCTTCTAGTCGAACCATTTTGAGCTTTTTATAAAGCGAAGAAAATATTTGATATCCTTGTTAGCTAGGTCACTGGGATTATCGTAAAAAATATTCTCCCAGATGAAGTTTACGTCTTAGGGGGAGTGCAGGGCATGTGCAGAGAAGGTGAGAGATTGTTTCTTCTTCTTCTTCGTCCATACAACTCCTGCAGAAGTCATTTGAGGCTACGCCAAGTCGTATTGGGTTTCTGCCTATAAGACAGTGTCCCGTAAGGACACGTATTAGAGAGCTAATTTGAGATCTGCTTTGAGGCAAAAAGTCTTTAGAGCGCTTTAGGTCAAGTGACGGTCATATAAGTTTTGTGGCTGGGCACTTTGGTAAATGATACCACCTAGAGTTTGTTATCGAGGCAGTTTCTTTTAGCATAAGCTTACATGCAGCTATCAGTATACCTATCTTTTCCTTTTCAGGTGAGAATTGGTCGCATGACAGATGTATAAGGCCAGAGTTCAAAAACTCTGTTTGCCTTCTATGACTTTCTTGTAGGAGAAAAGAGTTACAAAAGAGTTAAAAAAGACTAGGTCTGTTTTTTGAGGATTTATATTAAGTCCACAGTGATCAGCCCATCTAGTAAGCATTTAAGTGCGTTTTGGAGTTTATCTCTAAGCGTATTAGGATGTTTTCCCTTCATTCACGAGGAGTATTAGCAGTTCGTTAACTACTATGTTCCACAATAGAGGCGACAGGACACCACCTTGCGGGCCGCCTCTGCTGACAGACCTTCTCGTGCAGAAATCTCCCATTGTTGATGATCCTGCTTTTTAGCATTAGATAAATCAACTTGTTGCCATTTTTCCTACCGGCGCACGACCCGACTTATATTTTTACAATGCGATACTGGATTTCCGATCCAATATCGAAACGATTAAAAGTAACTTTTCCAATTAATAAAATAAAGCAAAACGAAATGCACACATCCGATGTGCCGCGGAATGGAAATTTAATTTATAATGTCAAACTTCAAACAAGAGGGAAGTGTCAGGTCGTTTGACGTTTTGTGGTGGAAGAATCCAACAAGGCAGCAATGCAAGTGCTGCCACACCGGTAGCTCAATTAAGGGGTGGGTTCAATTAAACAATTTTAATCGAGGTGATCAAAATTAAATTGATATCAAATGATATCGAAACTAGTTGATTAAAAGAAATTAAAGTACAGGGGCGTACTCAATTTCGAAAATGGGCGCCAGGAAACTTTTTCAATGGAAGTTTGCCAAAACCAAAGACGATGGAAAACCTGAAAATATCTTCAAAATTACCAATGAGACAACGCAATTTAAGGAAGTTAGATGAATTTATTGCCTGGAAAACCTTGGCTGTCGCCTGGATTAAAAACCAAGATCTTTTCGACAGAAAACAAAAGGTTACAAAGAGACTTTCTGAGACTGACAGAGGGTCAATTCTCGAAAGTTTTAGGGCGATTAAAATAAGCAAAAAAAATTACACGAGAACAGATTTTGTGCCCCGGGACACGAAAAGAGAGAAACTACAAGGCAGAAAGTAAAAGACAAAAATCAATCTACTAAGAAGAACGACAAAATACTAAGGTTTTTTCCTTAATTTTCCAACTCCAATCAAAATGTCTCCTCTTATCCCACAAAAAGTTCAAACAAAATTTTTCCGATAAAATTCCCAAAAATTCTCCAAAATGGCTTCTCGAACTTTCTTTCACACGTCTGCCCGTTTTCAGATCCTTTCTCAAAGAGACCGACCAAACTCGCAAAAATATGGTGGCTGAAGCTTTTCCGGTCACTTGGCCCTAAGGCCTACCCACTCTGACCTTTAGCGTGGTGAAGTTCTGTCTCAGTCCTGCACTTTCCTCCGTCCATAAGACTGAAGTGTGCGACAGAGAAACCATGAAGCATTCATCGCACGTGGTCTCGTACGAAGAGTGATACGATCACTCCGCAACCAGTGGAAGAAGTCAACCCCATTCCGTCAATTCCCTTACGAGTGGAGAGAATTCGAGAAGCGCTTTACCGAGCCATTAGATTTGTCAATTTTAAGAGGACACACTTTAAGAAGAATTGGAAATTTAAGAAATCGATTCGGTTGTGTCAAATTTACAACTCGAACCACCATCGCGAAAATCTTAAAGAGAAATAGGCCTTGTATAATCTTTCTAACGTGTTTGGAACTATTTAGGTTGGGCACTCGGCCATAATAATTTTATGTTGGAGTGATAATAATTCACGCATCGTTGGGCATGGGTTATTTCTTCATACCTTTTCCACTCAACCCAAGGATAAGTCTTCCATATCTGTGGAATGCCCGTCACACAATTCGTTAGTGTGGACCACCTGTCGCACACTTCTATTAAAGGAACCTGTGGGATTACGTTCCTAAAATGCTAGAACGTGTCACTGGCTGATGGCCCAGGTTTCTACTGAACTCTTCAAGAATTTTAGGAAAATGGTTAGTAAAGGGGGAAGATGAAACTTGTTATGGTAAATTTTACCGCAACAAACTCACAAAGTGATTATTCAACGCTTAGACACTTATGCCCAGTTCCATAAACAAACACTAAAAGTACTTCTTGCTAAAATCTTTTGAAATTTTATCAGACCCTTAAAACTTTTGATTTTCACCAACTTAAAATGGGAAATTTCAGGGAAATTTTTGTCAAAATTGACATCCTTATGAAAATTGTGTGAGAAAAAATGAGAAAGCGTTATTTTCAGTTTTCAAAATATTCAATGACACTTTTAAAATTTAACGAGCCAAAAATGGGTATTTAGTTTTAAAGGGTGTTTAAAAGTTTGTTTACTTAAAAAACGCTTGGTGAAACCAAAATATCTCATTTTACGATTTAAAAGCCTGTTAAATGTTTAAAAGTCGTTTATGAAATTGGGCATTAATCAGACAAAATGTATTTTTGTCTTAGGACAAAAATCGTGTCTGTTTGCCCATTGCTTTTCAGAGGCAATACACACCGAAAACGACACGACACGATAAAAAGCTTTGTCTATGAGGTTGTATAGGAGCAACACACAACAAAGCCAACAAAGACAAGAAATTTTGTCTTTGTTGGCCTCGGTGTGGGTTGGAATCAGACACGATTTTTTGTCGAAAGACAAAAAGACGTTTTGTCTGATTCGGTGTGTTTTTAGCCTTACGCAATTCTAATTTTGCGCCTTGTGTTTTTCCGGACGTGACTGAGTGTGAATTATGAGCATCATGAAGTAAAATACCATCGACAAAAGAACTTACATTAGCGGTAGTGTTCGTTGTACTTGTAAGGGAGGTGAAATGTGGATGGTATATATAGGGCGGTACTTGGATGGCATGATGCATATACGCAGCTTGTGAGGTGAAAAAGCTTATTTTACTCCTAATAATTGTTATTTTAACGTGTACTGGTTTTGGCATATGTCCGGTGGAAGGGAGTCAAGGAAGGGTGTTTCGTCAAACAAATCTTGGAATTTGTTAGAGACGATATGTCCAAGTCAAGGAAAAAAAAGTCATATACAATGCAACAAGCAAGAACCATTGTATAGGAATAGGTTCAGGAAGTAGCTTTGATAATTGACTGTGCGAACAATTGCAAGCACTTAACGACAGTCCATCATCATACCAATATCATCGTGCGTTGGCCTAGCAGAGGGAGTTTTTGCTTCCATCTGCGCCGCAAACGGGATACGGATCGGTCCTACCTAAACAAGTTCTTCCGCTTTCCCGATCGCTGGCTTATTCTATCCAAACTCAGAATATTTAACTTTGAACGTCTTCGCTCTCCATTCCCTACCGAGAATTGCACCGTAAGCGATGATCAGGGTTGGTTCGCCTTGGATGGTTTTATAATCTCGGGAACAGTCGGAGCTTGTTTACCCTGTTCTCAGCAGGACTTTTCTCTCCCACGTTCACCCAAGTCTGGGATCTTCAAGAAGGAGTTATATTGTCATAGAAGGATTTTTGGATTATAAGAGCCTGAGAACGTTTTGTTGGAATTGATCGTTTTGTATCTGTATCTTTAAAGATAGGAAGCTCATAATGAAATACCATGTAGGCTGTAGGTGTATGTGTTTTCAACAAAAATATCCCAATGAGATGATTAACACAAACCGACAACCACTTTTTTAAAGGTCTAGAAAGGTTTTGAAATAAAAATATACCTATAATATTGCGTCTGTTTTTATTGTTCTCCTTTTCGACAAATTTTCACAGCCAAGCTGCCAAACTTCTTTTATTTTTTCCCCTTGTTAACATCGCATCGTTAAACCAAACGTTAAAATAAACGAAATCCACTACTTGCCTCCGCGCACTATATGCTATCTCCCACTGTGACACAGACATTTCCTAAAGACACCGAAGACATTGCTGGCGACAAAAAGTATAAAGTGGATTACGATGACGACACGGCGACAAGGAAGCACAAAACTGACAACACGTCTCGTCTGTCGAGTCCTATAGTCTCTTCGTGTGTATGCTCTAAGTTTGTTCCTTCCAACTAAGTCTCCGTTTGCACGTATCCTTATTAAAAAGAGATAAAGTGCTAATAGAACTGTTGTTTGGCAATTCATCATCTAGATTCAAGCAAATTATCTACAAATCTCTATATTCTGTGTTCTGTCTTCTGTCGTTTGTTGGTCTTAGGAATAGGATGGATGTCGTTTGTTCGGAGGAAAAGGGTAAGGTATATTCCCGTGGCGACCTATTACGATTCATGACGGTATTTTTGCTATATAACGAAGGCAAGCAAAAAGTCTCAAGGATGTGTACATATCAAACAAAAACTGGAAATGTTAAAGGATATTCATGTATTTGTCGTTTATTAAATCGAGACTTTTTCCGTTGACAAAAATTTCAAAAATATTTTTACACGTAATGCCAATACAATGATTTGGCCAATGTCCTTGCTGTATTCGTCCTTTTGCAGTGCGCTGCAAGGAAGCATCAAAGTTTTATAAAAGAAAGTTGTTGCTAAAAGTTTTCCACTTTCGACAAGAAGCATTAATCACCGAGAAATAAATCGTCTGTCATCATATGAAGCAGTTTTTTTTCTTGTATTTTCCTTTTCCATTTGTCCAGCGTTCCCTGATTTCATTCGTGAATCGAGAATCCGGATCCGCTTTTTTGTTTTCCGATTTTTTTGTTTTGTTTGAGTCTACTTGGTTCTGACATGGTAATAGACATTCAAGGATATTGCTGTGCGGTTGTGGGGGAGGCAGCTGCGAGAGTTTTACTTGTGCCCCATACACTTTTGTCTCTCTTCGCACAGCTTCTCAATTTCCTACCATGGATTAGCAACTGGCGGAAAATTGTGAGTAATTACTTTGGAAGCTGACAATATTTTACCATTTGTCGCGTTTTTTCCGCGGCGGGCGGCCGGCTCGCTGTCTACGGATAGGGAGGATGATGATGATGAGTTTGGTTTCGGCTGGATACAGGGCATGAAAAATGTGAGTATTTGTGGTGAGTGTGGGTAGATGTTATTTGAGAGGGATAACGCAGTTAAAACGGATAAAGTCAATGGACAGCGAAAAGGCGAAATCGACTTCCATTAAATGGTAATTTTCCGGTTGTCTGTCAGAAAGATAAATAAATGAAGAAAGTTTTTCGCTTTTTTTCCAGAGTCAAAAATAAGATGAATCAGCAAGTCGTTTATTTATGTGTTAACGAGTTTAATTTCTGCGTTCGATTTTAGATTGTTATTAATAGGCAAGCAGTATACCAACGCAATAATGCTCGTTTTGACGTTTTGGCGACAAGGGCTTGCTCACTTTTAACGAGCTGCAGAGAGGGAAAAGAGTAAGTCCTGAAACAAGACAGGAAGCGGGTGCTGAAAAAAAGTGGATATGAATATCAAATGCATTCTGGGGCGATGGAAGTGAGAATTATGTGACAAAAGTGGCAAGTGTTGCAGCCACCGAACATTGGGGAAGTAAAACCAATCTTTTGACGGACGAAGAGGACAATCACTTTACCAACGAGTATTATGAAGTAGGTACAATTGCACCTTTACAGGAGGTAATATCGACAAGTCGGTATAATTATGTCCTGTACGTCAGTTCCAAAACTGTTCTTCTCCCTCAAATTATGAAAAGCGATATCACAACGTAAAAAAACAGCGTGCGTGCATCGGGCTTTATTCATTATAACAGCGAACAGCGATGCAGCGAGGGTAGCAGCAGAGAGGGAGCAGAGTAGCGGGACAGTGGGGTAGCCGGGTAAGTGGCAGCGGGATAGCTGGGTAACGAAGAAACAGAATAGCGGATTGTGGATAGCGGTTAGCAAAAGAAGCAGCGAGTAGCGAATAAAAGTTGCCGTTAGCATGTAGATGGTAGTGGGGTAGTGTAATAGCGAGTCACAAAACTTAGGTCTTTAATTTATCTATTGAGACAGTACAAAGTCTGGCAGGTCTGCTAGTTTTATATTAAATTCTACTGTACGTGTGTATGTTACTCAACTCCTCCTGAATCGCTGGAAGTATTTGAATAATTTTTTGTATGCGTTCAGGTGTCACCGGTTTGGATCAATATTGATGGGCAAGTAGCTCAAAATCAGGAGAGGGCAATAGGAAGCTTTTTATCCTACTAGCTGACCCGGTAAACGTTGATTAGATATATACGTAATATCCACTGGCTATTTCAACTGGAACAAATATCTATGTTTACGCTTTAGTCTTCAAAATATATCTATCATTCATTTCACAGCAAAGAGATATTGGTTAAATCGATCGACACTGTTACCAAACCATTTTTACAATCAAAGTTAAACCCTTATTAAGGACCTTAACCACCTTAACGCCACAGTGTGTCATCATCATCATCATCCTAATTATCTCTTGACTTGTTCCTTAGGTCTGGCCCTAATAAATACACTATCAATGTATTATCTCCTCTAAATTTGTTTTTATATTGCAATGATCGAAAATTTCAGAGTTGACTATTGTGATGTTCGTGGGCTACGTACGAATTTTCTTGCTACGTACATCCACACTATTTCTGACAGGCCAGCTGTTTTGGCGCTGAGTGAAACCCAAGTAGGTGAGAATTCCGATCCTACTGAATCTCTCATTCATGGGTGTAGCTGAGTGCCACTATTCTTCCTCCACCTTGGTCTCGCCGTTAACATTAGGAATGATGTTCCTTCCACAATATGGGCACTGCTCCAACCCTGTTTTCAAATTTATGTGGTTTAAGTTCACCATAAGCACATTATTCACTATTGTTTTCTTTATCGAAGTACCAAATTTGGACAGAGCTTCAATTTCTCGCGAATTTGACGCTCTGTCTGACTCCATCCAAAGAATTGTATCCTTGTATCCTCACACTGAAATCGCTATTACGATTTCTTCATGGCTTCTCCATTCGGGCCAGACAACACCCGAAAGAATGTGTGCTGAGATCTTTGCTGAGTTTAACCACCTAACTCAGCTTGTCACCGAGCCCACTCGAATATCGGACATTAATGGCCAAGCGTGTTCAGTTCTCATAAAAGGCGAACCGGTAATTACAGGCTATAAGCTCACCCGAGCCACTGTTCGACTCAATCCACCAATTTGAGTCGTTTCTAGAGTCGTGTGTAA
>CAKKXW010000003.1:19500268-19526092 GCA_920937365.1 Sphaerophoria rueppellii | reverse complement strand
TGTCAGGATGAGGAGGAAATAGAAACCATTTAACACCTGCTCTGTGACTGTCCGAACCTCCAAACTAACCGACTCCGTCATTTTGGGAACAGGTTTGTTGGGGAACTGGATGATCTAGCACAGGTCTCAATGGCAAACATGAAGAAATTTATAGATAGCACAGGCTGGTTCGTTAACGAGCCGGTCTACGTTAATCGACAAGTTTGAATAGCATCGATGCTAACTTTTATTTTTATAGAGGATCACAATGGACCAATAGGCCCCCGTGTATGCAACAGTTTACGCTGGGCACACCCCTCATAACCTAACCTAACCTAACCTATGCCGTTTATCAAACTTTAAACTTCAAAATCACAAAATCACAGAAAGTCTTAAGTTACGGTCTGATAATCCTTCATCTAGTTCTTGACCTATCGGTTGGTTCTGGAAGGAAGATAAGGATGCTGCGCACTTTCTAATCCAGGTAGGCCTATTCGTGGCATTTATTTGATGATGTCAATCGTCGTGGAAATGTACTCTGGATGAAAAGGCATTTAAATTCTCTTATTTCCTTTTTGGATGCGGATTCGAAGCAGACTCAGGCAAAAAGTCTTGAGCTTCAAATGCGTAAGCGAACGCATCACGACAATCCGAATCAAGGCTAAATTCGGCAACATCAACCTAATATGTGCGCATGCACCCACAGAAGAGAAAAAGAACGTCACTATAGACACTTATAACTTCGAGGTAGTAGAGGAGTTTGTCTACCTAGGCTCCGCTATAAACACGGGCAATAACACCAGCGCCGAGATCAGACGAAGAATAACTCTTGCTAATCGCTGTTTCTTTGGGCTAAGAAAGCAATTGAGTGGAAACCTGGAAAAGCCCTCTCTCGAGCAACTAAGGTAAAACTGTACAACACACTCATCATCCCAGTCCTGCTGTATGGTGCGGAAGCATGGACCCTGAAAAAATCGGATGAAAGTGCCTTAGGCTGTTTCGAGAGGAAAGTTCTTCGAGTCATCTTTGGCCCCGTGTGTATTGAAGGGGAATGGCGAAGAAGATACAACAGCGAACTTTACGGGTTGTACACCGACATGGACGTAGCCAGAAGGGTCAAGGTCCAGAGACTCAGATAGCTCGGTCATTTAGAGCGAATGGACACCAATGCTCCGGCCCGGAAAGCCTTCGACACTATTCCCGAGGGACGTAGGAGGAGAGGAAGACCGCGATTCAGGTGGCGCACTCAAGTGGAAGAGGACCTCAATGAACTTGGAGTGCAAAACTGGAGACGACTAGCTAAGGACCGAGCTAGTTGGCAGAGACTGTTGATTTAGGCCCAAGTCCACAACGGACTGTAGCGCCACCTTAAGTAAGTAAGTAAGTCAGTATTTCCTTCTAGACCGTGATTGTACGTCCAATATTTACAAATATGTTGGATGAGTAGCCGACAACAGTGTACGACCATCGTGAGACGCCTTAAACAACGAAGCAAACACAAAGAAAAGAACACATGCAACAGAAAACAGGAATGAATTGTACAATTAAGTACACAGACATCGTTAAATTTAACGGGACGAACGTAAGTATGAGTAGTCAGTCTCTGTGATCGCGCCCCCTCCAATTATTATTTATTCCAGTGCGAACCATTGGGCTGGCTGGTTGTTGCTTAGTTTATTTTCGTCGTTTATTTTTAAAATTGCTTATTCCATAAATTGTGAATTCCAAATAAGAAGTATCGGAGGGAAGTTTTTTGTTTAAAATAAAATCTCCTGAAAAATGGAACGCAACCGACACAAATAAAAGAAGCAATTCTTTCGAAATTCCCACTAACGAAAAGGTACGTTAGCCTTGATTTCCTGGTAGATATCTATTGAATTAATTTTCTCAAGAATTGTCTCTTCAATTCATGATATGAAAACACAACGGAGAAATAGACGAATACAAAATATAAACCTGTAAATTAAAAATATTGTTTTTCAGTAAGCCAAGTTCAAACTTACACAACAAAAATAATCCATGTCAGGCGGAACAATTTTTTTCCTTATAGCTTCCGCCTCATCATCCAATTCTTTGTTTAAATCTTCATCATCCTGGCGATAGCCACTTGACGACACATAAACATCTTTCCCCGAAATTGACATGTCTGAGCCCATATCTATCTCCGGTTCGCCTTCATCCGGAGAGTCCTCGACTTTGACCAATCCCAACACCAATTCATCTTCATCTTTTGAGTCGAAACAGAACTTTGGCATCTTGGCTATCTGTTCGGGTGGTATTCCCACAGTATTTTCAAATACTTTTGTTATTTCTTCCCTTGGCTTTTCAGCATCCTTAACTTCTTCTGCAGGTTTGGCTGGGGGTGAAGGAATAAATGGTTTCGGACCTGGTTCTTTGCATGATTCCAGATAACGAGCTAATTCATTTTCATAGTCAGAGGGCTCTTTAGTTTGATCGACAACCTCATAATGCAGAGGTGGTTCTGGGCATTCATTTTCAGTATTTGGAGATGATGCAAATGGATAGTTACGAACATTGCCTTGTGTAGCACATTTGATGTACTCCATAAGTTGATTGAGATTAGTGAATTGCATCCCCTTAGCATCAGCCATTTCAAGACAATCGATGATTTGTAACAAATCTAATTGTTCTTGAAAAGGGTCTCCTGATATCTGCAGAATAAGTTTGTCATCGGCTTTGAGAAGTGATATTACACTGGATGTTTCGGTGAGTGAACATAGTCCCGTTTGTAATGCATTTGCGATTACGTTTTTGACGCTATCAAGGCTGCATTTTTTATCGAGTACGACGGTTTCGCAGGAAGTATCAGAATCAGGACATTGTACTGGTTCTATTGGTTCTTCTTTGATTAGATCAAATGTTTCTTCAGATGATGATGATCCTTCGAATTGTATATCCGATTTTATAGATTCTTGATCGATAAAGTTATAACTGGTCGTATTGTGAGCTTTGTCAGTGAATTGGTGTAACCATGTCCATGGTGGACCAACTTCACCTAGCATTTGTAAAGCTTCTTTCTCAAGAAACTCTTTAACGCTTTTTTCATTGGACTCAGCTTGCTCTTGGTGCTTGCTATCAAGTTTTTCTCTTTTCATGTGAGCCTTCGCCACTTGCTCTTCGCAAATGCAATGTGGACCCTTGAAATCATCTTCGGTGAGAGGTTGTGTTTGAACCTTAACAACAACAAAAAGAAAAAAAATAGAAACTGAATTAAGGTTTCGAATTTGAATTCTTTAAAATGCATTACCTCATGAAGCAGCGACAATATTTTATCGAAATCTTCAGTTTTGTCAAATAGTTGTTTGGGATCACCCAAACTGGAGGACACCATATAATCCATGCTCGTAGTTTCGGATTCAGGTTCAGAAGGACAGACCAACTAACGGAAAAAAAAAATTAAATTAATTAATAAAAGCACTAAGTAATGCTAACAAATTAATGTTATAAGTATATCTATGCATACAGCTGTATGAGTTTACGGAAAGAGTTAGGGTATTTAGTTAATTTTCAGAAAAGAAAGTTTCCTTAAGCAGTTCGGTTTCCAGTATCTCAAATCTTCCAGTCATTTTTGGATGCATTAACCAAGTGAACAGTTAGCTTGCTTCTTGGTCAGCTGTCTCTTTAAACGTATTCGTGTCAATAAAACAGTCGGAGTTCGTGCTGTGTCGAGAGTATTTAAAAATCACGACATTCATAGATCCACTGGTCCGGATGGTGTACCCAAAGAGGATTTCGTCCACACTCCCTAGTATTCTGGATTTGTTCCGAGTAGTTGGAAAACAGCGTTGATTCAGCCAACTCAAAAAAGACAACCCCCTATACTGGCCGATTGCACCTACCCCCCTTTTTGTCAAGGCATGGAAACGCTGATAAGCAATCAGCTCAAGAAATATCTCGAAGATTAGAAGCTTTTTGATGATCGGTAATATGGTTTCCGTAGAAACAGGCCCATTGGTGATCTGGTGGTTTATCTCTCCCAACAGTGGAAGGATTCCTTACATCGCTTTGTAGAAAGTAAGATTGTGCCCTGATTTTCCGAAGGCATTTGATTAAGTTCGACACTCGCTTTCTTATTGAAAATGCGTGCCTTCCCTCTATCGTTGGATCAGACGCTTTCATTCAAACCATTCTATAAAAGTTGGGCGGATTAAAGCCCGAAACCCACTACATAAAAGCTGGTGCGCCCCAGGGCTCTGTTTTATCACCGATCCTCTTTCTTATTTTTATAATCCACATCGCTTATTTGCGATATCACCAAAAATTTAATAAGATATTTAGGTCTCTTAGACGTACAAGAAATTTGTCTTGCTGGTATGATCTAGCTACAATCTATAAGCTATATCGGTTCAAAGCTTGAGCATAATTCTCATCCATGGGCTAGCAACGTAATTAATCTTTTTGAATGGTAGAGAAATAAGAGCTTTAAATTTGATTGGTGACGGGAAAATTGTCGAATCATAGTCGTCCTTGGGACACCGTCGTAATGTTTCTTATCTGTCACTGTTTGACGGTCAATCATCATCATCATCGTCGACGGCCTGGCGAATGAAGTTCTCCCTTCATCTGCGTACGACCCGGGTCCGGAGAGGGCCTCCAAATTCTCCATGTGTCCCGATTTTCGGCCGACGTCATCCAGCCCTTGGGCGTTCTGGTCTTCACCCTCCTTTCAGCTCAAATTTAGTCTTCCGCGCTGGAATTGTACCCCGAAGGCCTTTCCGGGCCAGTTCCTCTTCACTCATATGAGCTTCCAAGCTGAATAATTTTAATCAAGTCTGTTCCGCGGTATATTATGGTTATATCGTCTCCAGAATCGTCCTTCCTCACAGACGGGGCCAACTTTTCTCCATAAGAGTTTTTTCTCGAGCTAAGTGTTCAGAGTGCCTTTGCCAAATCACCCAGGTCTCGAATCCGTAGGTGACTACTGAAAAGACAATCGTATTAAACGGTAGCAGTTTGGAAGTAATGGGTTTGAAGAGCCTTAAAAGACTAAAGTAAGTACCCAAGGTAGCACTACTTCCAATTCGTGCTCCTCCACCTTAATAGTTGTTCTCTAACTATTGCCAACTTTTTCAGCTAAAACGGAGGCACCTTGCTCTTTGTTTTTCTATCCTTTATATGCAGCCCCAGGTTTTTTGCTGCCTGCTCGATCTGGATCAATAGGGATTGTACAGCTTGTGGGTTCCTTCCAAAGATGTCGATTTCGTCTGCGTATGCCAATATTTGGGTGGAATTGGTGACGATTGTCCTCCTAATAAATATTCCAGAGTCACGGATTGCTTTCTTCAGAGGAGGCAGGCTAGTCGATCTCCTTGTCGGAGTCCAGTGAAAGGGTGAACGGATCTGGATAGCAATCCGGATATTTTAATTTGGCTTGAAACGTTAGTCATTTTCATCCTACATAGTCTTATTAATTTATTTTGGATGCTGAATTCTTTGATAACTTTGTTTTGTTGTACTCTGGCTATGTTGTAGGCGGAAATCTAGACATATTTCCATGGCCTGCCTTAGAGTTAAAATCTGATCCAATTGCCGATTTCCCTGGTCTGAAACCCCACTGATGTTTGCCGATTACGGTTTCCTCGTAAAGTCTATCAAATCTATCAGCATATAGGAGAATATCTTATAGGTTGTCCTCACCAATGATATATTCCTATGATTTCTGCATTTTGTGATATAATGCCTTTTCGCCAGTCTTCCGCCATTTCTTCCTGTTTCCACAATTTCAGTACAATTTCATGTACTAGTGGGTGAAGTAAGTAATGGTCCTCAACATTTGATCAGCTAGTCTGGTATGCCATCAGCACCCGCGGCTTTGTTATCCTTAAACCGCTTGATAGCTTTTTTGACTTCATCAAGCTTGGTGGCTGCAGCATCTTGAATATTGACTAATTAAACTCTCCAGAATTTCTTTGGGATCGGTCATCAGATTTTCCCTCCTTCTTGAGCCTTTTTTATTCCACTTCTCGTGTTTGTGCTCGGTATGCAGGGTTATTACATTATGACGCTAGTTTGGATTCAACATCACCTGAGGCACTCTTGAATCAGGACTTTTTCTTCCCTCTTCAATGAGTCGAGAGGGCGAGTCAAAGCTCATGCCTTTAGGTATTCGTCGTGTCTTGAGGAGCAGATACTCCAGATAGCTGTACGAGCACCTCAATACCAGCGTATTGCGATCAGCCTCGAAAAATTGCAGCGACCTATCAACACGTGTTCAATTTGGTTACAAGTGACTCCATCAGGGGATACCCAGGTGGCTTTGTGGATATCCAAAAAAATGTTGACGTCATACCTTGGACAGGCATTGAGGGTCAATGTAGGCATCTTTCTCGTCATCTGCTAAATCCTCAGTAGATCCGTGACGTTTATTAGACTGATTTTCTAAAATTTCCCTCGCATACGAAGGTGCGTTGGCTGCTAAGCAGAACGTCGTGGGTTCAAATCCTACCCGTGCCCATAGTTTTTATTTCATCTTTTACGGGCACTGCCTCTTGCGAGTAGTGACAAAACTTCCAAGTGTATCAATCTGTCATGAAAAAGTGCTTCTCAACTTTGCCGTTTGGAATCGGCGTTAAATTGTAGGTCCCCTCAATTCTTCACACGCACCCATAGGATTGTTGAAGAGAGTAAGCCACTTAGGCCTTGGCTCTTCAAGAGCTGTCGCGCCACTGTATTTATTTATTTACGAAGGGCGCATAACCTTTCATTAATAGCGTTGAAGCCGATGATGGAAGGTTTTACTTTTTTGCTGACTAGAAAAGCCAATCCTATAGCGATACGATACAATGGTAATCGTGGTTAATGTGGTTAACAATTTATCTGGGGATCGCCATGTGCCTATGTTAGGAACTGGAACTGCGTGGTACCTTGAACCAAGACGTAGACTTATTTTCCCAACAATTTGAATAAAATGACCTCTTTTTCCACTGGTTGCTAAGCAGTACCTTTCTTTACGCAGGATATTTATATCATATGATGTTCCTCTTGTTATAAACGGCTTATATAAAGGAATTATCAAATAAGTCCAAGCCTTTGAATACATAATATGCTTATTGCTTAGGCTTTAAGAATCTTAAGAGAAGCTTAACTTACTAATCAAGGGATTAGATAAACTTACCCCTAGTTTCTCACGAACATCAAATTTTGCCATACAAGACTTGACGATAGTGTCCTTTAATAACGTTGCTGAAAGGACCCGGGGAATCCTGTCCATCTTTGTCGCCTCCTCCAAATGACCATAAGGTCTACAAAGATATTATAACTCTTGTTGACAACTAAAGATTTAATTAGACTTAAACACTAACCACACGAAGCTACAATAACCACACATGCCCCCACACACAGTTGCACACTTCAAACATCCCTATGCAACATCCCAAAGGTATTTCTGTCAATTTCAGCTTAAATCAACTTCCAATGGATATAAAGTCGCATACCCATTTGTTTGATGTCAACATGTGCACACGTTGCATGATGAGACTGTTTTAATTACCTGCATAGAATACAATAAACGATGCTTCCGTGTGACAGCTATAAAGGCCTTTGTATTTTGAGGCATGTGCGGTATGTGCAATCTATGTGGTTTTGTGTGTGCAGCAAGGATATGATATGATATCGTCGGAAGCCAAATTCGCATGCATTCATACTTACAGTACTAATTGACCATTAACGAAACATTGCTCCTTTGAACAGTCGAGTTTTGCTAGATACTCGTAACAGATCTTGAACATCCAATATGGCATCCTTGCTAGACCACCATCTGGGTCCTCAGTCAATAATTCACACACCATCACCATGGTATCTTTCAGCGTCTGTGGAGCATACAATACATTCGTAAGTAACCATCACCGCCAATAGAAACTTGATTAGCTAATCTCAAATGACGTTCAGTTCCTGTTGAAGGAATCCTATACTGAAGTGTTTGC
Source organism: Sphaerophoria rueppellii (assembly GCA_920937365.1). Taxonomy (NCBI): domain Eukaryota; kingdom Metazoa; phylum Arthropoda; class Insecta; order Diptera; family Syrphidae; genus Sphaerophoria; species Sphaerophoria rueppellii. Next base: position 19,518,170 of record CAKKXW010000003.1, on the reverse strand, counting down.
TCCCGCTTGCAATGTGGTATTGTGGTTCTTAAAGACAAAAGCTTGATTGCAAATAATTATTCAATTGGCGCGTTGGAAATGATTGCGTTTGAGCAACTTTGTTGACTATTAACTGAGCCTTTTGTTTGAAAACAAATGAAAGGAAGACCGAATATTGGGAGAATGTTGACTAGCTACGAAATTCTTTGTAGAACAGGACAAGGCATTTAACTACAATAAACTGTGTAAAGTCCAGTGCTGGGTTAAGTGTCAGATAAGGCCAGCACGGCTCCTGTAGCAAATTCTGTCAATTTTCAAGGGAGTACAGTACACGTGAATATGGAAGTCTAAAGAAGGTGTAGTTGGCGCACAGGGGAAGTGTATTAAGAAAAGCACAGTCTAAGACTCTTGAATCCGTCTCCCCAATCGTCTAGCGTGTTTCAGGTGAACATTTTATCAGAAAAAGAAGTTTTATTTTGGCTTAGAGATAACGTTATATCAACTTCTGATTTCCACATCTTCTCCGACAGTCAGCCGTATGTGTCCACAAATAATTAAGCCGTCCAGGGTACCGAGCCACAAAGATATTCTAAAGCTGATGAGCTTGATTAAAATGAAACTATTTTACCTATATTGCCCCAATAGTAAGGGCTTAGAATAACTATCGCCATGTGTAATCTCAAGATTTTTTTTCCGAAGGAAACCTAGCACAGGGAATTTTATAAGTTTTCAAGCAGCACTTCTCACAGCTGCTGAATGCGCATATTGTTAAGCAACCAATTACGAAACCTAAGCAAGACCAGTCAATTGAGACCCAGTTCCAGCCCCCAGCACAGCGGGGTAGAAAGAGCCATCCAAAAACTAAAAAATAACAAGTCCGCTTGCAAACAAAATCCTATCCAAAGTATTGTGTGAGTGTCTTATACCGTTCTGCAACACAATAATCGGCACGTACCAGTGTGACCTTAGGCCAGGCAGAACAACTGAGGCAAATCCTGGAAAAGACCAATGAATTTCAAGACAAAACCCACCATATTTTCATCGACTTCAAAGCTGCTTATGATTGTATCCACCGCCAAGATCTTATGATGGCGGTGTTTGAATTCGGGTCCCAAACAAAACGGATCCAACTGTACCGCATGATGCTAAACAATACGTAATACAGTGTGTAAATGAGTAACAGCTCATCCGAGTTGTTTCAAACATGCGCAGAGTTTAGACAAGGATATGCACTGCCATGTGACTTCTTCACCATAGCTCTCGAGCAGATAATGTGCAAGTCAGGTGTGAGCACTGAAAACACTATCTTCAACAAATCCACCCAGCTCCTAGGCTATGCGGACGACATTGACATCAGCGGCCGATCCAAGAGAGTTGTGCTTGAGGCCTTCACAGTGATTGAAGAGCAGACAAAGCATATTGGTCTTGAAGTGAAAGAGAACAAAACAAAGTAGTTGCTGTCAACAAACAAGGGAACATCTATCCACCTCCTAGGGCAAAACGTCACTGTTGGTAGCAGCAATTTTGAGGTAGTTAAGGAGTTCACCTACCTCGGAACAAACATCAATCCCACAAACGACACCTTAGTAGAGATCCGAAGAAGAATTACCCTAGCAAACCGCTGCTGCTTCGGTTTGGCAAAACAACTGGGTTAAAAACTCTTCACTCAAAAGACAAAGTGTCTGTTATACAAAAAACGTGCTGGACGATAAGTTAAAAAGCGGGAATTGATACTGGATACTTTCGAAAGAAAAATCTTCGATGGATTTTTGGTCCAGTTTGCGACGATGGCGAATGGAGAAGGAGGTTCAACCGAGAACTGTACTAGCTCTACTAAGATGTGGATGTAGTCTAGAAGGCCAAGACGACTACATTGACTCGGCCACATCGAACAAATGGACGACAACGCTCCAGCCAAGAAAGTCTTCTCATCGCAGCCCTCAGGTTTGAGACGACAAGGAAGACCGAAATTACGGTAAAGAACTAATGGACTGCAGGTGCCAGAGCGCTTGGTTTCAGCGACTGGAGAGTGCATACGAGAAACCGTTTCCGATGGAAGGCTACAGTATCTCAGGCTGAGATCCTTCATGGATTGTGAGCCGGTTAAGTAAATTAGTAAGTAAACTCAAGATAAACTCAGTAAACTCAGTAAACTCAGATAAATAAACTCAGATAAAATTCCTGCTTCTTGGAGGTTGGCCCAGCATATAGCAATTTGTCAAAAGACCGCATATAAGTTCTTTGTTAGGTGTCATGCCCGGACAACGCCTAACCGTTGGTTACGCCTTATAGCTCATCGTCCTAACCAATTATTTCTGCAGAAGAGGAAACAATTTCTCATCTGCTATGTGCAGTATACATGCCCTGATCTCTCCCTAAGGAGGAAAACTAACCTATAGGTACCTAGGAGAGCCTTACTACAATGACACCAGCGAACTGGCCATTATAGACACCAAAAGTCTTTTTTGCTTTATAAAAAGCTCCAAATGATTCAATGATTAGGGAGAACCCTAGATTCATGTGGTATCACACAATGGACCCACTAAGCAACGCACGTGGCTTGATTGCAAGGAATTTCAGCCACTTAAACCATACCTAACCTGACTTAGTGTTGTCTTCAAAAACTCAAGTTCCCTTGGTCCTCCTATGATCAAGGAACTACAAAGTGACTTCGAGGGATGTAGCGATTGGGCTATGTGAAATATGCGCAGAGTGAGGATTACATTTATTCTACATTTATCATTTATTCATTTATGGTTGATAACTGTGGTTCAATGTTGTACCATCTCAAAAGGAGAAGGTTCGGGTGTTCGATAGGCAGTGCCCTTGGCACTATCACGGTTTTTATCGGACGCCAGAATCTTTTTTTGTACAGTAATATTTTAACTAGGCCCAATACAACAGTGCTGGGATCAACAGAATTGACATTTTCGTGATTAAATTGTTCAGGATCACATAACGAGAGCTAAAAAAATAATTTGAAAATTTAATTTACAAATAGTACATGCTATTTCTTTCCACCAGAAGCATTCCTCTATTTAGGTAGAAGCGGTTTGATACGAAGAACCATAGATTGGCGATAGCATAGCTCCTTCGTTTAAGTAGGGCTGTGTCCGATGTTCGCCAAGCAGGTACAGTTTCTTTTCAATTAAGCCCAATTATTCGGTATTGTAAATTATTGTGGTAGTGTCCGTAGCTTAGTGGTTAAGTGCGTTGGCTGCTAAGCAGAACGTCGTGGGTTCGAATCCTACTCGGGCCCAAAGTTTTTATTTCATCTTTCACGGACACTGCCTTTTGCGAAGAACTGACAAAACTTCCAAGAGTATCTATCATCTGTCATGAAAAAGTGCTTCTCAACTTTGCCGTTCGGAATCGGCGTAAGATTGTAGGTCCCCTCAATTCTTCACACGCACCTAGAGAATTGTTGATGAGAGTAAGCCACTTAGGCCTTGGCTCTTCAAGAGCTGTCGCGCTACTCTTTTTATTTATTTTTTAAATTATTGTGACAGTTTTGCTCTTTTCCAATGAGTCAATGTATTACACATGTTGTGAAACCCGAAAAACGTTGGCCATCACCTTTTCATCCAAAGGGATAGTCTACGCCATCCTCAAACCTCGTACCCCGGTGGAAGCCCACTGTTTTGACAGTTCCTAAGAATCTGGTATTTACCGTTTCATGCTACATGCATGTCGACTGTCACGGAAGGACACAGAAACTCCTTCGGATTGTTCGTGTTGATATTTTAAAGAATGAGGATGTGTGAAAAGGAAGTGCCTTCTCTCTCAGCTATTTCAAGCGCTGAGAGTTTACCGAATGGTGGCGGTGGTTTACCAAATCGGAGCACTTAGGCGTGGCTCATCAAAAACTGACTTGCGAGCCTAAATTCTTATAAGACCTTATCTATGCATTTTTATAACAGATCAAGTCCATCTTGTGTATAATTTTTTGTATTTAATGCCATTAGCCTGTTAGTTACCAATACATATCATAACCTTAAAATGTAAACAGGTAGGGAGGTGTTGGAAAATACTGTCTTCTTTTCTCACCTAACCCTAGCTCTATCATTGAATAATACTCAATTTCGAAACGGAAAAAGTTATGAAAACATTTCACAGCGAATAACAAAGATTATTGAGAGGTACTCGAGACATAATGCTACTATATTTCCCCCCCATGTCCTAGAACAGAAGTGACAATCATATTATTTTCGCCTCTTACAAGTCTCAAACTCAGCTTTTACCTCTTCTAAAAGGTAAAAGATCTGTTTATCAAAGTGTAGAGAGCCAACAAACAAAAAAAGTACAGAAAACACTTTCGGTAAGAGTCTCTAAATCCACTTACGTTGTTCAAGGATCCAATCATTACGGAAAGCACATGCAGCCAGTAAAGTTGAGGCCAATTCACCATCCGGCAAAGTGATAAGTACTTAAGCAGTTCATCCTGTTGGAAAATATTGAAGTACAGCATTACTTTTATCTCTTTGACGTTATTCCAACAAAAAAAAAGAAGAAAATATAAAAAAGAACGAAGCACGAAAGCAAGTAAAAACAAAAAGGAGTTGTAACGTTTTATCCATATTTGCGCTTACTGTCAGCCAGTCAGTAAAAAAAAAAAGAAGAGTCGATAAAATTATATTAAACCAACACAACAACCAAAAAAGCAGCCAAGCAAAAGATATTACAAGAAAACGCGTAAGTAATTGCTTGAAACAATAACCCTCTCCAAAGCGAGCCACTTAAACAACGTTCTTCTTGCACGACCAACCGAATACCGACTTCCGGTTTGTACAAATTTAATTTAAACAACAAAACAAGAAAATAAATTGTTAAGCTAGGCCCAAAAAGCACAAAGATGCAAACAACATTATTACTCTTGTCTCATTGGTCCTTGGTCCTTACCTCGTTCAAGCACAAAGCCTTCCAATGTTCCTGCAGCAGGCAACGGCTAATGAAGAATCCTTTTCCGACCTGATTTTTTTGTACACCCGGTATTTAGTTTGGAATATGGCCAGAACCAGCAAAAGCCATCAGGATGTAGAGGGGTGAGAACCAGATTTTGTAGGTAGGCCCGAATCATCATTTGCGTTACATTGTGGAGTTGGAATGGCAGAAAGGGTTAGTGAAATATGTAGAGAAGCTATCTTAACAACGCAATTTTTGTTTTTCTTAAATACCAACCTGAGCGACGAGCACCTTTAAGTATCCTTTTGTGAGGCTGCCTTGTCGGCAAGTTTTTTCTAAACGGATTTTAGCCGGAGGTTGTGCGTTATTTGCCAAGCAACGGAAATATTCCGACGACCATCTGAGTAAGTCGTATGGTTGAGTGCGAATGGCAGCTGTGAAAATAAAAAGTGAAATTCTTTTACCAAAAAAAAAACAAAACAAAACAACAACGGAGGGAAAACGAGACAAGCTTAAACTTCTATTCGCCATCGCCCAAGAACCAACAACCATCATTTGCCTCAGCAAACTATTGTTTTTTTTTTTTTTTTAAGGACACTAGAACAATACGAATACAAACACAACTGTTTTCAAAGGATATAATAACTCAAATACCAGACGAATGGAAATTTTAATTAAATCCAAAAATGTTCAGAAAGCTTTTACATTTTTGGTATTTTTGATATTTTTAATCCCGACATTCTATAAGCGATGCTGAAAATATTTTGCCTTCATGGTTTTGATTTTCTATTCATATTAATAATGCATAATGTATTAGAATAGGAGTAGGTATTTGATAAGCGGGGAACACAATTTGTTGCTCCTAAAATGCTCCTATACTGACTCCCAACTATTATTAAAAAAAAAAATTGTTTTAAATTTTAATTTGTAATTAATTTAAAGTGCGAAAGAAGCCCTTTTCCAGGCCTCAATCGGAAACTGTATTGGGATAACCATACCTAAAAAAAAAACCGGAAATTGAAAATCAGTATTCAAAAACCGAAGGAGAAGTCCGTAAGTGGAAAATACAATGCGGAAATTTCAACTAGACTTGTGCTTGGAAATGGATGATTATGAAATGATATTGAAGGGTCAAATAGTTGTAATTTGTTTAGGAGGTCTGCTCCAAGGGTCAATCAGAGTTCAATTAGTTATTCGTTCCTTTTTTTAAGTAAACACTTTTTTTTACGACGTTTTACACTTTGATTTGTTGAGCAAAAAGCCGGAAGAACATTTCCTTAAGTTAGCAAAAGAAGTAGGCTTGGCCTTCTCCTCTTTACGCTCTCAAATTCACTTAAGCAATGAGTGGATGGAAACGCACTAGTAAAAGTTGAACAAAAATTTAACGAACGTTGCTTATGTACATTATGGTTTGCTCATACGGTTCGTGTGAATTCGTTGGTTCACTTAAACGTGCTTGCGGGAGCATTATAGTTCAGCCCTAAGAAATAACGCTCTTTTTGGTTATTGGGTATGGTATCTTTATAGCCGTAATGATGAATCATATGAAAATGAATTGTTTGAGTCACCTGTCAAATTCGATGTTACAGCGGTTATTTGCACGAAAGAAGTGATGCCAGATATATTTTATACTAGCAGTTGCCCGCGACTTCGTCCGCCTTTCCATCGTCCACCGGCCAGAAGTGCGTCCTCACTTGTGCATAATATGCGAGTGGGAATTTTGTTGCGAAGTTATTTTAAAATTGTATAACAGTCGACCCTGAGTCGAAATTCTTCTTAGCTCTAAGCCTTCAAATATGTATAATTTTCCACGTTTTAACAACACTTTTCACTGATACTTTGGTCTTTTTATTCGCAGAATAACGTTGTATAGCCTTAAGCCTTTCTAGATAAATAGACTTTTCAATACAAAAAGAATTGTTCATTTTGAATAAGCAGTTCCTGAGATAAGCGCGCTAAAACGCAAAAAAATTAATATTTCTTGCCGTTTTTTCCATATTTTCCACAGATTCTTCGCTCCTATTGCTCGCAGCTAATGATTAGTAGCCTTAAGCCTTCCTCGATTAATGGACTATCCAAAACAAAAATTATACACCAGTAGTTCCTGAGATTACCGCGCTCAAACGAACAAACTCTTGAGCTTCAATATTAGTACAGATATTAGTATAGATATAGAAGTATAGGTGGATATAAGATCCGTTCGCGTATTTTCTGCACTAAAATTCGTAAAAAGAGGCATTTAAAAGAGCGTGAGAAAAATTCTCTCTCAGAAAAACAAAACTACAAAAAAGTAAGCGAACGGGAAAACAACTAATCTTACCCACATTTTAATTGTCAAGTTTTTTTGTGTGAAAAATTGAAACTTTGAATTTGAAGGTCCGTTCTTATACTTTTTCGGCAGTTTTTGTATTTTGGGGATAAAATTTTGTGATTCTCCCATAAAGTAAAAGAACGCTTGACAGCCTAAATCTCCCGAATGCACAACAAAATTCAATGTAATTCTAATGGTTTGACAAAACTTACATAAACTGCCACCCGAAATGATTGTGGCTAAAATCGGCAGATAGAGGAAATATTTTTCTCCTTCAAAAGTGACAGAACTTACAAAAATTGGGATTAAAAGAATGGAAAAGTGGGAAAATATGGCAGTTTAAGGCAGTTTTAGGGAGTAAAAGAACAGACCTTTTGGTCAAAACTCTGAACTGAACTGAACTGAACTGAACTCTACTCTAGAATACCTTTTTATGGAAGTAGAAGGGGCTTTTAATCACTTATCCTTAAAGAATCCATTCAAGAATCACTGGTCGACTCGGTATAGCGCGGTTTACATCTGGAAATTTATCTTATGCGTGTTCACCGATAGAAGTATTCAAGTTACTCTAGCAAACTACTTCCCGAAAGGAGAGGGGAGATGACTTAGTGACGAGAGGCTTCGACACAACTATTTTTACTGACGTTTCAAGGATAGAGTGTGGGGTTAGTGCAGGAATTTTTGTCCGAGTCTGTAAACATTTCTAGGTCTTTTCGGCTTCTTGACATTGCAAGCGTCTTTCAAGCAGAATTTCTGGAAAAAAAGGAAGCATGAAAAATACTACTTCAAAATATTAATTCAAAACCAAAATACTGTCATTTTTTCGGACAGTCAGGTGGCTATTTGAGCGAATGACTCGTTCTCATATACAGTCGCTTTGAGGGTATAGAGTGAGCTGGCTCTGGTCAAGCAAGGATCAGCCTCAGCGTAGCTCACTAGTCTAAAGAGTCAATATTACTCTTAGTGCTTTGAAGAACAATATATTCTCAATTTTTCTCTGAATCATACAACAGGTGGGATAAAGCCTTGTCAACAGTATTATAGATAGATATAGCCTGCCTACTATAAATAAATCCCGAAAAAATTACCTAATTTTGAGCATGAGCAGTAAACAAAGCTAGTGTCAGAACCGAACGTTCCCTACCGAACTTTATAAATAATGAACGGATGTGTACGGAAGCATCTTTCAAAATAAAACGTCTGTTTTTCATTTTAACTAGTTTGTGAATTATGGTAACCATGCAACAAATAAACAATTTCAAACATAGTTGACAACATGTAAATTTTCACCTAAAATAAATACAAGAAACCAATCAGCTGTCAAGGGAGCGAAAGGGAGTGCAGTTTACGTCGCAAATCAAAAAAAAAAACGAAACAGAGCAATCCGCTATTTAAGGAACAATATAAAAATCCAGTCCCAGCTTACAACATCTCACTGAGATCTCAGCTGAGAACTGAGATTTTTTTCTCTGAGATGAAATTATTTTTGATTCGATTTCTCACTCAGTTATTTTGACGTGACTGACATATGTACAACAACAATTTGAAAGTTAACCATTTTATCTCAATGAGAACTGAGAATTATGTTCCACCAAATGAATTTGCCTCAGTCAAAGTGACATTGAGATCTCAGTGAGATGTTGTTAGATGGAACTGAATTCCCTGTTCAGTGTTCTCGCTCAATTACGGATGGGTCCGTACTCGCCGTCGTCGCCGTTCCGTTCATTATAATTTTGCATTAAGCCTATTGGTGAGCACGAGCAGTTAAGCTGGGTAGGGTATTCCTCTCTATGACGTAGCTGTGTGAACCAGCTAGAAAAGGAAATTGTTTTTTTAATTCCTCTGTACGTGCCCTGCTCTGACCAAATGAGAACCAGATCATTGAAGAAAGCCTTCCACAATGACCTTAAAGAAGTATTTGAACTACAGTTCGTCTTCGACCATGAGATCACGAGCAAGTGAAGTTAAGAATACGAAAGCTCAAAAACTTTTAAATAATCCCGCTTTAATTACAGGTCAAACTAGATTTATGGTATCAAAACTGCGAAATCCAGCTAATTGGATCACCGAGCTAAATTGGTCGTGATCGCTAAAACTTAAACTTTTACTACTAATAAAATCTGTAACAATTTTTCGTTATTTGCAAAAACGAAGATTGTTGTCAACTACACATGTCAGATGTCACACCATTTGTTAGCACTCTTGAAAAAGCTATTTTTTTTTGCTTCCATTTCTCCATCAAATTTACACGCCCAGACTCGACGATTCTATGGGGCGAATCTTCTTGAGTACATACATCAATATCTGGTCTTCACTCATATTCCGAGAAGGTGTTCTTCCTTACTTATGGTGGCGCTATAGGCTAGGTCGGACCAGGGCCAAGGTGTTCTTCCATCTTTTCTATTATATTGTACTCTTCTGGACTCTTCAGAGCAGTGAAAAATAGCATCTTTCCGGTCAATTCCAAAATCCTACTATTATTAGCCGATAGCGATCACTTCCCTTCTGTCGATTGTCATCGAAATACTCGATATCTTATCAAATATCTCGACAACCGAAGGCTTCTTATTAACCGGCAGAACAGCCAATTATTTCACCGAATAGAGGAGCATGTCTTTAAATCGTAATGACGCATTTGATATATCAAAAGCAATTGACGAAGTCAGGAATCTTCCTCTGTTATCGAAAATACGTGTGTTCGCAATCGGTGAATCAAGGTTTCGTAGGAGAGTAATCAACAGTTTGATATATTAGGCATATAAGTTGCATTGGACGGTTTCAGGTCATAAAGGTGCAAGGGTGCCTCAGGGTGCAGTAGCGCACCCTCTCCCTCATTAATAAAAACGCTAATTTGTTTGAAACTTCTAATTATATCAATCTTCCAATTCAGCAGTGTCCGTAGCTTAATGGTTAGGTGCGTTGGCTGCTAAGGAGAGCGTCGTGGGTTCGAGTCCTACTCGTCCCCATGGTTTTTATTTCATTTTCACGGGCACTGTCTCTTGCGAAGAACTGACAAAACTTCCATGAGTATCATCTGTCATGAAAAAGTGCTTCTCAACTTTGCCGTTCGGAATCAGCGTTAAATTGTAGGTCCCTTCAATTCCTCACAGGCACCTACAGAATTGTTGATACGAGTAGGCCACTAAGGCCTCATCTCTTCAGGAGCTGTCGCGCCACTCTATTTTATATCAATCTTCTTTTAACATGGAACTTCAACGCCAGAACTCTTACTTAAACAGTATTGTGCAAGGTTTGATAAGAAACCTGTCGATAAAATATCGTTGAAGCCTCTGCCATATTCGGTGGGTCGTACTTGTCCAGACAAAACTGAAGATGTCGAGATTTTCATTTACGATCACATATAGGTATACGATGTTGCCAAAAAACCAAAAGCTATCTAAATTTCCTTAGACGATGCAAGAAATTCGCTTGCCTTTGTATTTTCCTTGCTACCTTAAAAGCCTGCTACTTCCAGAACTTTATGTGGGTTTTGGACGCCAATGGCACATCACAGCAGTGGCTTAAAAAACCATTAGGTGTGTGCTAATCATATAAACCAAAAAATTGTTATATCTTTAAATTAATAATTTCGCGAAAAAGAACAAAACAATATCTGTTCGTAAACATTGAATACGGTCAATTTGATGTTCCTGTCGATTTAGAAAACATTTCCGTATTCGAATTTTCCCAGAAAAAATTAGATTGGAACTGTTTTTCTACAACGTATTGATGAACCAAATTCATAAATTAATAATCGTATTGTAAATTCTGAGCAGCCCCAATAGTGATAGATATCCATTCCGGAAACGTAATAAATGCAAAATATTATTTTTCAAAAAACATGAGTCCCCCAAAATAATGTTTTTCCTGCCAACAAACGCCACCAACAAAATATAAAATAAATTTGTGTATTTTGCACTGATTCGACGTGAAACATATTCGAGTTCCTAATTAAAGCAGAATGCCATAACACACTCGTGTTTATTTAATAATAAATCTACATAAACTGAAATGCATACATCATGCAATTGCAATCTATATATTCACCGAGCTCAAATAGGATTTAGGATTCACAAGCAAACATACATACAAACATACTCTGGTCTCTTACCTTTGGCATATGATTTCAGTATATTTGGGAAAGTTTCAGGAATTGCGATTTGCTCCGAACAATACAAATGCACCAGTGGACAATTTTTAGTTTTAGGGAATATCATTCTGAGTAAGGATAAATTTATACAAAAAATATTTGAACAAAAATATATTAATAAATTTCACATTCTGTCATTTCGATCAAAAATGGTTTTTGTGTATTTTTATTTTAAGTCAAACTAAAATGAGTTTATTTGTTCGTGTTTTATTTCCGCACAAAGTATGAATGTACCTTTTTTAAACGTTTTCTTCTGTTCAACTGAAAATAGTATTAGGCACATCAAAGTGCGGTGTTAAAGTAGTTTCTGTTTGACCTAACATCATCACCTAGGATACCAAGCACGCCACTAACATACTGCCACATGCGTTCGTATAGAGACTTCAAATCGCTGTTGGTTGAGAAAATTTGATTTGGAAATAAGATTAATAATGAATGCATGGCAATGTCAACCTAAAGCGTTTGTAGAAGCATTATTATTGTTATATTCTCAAATAGGGTGTTTGTGATAGAAGTGTACCTATAAACAGAGCAGCACATGACTGAAAGGCAAGCGCAAGGTTAAGGGAAGTAAAACGTATGGAAGAGAACACCTTTCTGCCCCTGTTGTTGTAAAAAATTATGTAAGAAAAAAAAATGAAGAAATAATGAGTATCTTTCCTTAACAGTAAGTCCGCTCGACAATAAACTGATGGCCATTCCTAGAGAGCGAGTATTATGGCTGAATCGTTTTTGTGTTTCTTCCGAACACACCTTTAAGATAAGCTGACGCAAGTATGTAGCCGAATCGCTTCCTGCAGTTTGCTACATTTTGACAGCTAAGCCCTGGGCATTACTTTTTTACACCGTCAACAAGCAACACGGTTAGCAAACAATGTTCGTGAACAAAGAAAACTAGTTTCTTTTTTAATAAAGGGGGCCCTGAATGACTACCTTGTGGAATACCTGATTTTACTGGTCTTGATTTGATCAGTTCTATTCTCTTGTCGACATAACATGACCAGGGTGCGGAACTACATGAAGTTAATTTTAACACTATAATTGACTGTGTATTGAGTGCAGGCCCCACTTTCATATTCATCCGATTGTGATACAATTTTTTTATAATTTGCACACACTCAAGGGATTTTTTATATCATTTTTATGCCATTATTTTATTTATTTATTATTTTGAATTCTTGAACACAGTAATGATTGGGAAAGACAGAGTGTAGAGGAGAGTTCCACATTTACGTAGTACGGCTAAAAAATGAATCTTTACACTTGAGAGAACATCCGAATTTGGGCTCGAAGGTAAGCTGATGGGCATTTCTAGAAGCGCGGGTATTGCGGTTGAATTGTTTAAGGGAAGGAATGCAAATGGCTATTTCTCTAGAGAACTTACCGTAGAAGTAACGATAAAACAGAGAGAGAGACACGAAACGTTTCGACGATGGTCTAAAGGAGTGAATGAATCAGTGATCTCTCTATCACCAATCAGTCTTACAAATCTTCTTTGTATACCATCCAAGAGGCTTAATTATGTTACTGGAGCACCAACCCAAAGATGGGAATTGTATCTACTCAAGCTTTTCAAGCACCGTCTTAAGACACCCAAACATCTTGCGGCATTTTTGGCGACATCGCGTATGTGCTCGAACCACAAGAAGTTATCAGTGATGCACATACCAAGAATCTCGAAATGGTCGGTATCATTGATGCAAGTGCTTCTCATAGACGGTGGCAAGGGGGTATATCTCGCTTCAACGATACAAGACAGCATTGAGTTTTCGAAGCATTAAACTCCACACGGTTCTTAATTCCGCAGCTTACAATGCTGTTTATGTCAGAGTTCAGAGAGCTTATCATATTTTGCCGTTGCAGTTCCACATCCGAAGAGGAGGGATGTGAGAATATGAGAAGCTAAGGGAACTATCGTCAGCAAAACAATTTATTGGGTTAGAAGTAACAGACAAGAGATCATTAATAAAACTGAGTAAGAGGGTCGGAGACAAAACAGAGACCTGGGGCACACCAGCATTTATATTGTGGGTTTCAGACCTGAATGCGTCCAATACAATTTGTATTGAACGGTTCGAAAGAATGTTTCTAATCCATCAATGAAAGGATTCACCGATACCGAAGGCACGCATTTTCGATAAAAGAGCAAGATGCCAGACTTTATTAAATGCCTTTCAAATATCAAGTGCAACAATCTTAGTCTCCAAAACGATGTACAAATTTGTTCCACTGTTCGGTGATATAAACCATCAAATCACCAGTGGATCTGTTGCTGCGAAAGCCGTACTGCCGGTCATTAAGAAGCTTTAGGTCTTCAAGATATTTCTTGAGCTGATAGCTTATCAGCGTTTCTATGACCCTAGAAAGAAGGGACGTAAGTGCAATCGAACGATAAATTGGTGGGAGAAGAAGAGTCGCCTTTTTTTGGAATTCGCTAGACAAATGCTGTGTTCCAACTGCTCGGAACGAGCCCGGAAGAATAGGATAGATAGAAAAGCTTACGCAAGGGTTTTACCAGCGTGGAATAACACCTCTTCAGAACAATAGCGGAAGTACCATCCGGACCAGCGGATTTATGTTTGTTGAGATACTTTAAGACTCTCGCCACAGCACGAGTGCGGAAGAAGATTTGTCACATGGAATCATTGACATGATTAGGTACAGGCGGAGTCATGGCAGTCTCTGGCAGCGAAGAGTTGGCGGCGAACTGCCTTTGCCTAGTTAAAAGGGTAGCTTTCGCAAGAGCTTACAACAGGAGTGTCATTGTCAACGAGTAGGGACCGAGGAAGAAGAAGAATTCTTCATATTTTTAACAAATTACCAAAAATGCCTTTGGGACATTGCAGTATTTTTTGCCTTAATTTTTAGAAAATAAGAATTTGGTCCGTCGAATATGGACATTGTAGGTCTTCCTGGCTTGTTTAAATAAATTCCAGTTTTCCTCAGTTGGGTTGGGTCTAAAACACCGGAACTTTATTATTTTTTCCCTGATAAACTCTTTACAGCTTGAATCAAATAATGACTTTCCCTTGGGTTAACCTTATTCGGGATAAAAGTTTTCATTCCCAAAATAATCATATTAGAAATCAAATCTGCGCGGGAGTCTATGTTACTATCGAGGAAGCGTGGTGACCAGTTAAAGATCGGGAAGAAGTTATTAAGACCGTCCCAGTTGGTTTTCTCGTATTGCCATACGGTTCTCTATCTCTAGCTGCATTTGTTTGACACGAGAAATTTGCAGATATAATACTATGATCTGATCTGCCTTGAGGTGTTAATACACTGATTCTGTATTTGTCAGGGTCAGACGTAAAAAACAAGTCAAGAGTGTTTTCCGCTTCGCAATTAATGTCCGATATTCGAGTGGGCTTGGTGACAAGCTGAGTAAGGTGGTTAAACTCAACAAAGATTTCAGCACACATTCCTTCGGGTTTTGTCTGATGCAAGAGAGGAAACAAAGAGAATGGAATGATGGGATTATGTACTCATTGTGCACTTGTGGCTAGCGGGATATATTTTTCCTTTTTTATGTGATTCCAATACTTATGATCTATTTAATTTGCTCTGTTTTGTTATTTGTTTTAAGTTTAGTGATTAATTTATATGTTAATTTTTATGTTTAGTTTATTTTTGAGGATTTTTTTTTTTAACGGACACGAAGGACGTGAACGTGACAACAAATTAAAGACAAGAACACAAGCACTGCACAACCAATCTCTTTGGACACTTGACGACAACTTGCCTTACAGTCAAGGTCCACTCCTACCATGGTGATGGTGAAACGTCAAGGTTCTGTCTGAAAAAAATTCTTTATTGTGAAAGTAATAATTTTTAAATAGAATCAAACGTGAATTAAGTTTATTTATTCTTTTCTTTCGGGTTTAAACTTCGTAGTTCCTTTTTGTTCGGCGGGATTTTTACAGGGCTGGGAATGTCCTTTCCTCCTCCGATCTACGACAGTTGCATTTCTTAGCATATGCATCATATTGCAATGACCTTGTTTTTTGCTCGCGCAATTGTATGTATGTATGCATATGTTATGTTAGCAACAACGGATGAATAGAGAAGTTGCTATTTGAGTTCCAGGGTCGGATCGACTCACGCTACCGCTAAGGCATAACACTAGCGGGGACGTTGATTCGAAAAGAAACCTGTTATTTATTTGGCAGCTTCTCTTAGATTTCGTCTGTTTTGTTTTTAAATTTGTTTATATATTGCAATGATCGAAAATTTCAGAGTTGACTATCGCAATGTTCGTGGGCTACGTACGAATTTTCTTGCTACGTACATCCACACTGTTTCTAACAGCCCAGCTGTTTTGGAGCTGAGTGAAACCCAAGTAGGTGAGAATTCCGATCCTACTGAATTTCTCATTCATGGGTATAGTTTAGTGCCATTATTCTTCCTCCACCATGGTCTCGCCGTTTACAACCCTGTTTTCAATTTTATGTGGTTAAAGTTCACCATAAATAAGCACATCATTCATTATTGTTTTCTTTATCGAAGCCCAAATTTGGACAGGGCTTCAACTTCTCGTGAGTTTGATGCTCTGTCTGACTCCAAAGAATTGTTTCCCTGTATCCTCACACTGAAACCGTTATTACGGGCGATTTCAATGTACACAATTCTTCGTGGCTTCTCCATTCGGGCCAGACAGCACCCGAAGGAATTTGTGCTGAGATCTTTGCTGAGTTTAACCACCTAACTCAGCTTGTCACCGAGCCCACTCGAATATCGGACATTAATGGCCAAGCGGAAAATACTCTTGACTTGTTTCTTACGTCTGACCCTGATAAATACACTATCAGTGTATTAACGCCTCTAGGCAGATCAGATCATAGTATTATATCTGCAAATTTCTCGTGTCAAGCTAATCCAGTTAGAGAAAGAGCTCCGAAGAGAACCGTGTCTCAACAACTTTTTCCGGATCTTTAACTGGTCACTATGCTTCCTCGATAGTGACGTAGACTCCAACGCAAATATGATTACTAATATGATTGTTTTGGGAATGAAAACTTTTATCCCGAATAGGGTTAAAAGCATCAAACCCAAGGAAAAGTCATGGTTTGATTCAAGCTGTAAAGAGGTTATCAGGGAAAAAGAAGGAAAAATCCGGTGTTTAAGAGCCAACCCAACTGAGGAAAACCGGAACAAGTTTAAACAAGTAGGAAGTCCTGCAATGCCCATATCCAAATTTTAACATGACCAAAAATTAAGGCAAAAATACTGCAATGTCCCAAAGGCAGTAAGAATTTTTGATCATTTGTAAAAAACATGAAGAATTCTTCTTCTTCCTCTGTCCCTACGCTCGTCGACAATGACACTCCAGTTGTTAGCTCGCTCGTGAAAGCTAACCTCTTTGCTAGGCAGTTCGCCGCCAACTCTTCGCTGCCAGAGAGTGTCATGACTCCGCCTGTACCTAATCATGTCAATGATTCCATGGGACAAATCTTCTTCCGCACTCGTGCTGTGGCGAGAGTATTAAAGGATCTCAACATACATAAATCCGCTGGTCCGGATGGTATCCCCGCTATTATTCTGAAGAGGTGTTCTTCCACGCTGGCAAAACCCTTGCGTAAGCTTTTCCATCTATCCTATTCTTCTGAGCTCGTTCCGAGTAGTTGGAAAACAGCATTTGTCCAGCCAATCCCAAAAAAAGGCGAATCTTCTTCTCCCTCCAATTATCGTCCGATTGCACTTACGTCCCTTCTTTCTAAGGTCATGGAAACGCTGATAAACTATCAGCTTAAGAAATATCTCGAAGACCGAAAGCTTCTTAATGACCGGCAGTACGGCTTTCTTAGCAACAGGTCCACTGGTGATTTGATGGTTTAGCTCACCGAACCAGTGGAACAAATGTTTACATCGTTTTGGAGAAAGTATAAGATTGTTCCACTTGATATTTTAAAGGCATTTGATAATGGTGGCATCTTGCTCTTTTATCGAAAATGCGTGCCTTCGGAATCGATGAATCCCTACTTCGTTGGATTAGAAACTTTCTTTCGAATCGTTCAATATAAGTTTTATTGGACGGATTCAAGTCTGAAACCCACAATATAAATGCTGGTGTGCCCCAGGGCTCCGTTTTGGCTCCAACCCTCTTTATCATTTTTATTAATGATCTCTTGTCTGTTACTTCTAATCTAATAAATTGTTTCGCTGACGATAGTACCCTAAGCTTCTCATATTCGTTTCCAGATTCACATCCCTCCTCTTCAGATGTGGAACTGCAACGGCAAAATATGATAAGCTCATTAAACTCTGACTTAAACAGCATTGTCCAATGGAGAATTAAGAACCGTGTGGAGTTTAATGCTTCGAAAACTCAATGCTGTCTTGTATCGTTGAAGCGAGATATACCCCCTTGCCACCGTCCATGAGAAGCACTTGCATCAATGATACCGACCATCTCGAGATTCTTGGTATGTGCATCACTGATAACTTCTTGTGGTTCGAGCACATACGCGATGTCGACAAATCCCTACACTTAGACCTTTGCTTATACTCTTCGAATCCCATGATAGCAGTCGCTTTGTTAAATAATCTAATCTTCATTGTCT
>CAKKXW010000003.1:19488025-19500059 GCA_920937365.1 Sphaerophoria rueppellii | reverse complement strand
GTAAGTGCTCTAGAGAAATAGCCAGTTGCATTCCACCCCTTAAACAATTCAACCGTAATACCCGCGCTTCCAGGAATGCCCATCAGTTTACACTCGAGCCCAACTTCGGTCGTACGCTCAAGTATAGAGAATCGTTCTTTAGCCGTACTACGCGAATGTGGAACTCTCTTCCACACTCTGTTTTTCCCGATCATTGCAATGTTCAGGAATTTAAAACCAATGTAAACCGACACCTCCTCTCTAGCCCCTTCCTTCTTTCCTAAAGTACTCACCGTGTCAATGGCATAAAAAGGGTATAAAAACCCCTTGAGTGTGTGCTCATTATAAAAAAAAAAAAAAAAACCAGAACCTTATGAGACAAAAATAAGACCCGGGCGTCCGCAGAAGCTGACACGTCGCGACAAGAGGCGTTTAATCAATGCTGCATCCAATTCGGTGCATTCTTTGCCGGGATTTCGTAGCGAATTGGGTTTAGGAGTTTCGGTTTCAACCGTTTCTCGTGCTTTAAAAAGCAGTGGAGTGATTGTTCGGGGCAAAATGGTGCCAGCTCCAAATTTAACAACAGCCGAAACAAAAAAGATTGGAATTTGCCCGCGAATACATAAATAGGGATTGGAAAACCGTAAGTGACATTCTGATTCTATTAATCTACACTAAAATCTCGTTATTCCATACTGGAATGAATGTTTTTTATTAGGTTATTTTTAGTGACGATAAAAAGTTTAATCTCAGAACAGATGGTTTTAGAGGATATTGGCACGATTTGAGGAAAGGTTTGGTATGGTTTGGGGGGCCTTCTGCGAGCGTGGTATGGTTGCACTTGCCTTCACCTCTACCAGAATGAACAGTTCTGATTACACTTCGGTCCTTGAGGAGAATTTGGTACCTTATTTAAGTAAGACGATTTCGCCGAGTGGAGCATGTCTTCCAGCAAGATAATGCCCCGATTCATGTAAGTCGTCAAAGTTTGGATTGGTTCGAATCGAAAAACTTTAATTTGATGGAGTGGCCGTCACATTCTCCAGATTGCAACCCCATCGAAAATCTTTGGGGAATTTTAACTCGCAAATTGAATGCCCATAATAAGCAATTTGCTAGTGTTGCTGAGCTGCGAGAGGCAGTTGTGACAGAATGGAACGCTTTAGACGACTCCATATTGAAAAATCTAGTTAATAGTATGCCATAAAGAATTCTAAGATTGGTGGAAAATAGAGGCAACGAAATTGCATATTAATGTTTTGTTAAAAATGAACTTAAAACAAAGAAAAAGCAAAAAAAATTAATGCGGTTATATTTTTGCAATATGTATATCAAAATCTGTTTTTAATTTTTAAACACCAGGAGAGGAAATAACGGTACTTTATTTTCTTCTCAAGGAGTCACTCCTATTGTAGGTTTTCTTTTAAATGCATTTTTTCGGGTGCGGTTATACTTATGCAAGGCACTGTATATTAACCTTCTCTTTTTAAACTGACTAATAAATTGAATAAATTACCGTACCTTGATATAGAATACTGCCTAGAAGAAGTTGAAACTACACAAAAAACCCATTTAATATTTTCCTTATGACCAACCATACTTCGAACTGCGAATGTTCAGATGAGAATTCTTACTAACTTACTTACTTATGGTGGCGCTACAGTCCAGGTCGGACCAGTCTCCAGTCTGCTAGATCCCTAGGTAGCTATCTCCAGTTTCACACTGTGTGCTCCACCTTAGTCGCGGTCTTCTTCTTCTGCGACGTCCTTCCGGGTTGGATTCGAAGACTCTACGAGCCGGAGCATTGTTTTCCATTCGCTCTACATATCACAACCATCTAGGTCGTTGTACCTTAATTTTTCTGGCTAGGTCAGTGTCGCTGTACAGCTCGTACAGTTCTTGGTTGAATCTTCGTCTCCATTCTCCATTTATACTGATAGGAAAAAAATCACTCGAATAATTGTTCTCTCAAAGCAGCCCAAAGCGTTTTCATCGGATGTTGTCATGGTCCATGTCTCTGCACCATACATTAGGACCGGAATGATAAGGGTTTTGTAGAGCTTCACTTTAGTTGCTCGGGAGAGGACTTTTCTACTCAATTGCCTTCTATGTCCAAAGAAGCAGTGATTGGCAAGAGTGATTCTTCGTTTGATTTCAGCGCTGGTTGTTGTCTCAGTTGATAGCGGATAATAGGTAGACGAAGTCCTTAAGTACCTCGAAGTTAAATCTG
Source organism: Sphaerophoria rueppellii (assembly GCA_920937365.1). Classification (NCBI taxonomy): domain Eukaryota; kingdom Metazoa; phylum Arthropoda; class Insecta; order Diptera; family Syrphidae; genus Sphaerophoria; species Sphaerophoria rueppellii. Next base: position 19,497,850 of record CAKKXW010000003.1, on the reverse strand, counting down.
TCTGTGTTGACGTCTGCTCCAAGACGTCGATGTAAGTTGCCCTTTTTTGTTGACAGCATAAACTTGGTCTTGCCCTCGTTAACTGCTAGACCCATCTTCCTGGCCTCCGTCTCAAGGCTCACAAACGCTCCACTGACATCACGCTGTATTCTTCCCAGTATGTCAATATCGTCTTCGTATCCTTGTAGCTGGACTGACTTTTGAAAGATTGTGCCTCTGGTGTTGACGTTGGAGCTTTGCACAATCCTTACAAGAATGGTGTTAAAGAAATCGCATGACAACGCATCGCCTTGTCTAAGATCTTTTTTGACATCAAAAGCGTCCGTTAGGTTTTTTCCACCGTTGATGGATGGCGTGAGATATCCATTGTCAGCTTACACAGACGGACGAGTTTTTTCTGGGATGCCAAAACTAGACATTGCTCTATATTATTGGTCTCTATAGACGCTGTCATACGCGGCCTTGAAATCGATGAAAAGGTGGTAGGTATCGATTTGAAGGTCCTGGTCGATGGTGGACTTTCCGGGTCTGAAGCCACCACTTCGTCAGGTTTTTGACGAATGGCTGTAAACGTTCACACAGCATGGCAGACAAGATCTTATACGCGATGTTAAGGAGACTTTTACTTCTGTAGTTGGTGCATTTCATGGGATCTCCTTTCTTGAGGATCGGGTTTACTATGCTGAGGATCCATTCGTCGGGCATGCTTTCCTATCAACAAATTTAGCAGATGAGCTGGTGCATGCTCCTAACCAAATCATTTCCATCTGCTTTGTACAGTTAGGCGGCTAGCCCGTCTACTCCAACAGCTTTGTTCGACTTAAGTTCAGATATTGCTGTCTTCACTTCGTCCATGTCGGGTGGGTGGAATTGTTGGCCTTCTACATCCAAATTGAATGGTTCTGTATTGCTGACGGTTTGGTTGTCATCGCAGTTGTACAGCTTAGAAAAGTCGTCTTCTCATATCCTCAGCACTGACTGTGGTTCCACTACGATGTTCCCATGATGATCTCTACAGGTTTCGGTTCAGCGTGTATAAGACCTGAAGGTTTGTTTCACTTTTTTGGAAAACTTTCGAACCACTTCCCTGTTGTGACATCCCGCTTTCCACAAAGCAACGAATAAATAACGCGCTCGGATTTCGAAAATCAAAAATTTTTAGTCAAATATATAAATATTTTCTGTGCCTGGTTTGTTTTCTTATGACTACTGATATGAATGAAATAGCAAATACAACAACCATTCTCAATTCGCAGACGCAGGTCGTATCTCCATATGAATGGACCTTAAAAGAATTTTTCGCAGACGCAGAAGATCGTTTGTTTTTGCAAGAATTTTTTTGAATCTTGATTGTTCTCGTTTCAAAGCAAAAAAACAAAACTTAAACATCCTCTTAGATAAGAAAACATTCAACTTCATTACCTTCCTAATGAGAGTTTCAGAGCTATTTCTTTCCATACCTGGAAAAACTTACACAAACCTCTTCCGACTATGAAATAAGTTTTCTATTTCCAAAGTGTCACCTATATTCAACATCTGTAACTTAACCATTCCCACTTCTCTTCTCAATCTCAATTTCAATCGCATAGGACAGTTTTGATTGAAACACGAGTTGCTTTTTTTTTGCAGATCTCTCAAAAGTGCCTCCATAGCAAGGCACCTTCACCACCAGCAGAGCTCCACCACAACACTCCATATTTGCAAACATCATTATAAATCAATTCTGACAGATGACATATCGAAAAGAACAAAACTCAACAACGAGGAAATTCCTAATGACAGCCCAAGCTCAAAGCAAACATACGCATGTAGATGCCGTAGCTTAGCTCGTAGGTATTGATCAATCAATGTCACCTGTCTAAAGCAAATCTATAAACAATATGATGCCATTATAATTTGTCCTGCAACAAACATTCATACACTCACAATCCAATAGACATATGTTCCGTTTTCTTTCGTGAATGATTTTTCTTTTCCATGCGCTGAAATCAGCAAGCGAAAGAAAGAATCCTTGATGAAAACTCATGGTGTTGTGTCTATTTTTGAAATATTTACCTTGTATTTCCTCTCTAGCCAATAATTCCCTATCGAGAGAAGATTGAAGGGGGGATGAAGCAAAAACAACAAAAAAACAACAATATGGTGGTTGGGCTGTGATTGAAATCAAATTTCAAACAGAAAAGAGATTTGTGCATTTTTTTTTTAAAGGAAAACGAAAAAACGCTTAGATATTCTGACATCAAAAAATTCTGCATGACTGATGGCCAAACTAGACAGGAATTGGACCGAGATCCAATTCGCACATATCCTGCTTGAGATATGGACTTTGTTGTAAAAAAGCTGTTGCGTTATTGTTCCGTATTTCCTGAAGTGTGTGTCTAGAGTGTTATGTGGAAACGCAAGCATATAAACTGAACAGGACAGGTTTGATAGACGACAGCAGGGTGCAAATTGCCCTGTCAGTTGCACATGGGATTGGATGCTGGTAAGTGCGAGATTTTCGTTTGCAGGAATTCGATTTGAAGGGCACCTGTGGATCTGATTCTAACACGATACGGGAGTCGAAATGAACGAACAACTTTAAAAAAAATAAATAGGGGCGACTTTTTTTTAGTTAACGAACAAAGACGAACAATAAACTTATAAGATTTTGTTCGTTTTATATTGGGATATAGATGAGTGTTTGATAAATTAGTAATTTAAAGCGAAATGTTACTCCAAATGTAGAGAGAGCTATGTTAAGCTTCATTAATAATGTGAGTTTGCTGTGGCGTATACGCTCCTTTTTGTTCTCATAAGAATATCCTCTAAAAACTAAAATTATTCATCAAAAGAGAACACTAACATCATCAGTTCATCAAATCTATTCCCCTCACTTCCGAACATTACTTATATGTGACTGCTGTTTTTAATTAGTGTTTCTTTTCTCTATTTTCATTTTCATTCTGAAGACGTCCATTCGTCCGTTTGTTTATTTGCAATCCTTGTCCTAAGGACTAATTGCAAATGAAAGCAAAAAACAATTTCATCGTTTATAATACTTTCTTCCCACTCCAAACTTTTCTCACATCCTCTCAAGTTTCATCAAACAAAACCATTCATAAATTTCATTACCGTAAGGGATCTCTTCAAACATACATTTTTTCGTTCTCCAAAGTCCATCATAAAACTAAGTACATCAAGATTCTAAACCACAAAGAATCAGAAACATATTCTGCTAGTCATCTAAGGAAAAAAAAAATAGAAAAACAAAAACAAACGAGGAAACTCTTTTCATATTAAGTCTCTACCATCTTACAAAGGACGAAAAAGTCTCCTCATATGAAATCTCTTCAACTCATAAATGCATGTTTTGTAGGCAACTTTTATAATGCTGACAGTTGGCTTGAGTTGGGGCAGGATCGAATTTTTTTCGTATATATTCATGTTGTCACAAGGTGTTGAAGTTGCCGTTGTGCGTTTATCAATTTAATCAAAAATGTGTTCAAAATTCATAAAATTAAATTTGCCTTAGTGATTGACAAAAAATATAACATTCCTGAAAATTAAGACTGGGTCAACTGGTCACAACTGGCTAGTTCTGTGCTTAACCAGATTACCAAAAATTGAAAAAAAACATTGGCAACAATCGCTCTAGCCGTGGCTGAACCATTACCATAATTATAGAATTATTCAAGAAACTCGAATTAGAATCTATATTTTTTTTCGGATCTCGTTTGTTTCTACAATTTATTCTCAGAAATTCACAAATCACCGAAAAGACGCAAACAACTTATCAAGATGAAGTTTATCGTTGATGACGTTTTGAGATGCTTTCTGGCTAAAAGAAACTAGCAATGTCCTATGAGGCGCATGTTACAGTGTATCCTGTATGGGATCGTTAAACCTTAGCCCTCAAACTGTCCTATATTAGCGGTACAACAAACTGGGGGCATGTTATATAGCCAAAGTGTTAATTACATAGAAAGAGTAAGTTCATTTGAATCCAAGTCGTGCGTCATGACTTGTCTATTATTTTATCTGTCATCATGAACAGTCTCTTGCTATTAACTTACAAAACTTCCGGGAGTATCAATTTTGCATGATATTGATATTGATATTTGTCCCACCATAGCAAAAGGGAACCGGCATGCAAACGGCGTTTCCGATAAAATTGCTTTTACTTACTTATACGGCTCACAATCCATGAAGGATCTCAGCCCGAGATATTACAGCCTTTCATCGTGAACGGTCCCACGCGTGCTTTCTCCAGTTCGTAGGTCCGGTCTTCCTTGACGTCTCGAGCCTGGGGCTGGGATGAGAAGACTTTCTTGGCTGGAGCGTTGTCGTCCATTCGCTCGATCTGACCGAGTCAATGTAGTCGTCTTTTCTTGGCCTTCTGAACTACATTCACATCTTGGTACAGTTCGTACAGTTCTCGGTTGAACCTTCTTCTCCAGTCGCCATCGTCGGTACCGTAGAATAGGATCGATTAAATAAAAGTTTTGTACAGCAGACACTTTGTCTTTTGAATCCAGTTGTTTGGCCAACCCGAAGCAGCAGCGGTTCGCTAGGGTAATTCTTCTTCAGATCTCCACTAAGGCGTCGTTTGTAAGATTGATGTTTGTTTCAAGGTAGGTGAACTCCTTAAACACCTCGAAATTGCTGCTGCCAACAGCGACGTTTTGTCCTTGTCGGTGAACAGATGTTGCTTTGATTGTTTCGTTCTCATTCACTTCAAGACCAACGAGTTTCGCCTGTTCTTCAATCGCTGTGAAGGCCTCAAGCACAGATCTCTTGAATCGACCGATGATGTCAATTCCGTCCGCAAAGCCTAGGAGCCGAAAGGATTTATTGCTATAGGACTACGTCGAAGAAGTCACATGACAGCCCATCTCCTTGTCTAAACCCTGCGCATTTTTGAAACAACTCGGATGAGCTGTTCCCCGTTTGGACACTGCACTGCATATTATATAGTGTCATGCGTTACAGCTATATCAGATTATTCGGGATCCCGAATTCAGACATCGGCATCATAAGCTCTTGACTGTGGATGCTTTCATAAGCAGCTTTGAAGTCGATGAAAAGATGGTGGGTTTCGATTTGAAATTCGTTGGTCTTTTCCAGGATCTGCCTCAGTGTGAATATTCGGCCTATCGTTGTTCTGACTGGCCTTAAGCCACACTGGTACGTGCCGATTATTGTGTTGCAGAACGGTTTAAGACGCCTACATAGTACGATGGATAAGATTTTGTAAGCAACATTAAGCAGCGATATGCCACGGTAGTTTTTATCGACCGGTCAGTGGGCATGCATTCTCTCATCCCTCACTTTGTTTATGACCTGGTGCCTGCGGTTCATTAAAACACCTCTTCCATATTTAAAGAGTTTCGCAGGTGTGCCATCCGACCCGATTGACTTATTATTTTTAAGCTTTTGGATGGCTCTTTCTACCTCTTCTGCGCTGGGGGCTGGGACTGGGTCTTCATTGACTGGTCTTGCTTCTCTTTCGTCATTAGTTCGCTCGACATTCATCTACAATTTCCTGTGCTTCGGTCACTAGGTTTCTTCACTGTTTCGAAGAGCCTGTGTCCCGGTTCTGAAACCAGAAGCTAATTGCTTCGACCTTTGAAAGAAACGCCGGGTGTTGTTCAAGGCCCGGGACTCTTCGAGCTGAGAAACTGCAGATGCTCTTTTCTTCCTTCGCAGGTTCTAATTCTCTTTTCTCCTTTTTGTTCGCTGCTCTTCTCTTGCTGTTCTTGTTTTCCGATGCAGCATCAGCAAACGTGCATTTTACGTCTCTCTTTTCAATAACGCGCACTCATCATCATACCACGGGTTCTTTTTCGGGGGTAGCTGGTAACATATGTTTGTCTCGGCTACATTTTTTATTATTTCGCGATATTGGTTCCACAAGGTGTTGACACCTGTGGTATTTGGGAGGACGGCGGAGAGTAGCTCACTCAGGCGTTCCAAGACAACCGATGTTGAACTTCTTTCTTTGGGCCGCACGTGTTTTTTTGTCGTTTGGTAGTAGTGCTCTAAGCTAAGCCACTACCATAAAGTGGTCAGAGTCTACATTTGCTCCTTGGAAAGTGTTCAAGATGTTGGATGCGTGCCTTGTGCCGATTAGCACATATTGTCGATTTGGTTGGTCGTTCGACCATCCGGAGATGGCCAGGTTGCTGTGTAGATATTTCGTCTTGGAAACCTAGTGCTACTTATCACGGTATTACGAGCTGCAGCAAAGTGGATTAAACAGAAGGCGTTATCTGTTGTAACTTCGTGGATTCCCGATTTTTGCATTGACATCTCCGAGTATGAGGGCCCTGCAAATTTGTTGGGTCGTTGGTAAAGTGCTCGTGCTTACAAGTTTCGCAAGTTATATTTAGTGATATAACCAGTACCCGCTGGTTAACACTTGGGGGTAAAGTAAGCACTTTCTTTTGGTAATACATAGCTTGAACAATCAATCTTTTCCATTTCTATATTGCCAGTCCATGTCACATAACTTGTGTACTTAGGGAAGCAGCCCAAAACCTTCAAGTCCATGTTTCTTATCAAACTAGAGAAGAGTTGGTTACCCTGTCAGGCATTAAAAATCACTAGCTGGGCTGAATGCATGTAAGCCATCTCATTGATATATAAGGCCGCCCTCACAATTCTATCTATATTCAAACAGATACAAAACCGCCCTTAACACTGACACGTTATTCTTTAGGTTCGTCATCATATCATCGGTTGCCTTCATAGTCGTCTATCACCGGCAGCAAAACGAACCAAAAACGTGAAAGGAAATCCTGATGAATAAATAATTTGTATGCATTGAAAAGTTTATTATATGAGCGCCAAGTCCCCTCTTGTGTCGCCCTCAATATGATATACGAGCACATTGATGATGATGATGATGATGGTGGGCTGCACAGCCGAGCCGGAGTCAATTTCGTTCAATGATCTTTTACAACACACATTCTCAATGCATTTGTTGTAATAATATTTATTTAGTCCAACACTAAAACACCCTGTAGTTATATCGTGTCTCTTCATTTTTCATACATTTGCGAGTTTCCACTTTCAATTGCACTCTTCCAGGCAATGATGTGTGTGGTTTCGAAAAATTATATTTCTACGAGTTTGAGTGAACCTATATAAACATAGTTGATGTGCAATGAATTGCATTGGGACAAGAAAAAGAAAAGAATTCTAAGGACATGGGAGATGTTTTGCCTTTTGTATCCTTTAGGTAAATAGTTTGGCCCGAATGCTTGGCACCATTAATTTATGGCAAGTTTGAGGAGATGATTTTTTTTTGTCTTCTTCTTTTTACAGTTTAAAAATAAAAGGAAGTTGGGAGGAGTGTTTTCGAGCTATTCAATTTGGAAAATTTTTCATCGGAAGTTGGAAGCAACTCTGGGGCAACATGGAAAACTCGTTCTTTCAATTGAAAATCGAAATGAATGCGACATGTACCATGAATGATGATTATACGAGTTCATGTGTTTCTTTTTTTTGGTTTCTGTTGAAGACTCAACAAGAGTTGAATATATACAATAAATCTCGGCAGAAGGAAGATGGGTAAAAGTTTTCAACCAGTTTCATGCATTTCGAGTGCTAATTTGAATGTGAAAACTGAGAAATTGTATTTTCGAATCCTTGAAATCATGTGTGCGGCAGAAGACGAGATTTGAATCCGTTTTTCGTATTGGAACACATTCCCATACAATTTGGGTTCTTTGAAATTTTGATACGTGATTATGATTATTGGGATTAAAAGAATTATCCTTGAATGGATGGGAGAGAGATCGTGATTTACATTTCTGAAATGTTCTTGTTACTTGCGCTGGCTATAGATAGAGTCAAAGTTAAATAACTACTTAGGTAAAACATATTGGCCTCTAGCGAAAGTCTACAAAATGTTGATATCTGTTTGAAAAAAATAATCCAGAGATATGATTCAGGTTTTCTAACCGATGACTGTCCACTCTTTTGTCCAATTCAGAACGTTGACAATTCGTTGAGCAATACTTTTCTTTTTATGACAAAATCATCGGTCGTTCTAGTGTCAAAATTCAATTATCCGTGCTCTTTCTTTGTCATAAAAGACTTGTTTCCATTATTTCTCGTGGTCGTTGCTAGATGGTAGATGAAAACCAACTATCCTTTGAACCACCCGAAATAGTTACAGATGGTCTTGTTTAAATGTAGCCTTTCAGTACCTAGTTAATAATATAAAAATAAAAAATTGTATATACACACATATTGTTTCCTCTACGTATAGACTGTCGGTGTGAAGTGTCCATCCACTACATTATGAGTTATCCATTTATGTATATATATTATCACTTAACGAAAGAAACCATGTTTATTATGTATAAGACAAACAAGCGAACGAACGAGTCAGTTGTAGAATGACCGTCCTCGTGAACGCACGCAAATAAAGGTTTACAATATTCTTTTAAAATAAAAAAGAGTTTTTTTTTATTTAAATTAAAGAAGTTTTCACTACTGAAGAACGCTTACATAAAGTTGTTTCAGACTAGTTGCATGACATGATGAAAAATAAATTTAAGGAGGAGGAAGAGCTAAACACTGGACTGCAGATCAGTTAATCGACTCATGTTTATTTTTTTTAAGCGCGGCTCTTATAAAAATAAAACGAATAATGGGTGATAAAGGGGTAGAACAAAAATTAGGTTTGTAGGCAGCTGAAATATTTTGTTCGTACCTATGTATGATGTGTGATGAGACCAGACGATCCTAGAAATTATTAAGGATGGTTTTCAACTGTAGTGTTTATGGGAACTTGACATTAGTGTAGGTTAGGTTACGTTAAACTTAGATCACTTTGACAAAATTCAGCAGGCAATTGCCTGGCAGTTCTGATAACTCTCATAGTTCGTTAAAAAAGTAGTTGCCAAGTGCTGCTCTATTTCGTTGCCGCAGCCTCTAAATAGGTCGTAGGTGTTGAGATAGATTTTCCTTTTGTGGTAGCCAAAGTAGGTTATGTTCCGTTATAACGCGTATAACAGATCTTAAGGAGGTTTTTTTTGAGAAGTAAGAGTTTCCTGGTGTTACCGTAGTTTTCTAGGAGGTTTAATCCATCGTTTGTTTTTTTAATAACACTGCTGAACATTAAGGGGTTCTGATGTTATGCTAGAGGAATCAAGTACTGAACCCTCTCTTGCAAGCTCTTCCGCTTTTTTGTTGCCAGGCACACCACTGATGTGACCGGGAAAACAGCAGGGTCTTACACAGTCTATGATACGTATCAAGAACCCTTAGCTCTTCGGGACAGAAATAAATAAATATTTTTTTTTTTTTGTAATATGCACTTGAGTGTGTGCATATTACAAAAAAAAAAAATATTTATTTATTTGTATAAGGGTTTTTCTACCCTTATTATGCCATAGACACAGTGAGTGCTTAAGGAAAGAGGGTAGGGGTTGGAGAGGAGGTGCCGGTGTACATTGGTCTTATATTCATGAACTGCAATGGTCGGGAAAGACAGAGTGTGGAAGTGAGTTTCACATTCGCGTAGTACGGCTAAGGAACGATTCTCTATACTTGGACGTACGACCGAAGTTGGGCTCGAGAGTAAACTGATGGGAATTCCTTGAAGCGCTGTTAAATATGTTGAAAAGAAAAGTCGACCGTCGCGGTTGGTTGTTCTGTTAAAACTCAACTTGAATTCCAGAGACCAACCTGGAACTTCATAAACTTCCAAAATGCATTACTCAGCTTTGACCTGCTGAGTTGCATTCTGGAAATTGGCTTGACCCACTGAGCGTTGTGTCACATTAAGTGTGACACAAAGTTGCTGTTCTGCATTATAGATCGGAAGAGCAC
>CAKKXW010000003.1:19466777-19477042 GCA_920937365.1 Sphaerophoria rueppellii | reverse complement strand
TCTTCGGAGCTCTTTCTCTAACTGGATTAGCTTGACACGAGAAATTTGCAGATATAATACTATGATCTGATCTGCCTAGAGGCGTTAATACACTGATAGTGTATTTATCAGGGACAGACGTAAGAAACAAGTCAAGAGTGTTTTCCGCTTGGCCATTAATGTCCGATATTCGAGTGGGCTCGGTGACAAGCTGAGTTAGATGGTTAAACTCAGCAAAGATCTCAGCACACATTCCTTCGGGTGTTGTCTGGCCCACGGGTGTTGTTCTGGAGAAGCCACGAAGAATTGTGTACATTGAAATCGCCCGTAATAACGATTTCAGTGTGAGGATACAGGGAAACAATTCTTTGGATGGAGTCAGACAGAGCGTCAAATTCGCGAGAAGTTGAAGCTCTGTCCAAATTTGGGCTTCGATAAAGAAAACAATAGTGAATGATGTGCTTATTTACGGAAAACTTAAACCACATAAAATTGAAGAAAGGGTTGGAGCAGCGTCCATACTGTGGTAAGAATTGATAAGCAACATCATTCCTAATGTAGACGGCGAGACCATGGTGGGAGAAGAATAAAGGCACTAAGCAATACCCATGAATAAATTCAGTAGGGTCGGAATTCTCACCTACTTGGGTTTCACTCAGCGCCAATACAGCTGGCCTGTTCGAAATAGTGTGGATATACGCAGCAAGAAAATTAATTCTTAACCCACGAATATTACAATAATCAACTCTGAAATTATCAGTCATTACAAGTAAAAACAATAAAAAGACCAAAACAGACGAGATCCAAAAGAGTTACTGAAAAAGAAAATTGGGATATCTGTCCCACTATCTAATTATCTATGTTAGTTTTTGCTTATAGATCCGGGCACACGTCTACTGGTCGTGACTCTAACTGAATTCCTAGGGTTGGCAGCTGACGTGTTGTTGACAAGGTTGCTGGATGTTTTGTTGACAAGGTTGGCAGTGGGTTGGCAACTGATTGTTGTTTTTGGAGGGCTGGAGCCTAGTTAGCAACAGGTTTCTTTCTAGTTCGGTATTCGGTTTGCTACTGCTATTTCTTCAGCGGTGTATATTGATCGGTGAACGGACGGCAACTGATGATGAAGATGTTTGCGTTTTCATTGGTCTGTTCACGATTGAGAGAAGCATTATTTAATTTAAATGGTTTTCGAAGCATTAAAATAGGTGTAATGTATTATTTCATGTTGCAAAAACGTTGCACTCGCGATAGAGCTATGCAGGTTTCTACAAAGGCAATGCAATTTGACAATTTCACTTAATCTTTCAGATCACAGGCTACATATAGCCGAAATATTCGTCTAGGGTCTAGAAAACGCACATTATGTCTACCTAACATTGACGCAGAGAAGACCTAAGCGTTTGATTTATCGTTTGTGCTACTACCGGGATATAGGCCTCTTCCAACAGTTCTTCTACTTATCCCGCTTGTTATGCGCCACCATCCAATTTCGAACAGCAAAGCTTTGGTCGTCCTGGTCTACATAATCCTCCGAGCATAAATATATGATCTGCAGTGCTGACTTCTACCACGAGTTGTACAGCAGAGGACTATCCGAGCCGGTTCTTATCTATAGTTGTCCAGCAAAGTGAAGTCTGCTTAGCTAAGTTTTTGACGTTTGTTTTATCGTCTCAGATTAGACAGACTAGCTAGGCCAACCCGTACTGTTCTCCTTAATATTTTCTTCTCAAAGACTCCCTTAAGAGTTAAGCCTGCCCGGGTATCCGGAAAAAATTAAGACAACACCAGTTTCGAAGTCCCTAGTGATGAGATTGTCAACTCGTGACCCTCTCTGCAGATGGAGACACCATGTTTTTTCGTTTTCTTCCTTGATAAATGAGACTAGTACGAGCCGGTATAAGTCAATTGCTCGTGGGGCCTTTTTTTAAAGTCCCGTGTTGCTTGCGCCAAGTTAAAAATGTGGCGGGTTATTCCATCCCCTTGTCGGAGTCTAATGGTTATGGTTTACGTTTCTTAGAAGTCAGTTATATCGATACTGAAATCTGTGTGGTGCTTTTTGATTTCCAGCCGAGTTACTGCCGGTATTGGTATTGCCAAAGTCTTATTCAAGAAAACCCCAAACTTGAATTCAAGGTCTTTTGACAATTATACTTTATTAAGAATACAACTAAACTAACAATAATTAAGCTTAGTTAGTATAATTTCTGGTGATATGATCTGGTCAGAGTTATCCCTGAAGGACGGCCGTTGGTACCTTTTCCAGTACATTTTGACAGGTCTTTGGACAAAACAGGCACAGTGTGGTGATCACGAACGATACCATAAGACGCACAGAGTCTTCAAAATTGGAACTTCTTACCGCCACTCTGTATTGGCTTTGACCAATGTTACTAAATTGATTGATTGATGAATTATAATCGGTGTAGTAGGAGAGGGGATTTCAGTACAATTGCATTAGTAATATCGTCCGAAGGGAGTGAGTGTGAGTTGTATAAATAAACATCAATTTCGTATGGAAAAATATTATTTCATGAAAAGCATGGGACTTCGTAACAAATATAGAAAACTGCTGAAAAACTTTGATACAAGCGCGGATCCAAGGGGGGGTCACGGGGCTCATGAGCCCCCCCCCCAAACAGGCCGCATTTGAAAAAATAGAGCTAAATAGATATTTTGCAAACCGAATAGAAAAAAAAAAAACAAACGAACAAAACCAAGTTTTTGCTAACTTAAGAACTGGGAAATAACCAAATGACCACAATTAACATACTTTTCTGCCCTCTGAAAAAAATACTAGAACCAGAATTTTTACCTGTAGAACCAATCCACATGACCAATGGAAAATGTTGAAAAAGCTGTAAAACAAGTAAAAGTGATAATCTTTTTGATACATTCAAAAATAAAACTAAAACTGTGTAAATGGTTCAGTCACCATTAATATACTTTTTATGAGAAGATACAAACATTTTTTTTAGAAAGTGAAAAGTTAAAGCACAATTCTTTGAACCTTCACAGCCGAATTAATAAAAAACGCCTAGTCCACTCTTAATCCACAGTCTAACTGGTCCATAGACTAAGCGTTAGTCCATGGCCTAAAATTTCTCATTAATAAAAATAATTTGATCCCAGAATAGTAAAATGATGTTTACCAAAAGTTCCCCTTTGGGAATTTTTGTTTTTGTTGATATTTGACAGCCAATTTGAAAATTAAAAAAAAGTAAACATGTTTGTTCTGCTTTTTGCAATAGGAAATCCAAAAATTGACACAAAACGTTGAAGAATTTCTTTGAATTGCAGTTGACAGACTGATCTACATAAATCGCTCGCTGCCAGTTTTCGATTTAGAGTTTGTCTATGTGGCACGAACTTTTTTAAAGTTTATAATCCAAAGCAAGTTATTCATGTCTACTTCAATTTCTTGCAAATGCGAATTCCATACGAAAGAAAGCTGGTTATTCATTAATTCCAATCCAATCGATTTAAAAATTCATTAAACCGATAAGCCATTATTTAAAAAAAAAAACAACAATTTTTTGTTTTTTGTTTTTTGTTTCTTTCACGATTGACATCTCTTGCTTAGTCCTTTGCTAATCCACCTCTCAAGCTGGACCAAGTAAGTAAACGTCACTTAAGAGAAATTTTATTTTATTAATAGCGTTTTTCACTAGTCCACAGAATAAGAGTTAGTTCTTCGGTAGTCTATGTTTATTAATTTGGCTGTCATAGAATAAGCTGTATTTAAAATGGCTGGGCAGGAAATGCCAACAAATGGCATCCAATTCACTCGTTTTTTTGGAGTTAATTGTTTTTTACATGTTGCAGATCCGCAAAATCAAAAAATTGATGATGTTGTAAATGGTGATTGCGCCGAATAAATACAGAAATACAAAAAAAGTTGCTATCAAATTCATCTTTAGTAAACAAGAAAAAAACCAAAAATTTACTCTGAATACACGTCGTAGAAATTTAATTTGTTTTGAATTTCAAGTTTTGAACTAGTCAACTGATTCCGAAAGTCAGAATAATTGATTTGTATTTGGCAATGCCTCTTTTGAATTCGTTCGGGACTTATGATTATAATTTTTTCGTATTCGTAGCGGAGCTCTACGTCCGTAATTTTGCTACCAGGATCTCTGTGATAGGGGTGTCTATGAAAAACATCACCTCAATTAAAATTTATTTGATTTGCTGCGATCGGGTACGGTAATTAAGCATTAAAGCATCCGTCAAATGAATGCTTGTTTTATCTCCTTACTTTTGCTGTTTATTTTCTGGTTTTAATTTTGTTACTTTCTTTTTTTGTTATTGCAAAATTCAATAAAAACTATCTTGATTCCAACGAAACTGAAATCAACAACGGACTGTTGTTCTTTCAATGTTAATGTTTTGATTACAAGTTAGCCAAGAAATTAGCCACGCCACCATAAAAGGCGCCAAGTCATTTAAAAACACACGAGAAAACGTTTCAGAAGAAAATTCATAATAAAAACATTTAATTTTGAATTTTCAAGTAAAACAGAATGGACAAGTTTCTGCATAAGTTTATTCTGCCTTTGTTTTTGACTAATTGAAGAAATTTGGTTTGCTTTGTTTATTTGGTTATTCTTGTTATTTTTCTTATTTTTTATTTTTTTTTTCTATCCTGTGACCCCCTCCAGAAAAAATTTATAGATCCGCGCCTGCTTTGATAAGTAAGGAATGTTGATCTTGGGAACAGCAGATAGGAACCTCTCAATATACTTCGGAAGAAAAAATTGTGTATATCATTTTCTTTCCCGTCTTCACAAATGGAGAATATAATATAGGTTTAGATCTCATCATGAACTTTTGGGGATTTAACGATAACGTCTATGCGAAAGAGTCAAGACTTCGATGGCCGGGTTTTGTATGGACAAGATTATAAAAAATTATAAAAGTATTTGTAGTACAGGAGCAGTTTTTTGGCGTGGTGCAATTAAAGCATCTGGATATCAACGTGGTGTCTGTTAACGATTTTAGTCAGAACTATAATTAAATCAAATAGTACTTTTTTCGATATTCTCGCCAAATCCCATAAACTTTAACGAACTCTTAAAAACCTATTTCGATTTTGAGAATTTTTGTCTTACTTTGGATATCTTTCTGAATTCCATTTAAACTTTAATGTTTTATTCCACCGAAAGTCCTCATCCGATGTTTAATAACATTTCAGTTATTATTATTTTTTGTTCCGAGAAAATGACACACAGCTGAAATTTTCTAATATATCATTATTTCCCTTGATAATTCAATTGCAGAACTTCCACATGCCCCACCAACACTTTGGACGGAAAGAGAACGATACGATCCTGGTGACATATTGCGAGCCAATTGTTCAACTCCTCCATCAAAGCCAGGAGCGGGTATTGCGTTTTTCCTAAACAACATACCGGTAAGTCTTATTGCTTTCATTTCTGTCTTTCTCTCGTTTTATATTAAAACTTTTTGTCAACAAAGTGCTTCGTTTATTTTGGGAATATAGGTGCAGATACGAAGGTATGCGATCTAATAATACAAACACAAAAAAAAGCAGTTTGGAAGTTTCAAACGAACAAACATGTGTTTGGCAATCATCTAAAAAGTTCTTATCAAAATGTATGTATGTACAAACAGTGAACAAATTTTGACAGTACTTTTTCTCGATTTTTTACCTTTGAAAAGCAAAATGGGACATTTAACTGTGTACCTAAAAGTGTATTCTATTATTTGTTTATACATTTTTTGCGCTCGTTTGTCGCAAATAAAATCGTAGTGGTATTTCACAGCAAATCGATTTTCGTTAAAATAACAAAATTTGTTTTTATTATTGTTTATCTTTGTGTGGTGTACAGAGTGTGGCAAACAGCTAGGTATGTCCTTAAACCATTGTTTACCTACCTACACTTTTCGCCAGATTCCCGATAAGGGGGCTCGTTCCAGCTGTACGAAATTGAGGTTTGCTTCAATTTGTTGTTGATGTTGTTAAGTTTTTTTTTTGGTATTCTCTCGGTGCGTTGTTTTTTTGTATTTCTTATCTATTTTGAAGGACGTGCAAATATTTGAAAATGTTGTGCGAAAATTCTGATGAAGATATCGCGTGAGACGATGTTCCATCGATTTTGGTAATTCGGAATGGTGCAAGTAATATAAAGATATTATTTGACAAGTTAATGACTTCTAAATAAAGTGACAATAAATTCGTGGGATAAGAATATCAAAGAGGCTTAGGCGGTATTCGGAGAATGAGTTCTATTTCTGTTTTCGTCTGTGTGACAGACAGCTTAAACCAATCGAGGGGGATAAATTGAAGGCAAATTATATTTAGATAATGGACTTGTCTGCTGTTCGTTACTGTGTACTTTCAGTCAAGGATTTTTGTTGTAATCTTATGGGCGAAAAATTTGCATTTATTTTTCTCTTAATTTAAGGAATTGTTTGTTTTTGAATTATTGGTTCTGTTTTATTACTGAGACATTTGGGTGTTCGAGTAAAATTAAATCTTAAATCAATACGTCTTGATACTGGCTTAAAATTATTGCCCATTGAAGTGAAATGTATCTGTTTGCTGACCACTTCTTTCTGACATGATATTTGTTGAACTATGTACCTGTAATTAAATAACATATAGTTTCCATTTTAATACTTATTCGATCATATTTATCTGTGAATTGTTTGCTTTTAAAAATTATAATTTTGTTATTTAGATCTTAATAAACGTTCATTGCGAACACATCGAGAGCTTTGCTTTTTTAAAAGTCTTCAAGTTATGAGCCTAGGAATACCTACATAGGAATAATTTTTTGATTTGAACTATGGATACTTGATGGGACCAACTTTAATAACTGCGACGTTTTCAAATTGAGACTGTTTTTTTTTTTTATTGATCATAAAATAGCTAACAGCTTTTAATAAACTTACGTCTTACAAACCTTTAAAAAGCTATGTATTAAATAAATTCAATATTTATAAAGAGATTAAACTTAAACTTTATATAATGAAAAGAAATTAATTATGTCTTACTTATGATGGCGCTACAGTCCAGGTCGGTCACCCAACAAAGTTCTCCAGCCAGCTCGGTCCCTGGCTAACTGTCTCCAGTTTCGCACGCCAAGTTGGTTCAGGTTCTCTACCACCTATGTGCTCAACCGGAGTCGCGGTCTTCCTTTCTGCGACGTCCTTCCGGATAAGATTCGAAGAGCCGGAGCATTATTTTCCATTCGCTCAACATGACCCAACCATCTAAGTCGTTGGACCTTAACATTTCTGGCTAGGTCAGGGTCGCTGTACAGCTCGTACAGTTCTTGGTTGAATCTTCGTCTCCATTCTCCATTAATGCAGACAGGACCAAAAATAACTCGAAGAATTTTTCTCTCAAAGCAGCCCAAAGCGTTTTCATCGGATGTTGTCATGGTCCATGTCTCTGCACCGTACATGAGGACCGGGATGATGAGGGTTTTGTAGAGTGTCACTTTAGTTGCTCGGGAGAGGACTTTACTACTCACTTGCCTTCTAAGTCCAAAGAAGCAGCGATTGGCAAGAGTGATTCTTCGTTTGATTTCAGCGCTGGTGTTGTCTGAGTTGATAGCGGATCCCAGGTAGACAAAGTCCTTCCTGGCCTCTATCTCAAGGCTCACACCGACATCACGCTGTGTTCTTCCAATTATGTCAATGTCGTCTGCGTATCCTAGTAGCTGGACAGACTTTTGAAAGATTGTGCCCCTGCTCTTGACGTTGGAGCATTGCACAATCTTTTCAAGAATGATGTTGAAGAAATCGCATGACAACCCATCGCCTTGTCTAAAACCTTTTTTGACATCAAAAGCGTCCGTTAGGTTTTTTCCGACCATGATGGAACAGCGTGAATTTTCCATTGTCATCTTACACAGAGTTTCTCTGGGATACCAAAACTAAACATTGCTCTGTATAGTTGGTCTCCATAGACGCTGTCATACGCGGCCTTGAAATCGATGAAAAGATGGTAGGTATCGATTTGAAGTTCCTGGGTCTTCTCCAAGATCTGCCGTAGGGTGAATATTTGATCGATGGTGGACTTTCCGGGTCTGAAGCCACACTGATAAGGACCTACCAGGTTGTTGACGAAGGGCTTCAAACGTTCACACAGCACGGCAGACAAGATCTTATAGGCGATGTTAAGGAGACTTATACTTCTGTAGTTGGTGCAGTTCAGGGGATCTCCTTTTTTGAGGATCGGGCATATGATGCTGAGGTTCCATTCCAAATTATAATTAATTAAAAACACAAAAAGACACAATATTTGTTAATTTAAATTTATAAATTGCTTAGAAAATGAGACTTCAAAAAATTGAAATGAAAGATGAGCCACATTCACAAACAATTCTTAAAATGAGAGCTTTACTGTTATCATTAGAAACATGCAAAATATTAAACGATGAAAAC
Organism: Sphaerophoria rueppellii; assembly: GCA_920937365.1. Classification (NCBI taxonomy): domain Eukaryota; kingdom Metazoa; phylum Arthropoda; class Insecta; order Diptera; family Syrphidae; genus Sphaerophoria; species Sphaerophoria rueppellii. Next base: position 19,468,648 of record CAKKXW010000003.1, on the reverse strand, counting down.
ACTTTGTTGTGGGACTTTTGAATTCTAATTAAAGGTGATTTCAAAAGTAAATTGGTTAGTGAGAAAGGTATATCAAAAACAACAGAATAACGACTTAAAAGAATCGGACAATGGATGCTTATAATATTTTTTAAATTTGGTGAATCTATTTTTTCATACATGAATTTTTGGAGAAAAATAGCTCATCTAATAAGACTCTTCGTTGAGATAAGGACATAATTTCAAATAATTTTAATCTTTCACTATAATCGGAGAGGTTCCTATACATTTTATATTGTAAGATTCTTGTGTTTTTTTTTTTTTTTTGTATGCATTCAATTTTGTTTGAATGCGTCTCGTAAATTGGATTCCAAACTATCGATACATATTCTAGAGTACTACGGACTAGTGAGTTAAATAGTGTAATAAATGTCTCAGCCTTACGAAAATATTTTCCAGTTCTAAAAGTAAAACCCATTGTTCTTGCTGCTATTTTTGTAATATCATTATAAAGAACATCAAGTAAAACCTTGGAATCAAATATAACAATTTTGAGATCATCTGCATACAATAATGAGCAACACTGAAATTTATTTGTGATATCGTTTAATCATATTAAGAATAACAAAGGGCCTGGTATAGAACCTTGCGGCACTCCTGATGGAGGAAAAAAAGGTTTCGACTCAAATTGGTTTACAACTGCTTTAAGTGATCTACTTGTCAGATATGATCTTATCCATGTGATAATGTCAGAATGAAAATCCATTTCCAGCATCTTTCTACATATAATGTCATGACTGACTTTATCAAAGGCTTTCGAGAAGTCTGTATAAATCACGTCAACTTGAATTGTACTATTGAAAGCCTTTGCAATGTCATGTGTTATGCAGGCTAGGTTAGACACCGTTGACCTACCACTTACAAAACAGTGTTGTTTTGGGTTGATCAAAGGTCTTATTTGTGTTATTAAATTGTTGTTAATGCATCTTTCATATATTAATGATAAAGAATTCAGCAAACACACCGGACGATAGTTAGATATTTCTGATATACTGCCAGTTTTATGTACTGGTTTTACAAATGCTTCTTTTAACTTTACTGCACCGAAAGAAAAAACATTAGTTGATTTAAACACACTTCATTGTTAATCAACAATTTGACGATAGTTGTGAAATTAAACAAGCTTTGTGATTGAAACAAATAAGATCGCATGTTTAAATCAACCATGCAGCCGTGATCAATTTTTTATTTTGGTGAGTAACATTAAAATGTTCAAATTAAGCATGTTACTAGTTGACTTGAATATTCTCTTATACTACAGCAAGAATATCATTGTTGAATTTATACTTGATCAACAACAAACTTGTTTAATTAACAAATCAACTTAATTTTATATCATATTCAAGTATCACTTATAACGTTTGATCAATGAAAGTATTTAACCAACCACAAGAATTTTTGAAGCTACACAAAGGTCGTTAATGAATTATCAGGGATATGCTCGATCAACAATGTTCATATTTAATCAATCACGATAATTGTTGAGGCAACACAAACATTGTTAAAGTGTCGCAATCATTTTGAATTAGAATACTTTTCGAACTTGAAGTATCACGTTGTGATGCTTTTTCTTTCCAGCTGAGGTAGCTCAGCTCTGTCCAGGATCGATATAAGAAAAACACGAAAACTTATATTTTGAAGAAGTTATTTCGAATACAATATTTTTTTTATTATTTCAGAAATTGTTACAAACACAACGGAGTTGTTAATAGCACTAACTAATTTATACTTGTAACAACTAGCTCGTATAGGGACTATTAAGTAATTGCTGGAAACACATCGAAGTTTTTAAGAACACCAACCAATTTATGAAAGTAACTAGTTTGCAATAT
>CAKKXW010000003.1:19389581-19419961 GCA_920937365.1 Sphaerophoria rueppellii | reverse complement strand
CAATTGACTATGGAGAAGATTTTGAGAGAGGCAGAAAGGGTAAAAGGGATTACGAGCGTGACGCGATACCGCTATTGAAAATTATTGGGTTTGTTATGCGGCTTGAGAATATCACTGCCGGGACAAAGTGTGTTGTAAATTTCGAGTTTAGATGTTTCGCATTTGTATTCAGAGAAGAAGAAGATGCCAAATCAACAGAAGTAGCAGATATACTACATGCTAATGCCCAAATTGAGGAATTTAACAATTAAAATTCATTGATTCGTTACAAGGGGTTTATGCTTTGTTGTGTTGTTTATATTATGATGTCTTATATGTTTGTAGATTTGAGCTTTAAATGTTGTGTGAAACAGGGCCGTCACTATAAGAGTTCGGCGTATTGTTTGGGTTATTAAAAGTTATCGCCATAGCGCAGTGCGAGCATTAGGGAAAATGGGAAAGACGGAGAGAGTTTTAGAAGAGGTATCAGTTAACATGGTTCTTGAATTCCTGACTCTTGCAATCACCTGAAAATATTGAGTGAAGTAAACAGTTCTACATACGTGTTGTTCGGTTATAGCACGAATCTCTTGACTTGACAGTACGACCGAGGTTGGACTCCAGGCTGGACTGATGGGCATTTCTGGAGGCGCGAGCATTGCAGCTGAATATTTTGAGAGGGGGAATGAAACTGGCTGTTTGACTTTGGCATATTCCGTAGAAATTTTGTTAAAAAAGGGTGAGGCACGAGATATTACGTTGGTGTTCAAGCGACATAGAGGGTTTTTCAATAGGGACGCTATAAAAGTAGACCGATAGGGACAGCAAACGACGCCATATTTTTTCCCGTTCTCTTAACATTTCTCTTCAATAAGGTTTGCTATTTTATCGTGGAAAGGTATACGATCCAACAACGAGTCGAAATTATTAAAATCTACTACCGAAATTCGGAGTCAGTGGTCAACACTTTAAAAGCGCTACGTACAATTTATGGTCGTCATAATCGTCCTGCCAGATCAACAATTGAGCGTCTAGTGGAAAAATTTTAATCCACAGGCTCAGTACAAAATATTCCCGTGCAAGTGAGACAAAGATGTGACCGTAGTGTCGAAAATATTGCTGCCGCTAGTGCATCAATTGCGGAAGACCCAAATCAGTCTCTCACACGTCGTTCTCAAGCTATGGGCATCTCTGTGACGTCGTTGTGGCGAATTTCGCGAAAAGATCTTGGCCTACATCCTTACAAGATCAAATTGACGCAAGAACTAAAGCCGCTTGATCACCAGAAGCGTCGTACGTTCGTGAATTGGGCTGAGCAACAACTTGAAAATGATCCGGATTTTCATCGAAAAATCATCTTCAGCGATGAGGCTCATTTCTGGCTGGATGGCTTCATCAATAAGCAAAATATGCATTATTGGTCAGGCAGCAATCCACATGTGCTTCATGGACGGTGCCACATGTCACAAAGCGGGCCAAACAATCGAATTATTGAGAACGAAGTTCGATGAGCGCATTATCTCCAGAAATGGACCTGTGAATTGGCCGCCTCGTTCATGCGATTTAACGCCGTTAGACTATTTCCCGTGGGGCTACGTCAAATCTATGGTTTATGCCAACAAGCCAGCGACGATTGATGAACTTCGTACGAATATCGAAGGTGAAATTGCAGCAGTATCGGCCGATTTATGCTTGAAAACCGTCGAAAATTGGGTTCAGCGTCTGGACTTCTGCAAGCGTGCCCGTGGACATGCAAAAGAAATCGAGTTCCATACATAATCGCATCAAATGTAGATACTTCCACAGGAATAAAGAATTTCATTGATATCCAAACCCGCTTTTGTTTTATTTAAGAAAACTAGCTTTCCTATTGAAAAACCCTTTATAAATGACTCAAAATGTCATCTTGAACGTTCTGTTTCGAGAGGGTCAGTTTCCTTGATCTTGTATTAGACTTTAAGAGCAGAAAACCAAAACGCAAGAAATTAACTCGATTCTTCATTCCCCATTTTATGATTCTGTCAAGGTTTGAATTTAATGAGCTTATCTTAATATCCCCTTGAAGAAACATCCGAAGAAAATCAGGCATGTAGATTTTTAGTTTCAAACAGAAGATCATAAATGAAAATTGTAAAAAGCATCGGAGACAACACGGAGCCCTGGGGTACACCAGAGTTTATATTGTTTTTGTTATATTTGGAACGTGCCTGTCGACATACACATTTGTGTCTATTTAATTGAATTTTACACCATCCTTACCTCTGCATTTGCTTCCTTAGCTGGACTTATGTATATAACTGTACATTTAACAGTACAGAAATCTAAGCAGAGTAAAAGTATAGCGATGATCTATAAAGACGCGTGCTATCTAGTTCAAAGACAAATTCAGTACTGCCGCGCGTCATGGCTCGGCACGTGGTTTTGAGGAGGACTCAACATAATTTCTTGGTCTTCAGACCCTACCTTACATAGAAATGACCAGCATATAAGCCGGATCTTTGGGAACTGCTTTTTACAACAGAATTTCAAGGCTTACTTATCACTTTCAAAACAGTAATCTGGAGTGCCGCTTCCCCCGCAGTGTGAATTTCGCATTTTTAATAAGCCGCCAACCTTTAATGCCTTATGGGTCTTATACGAGGTCTTAAGAATTAGAAGTTTTGATACCATCCATACTCAATGCACTAAGCGACATTCAACTTATTTGTCTATTTTCGAAGACTGGCGATTTTTACTACAGTGACTTCATGGTAGCAGTTGAAGCCAGAGTATCCTTGACTTGCTTTTCTGAAAGCGGAACTTAAAGTTTCCTTTTAATTTATATCCTTAGTCTACCCCTCCTTGGTACGTTCCTGTTACAAACCGTTTATCTCAACTGAACGATACAAAACAAAGACATAATTTCTCTCAATCTTATTCATAGTCCTAGTCCTTGCTATTTTATAGAAATCGCGAAGCAAAATCGTTTTTCAAGCGAACCGAACCTAACCGAATGTGAAACTACATTTAAACGAATGCCATATCCACGCACATCCCGCATATATACAAATCTCGATCCCTCTTATCCATTCGTCTCGTCCGTCCCCCACAAACGGAACAAGGACACTTATCATGTGGATTACGTATAATGTACGACTGACTGCTTGAACGTAGATATGTTCGCCTCTCTAGACAAAAGTCAAAAACTCGTGAAACGACAGAACCGAAAATTTCAATCTGCCACCAAACACTTCAGATATACAAAACAGAATGAAATTTTATCATCACATTTCGAGATGCTCGGTGGTGCTTCATGGGTGCGAGATTTAGCTCGAGTTCGCTCCTTTTATTCGTTCTTCAGAGGATCAGAATGTTTTTGTGTGTACTTACTTTCGTCGGTCGGTCGTAAACGAGTTGTAGAGGGTACTTATGGCAAGTTTTTGGGTTACGACTGAGGACCTAGGAAGCGGGAATATTTGACGATAGCTGAGCGGCAACGACACCACCAACGGTATGTGTATGACGTGTGGCGTGACGTGTGGGCTGTTTGTGTGGTTCTGGTTACCGCTTGGTTACTTTTCGGTGTCCTTGTCGTCATATCGTAGTTGCCTTAATCGCATAGTAGTTATACTACGAGGATGGTATCAGTTGAATGTATCTAGAAGTAGAAAACGATTGGGATACGATGAGGTTGCTCTCAAATTTATTATACCTACATCAGATTCAGATACGGATACAAATGCTGCTCCCACTTATATTGCCGGAGCATCACAATGTTAAGGAAGCTGGGAAAAGGAATATCCTTAGAAATCGTCGCTCGCGTTGATGGTCGTCGTTGTGTTGTTTGCCCTCTGGCTGGGTTACCATTGCCAGGTGGGGGATGCGGGTTCTGTTTGCATACAAGATTCGAATTGACACGACAATGTAGTGATGGCATTAGAGGAAATGGACCCTTGTGGGTGTATTCGGGCAAACGCTCTCTTCTCGACAAAACGACGACGACGAAGGTCGGTGCGGTGGTGGCGAATTCAAATATCGTCCTCTTCTTATTCGAACATGTTACAAATGTAATGTCATTACGTTTGGTAAATTTAACTTTAACCGAACTTTTGAATGAAAATGTTTGAGTTATTCAAATTCAAATTTCATTGCCCCAAAAAGTTTCTTCATTTCTTCTTCTCTGTCACCATGCCCGCCGCTTATATCACTACCGTGCGTTGTTCGTCGTCGTCGGTCGTCTTCGTTTATCTAAATAAAAAAAGGACGACCATGACGATGACGACGACGAATGTCGAGTAGACACAATACACAACGCATTGTTGGTCGTCATGTTGTTGTTTGTCCTCGTTCTAGTCGTCATCGAGGTCATGACAGTCGGGAGTGTAGAGTGGGCGTATTTCAGATGTCGCCTGCCATCGCTCTAGAATCCTTCTCGTCCGTCCGTGCGTTTTTGTCGTTCTGATGATTCTTCTCATAGCGGGCGTAAGAAAGGATCTTTTCGTGAGTTTTTTTGTGTGCGAAAGGATGAGGGAAACTTGAGAGTCTAAAGTTCTTATGAGTGACACAGGGTGCAGAGCATTATGGGTGGCGATGTGAGACGAGGGTAGGTAAACTTTTTGTATTTTCAAGAAAACTTTTTTTTTTTTTGATTCGTCAACATTTCAATGCGATTTATAGAAGAAAAATATTTTTGTCAGTTTCTGTTTCTTGACAAAGAAGACAAAAAAACTTTAAAAAAACAGCATGTGCACTGTGCAGGGCGGCGACGCATGGCGGGGTTGAATTTGGAGCATTTGTGTGTCCTTTGGCAAATTGGTCTCTTTTTTTGTGCCTGCTGCCACAGTTAGTGCTTTTTTGAAACGGTAGATTTGTATACACAGTCAACTTGTTGTTAATGTGATTCATATCTTTAACAGACACTGTTTTTTTGGGAGGGGGGGGGGAGAGGGGGAGGTAAACAGTGGGTGGTTTTGGTGATATTCTTAAATGCTTACAGTCTCACCAAATCGTGAGGAGTATTTTCTTAAAATCTCAAAAATTTGGTCTCGACTCAAAGGCCGGTGTCAAGTTTCCTTCTAATTTGGAATGTGAATTGTGGTTATGATTTGGAAATCCATGGGAGGTGGTCCTTTTTTTCTGAGCCTTGATAAGTAAATTCAATAATGTTGTTCATTTGGGTTTGAGAGAAGAAAAAAACAACATTTTAACATTTTAGCGGGGTGGGTGGGAATTTTGATTTAATATTTGCTGTGGGGTGTTTTTCTTCAGATTCCTTGAGTTTGTTGATATATTCAATGATTTTGTTGTCTGAACATTTTTTTGGTTAGCTAATGGGAGGTTGTTTGTAAGACGAAGGTTGTTAGGTTCGTAGCAATCCCCTTGAGTCTGGTATGGTAGTATTGGAATAGTTAATCGACATTTCGATAGGTCTTATGACGAATGGAAACAAAGTTGTTTTAAATTACAAAAAATTACCATTTTTCCAACTTTCTCATTAATTTTAAATATAGTGATTCAGTTCACATACATAAGTGTAAAATCTACAAAAAACAAACAGAAGGTAGGTGAAAGGAATCGATTATTCTTCATTTCTATCAGAGAGAGTCCCTGTTTTGTCTTTTCTAATGTATGACAGTTTTCTCAACGATTAATTTATAATATTTTGCAGGCAGGAACACAGACTGCTTAACCCTGATTGTAAAAAGATAATTTTTAGAGGATTTGTTATTTCGTTCGATACCGAACAATATTATGGGTTTTAAGTATTTTTTACAAGATCGACGGAGCTGTTCATGAGATATGGCCAGGGTAGCGGGTAGTGGTTTAGTGGGGGGGGGGGGGGGAGTGCGGATACAGGATAGCGGAGAGCAGTGCAGTGTAGCATGTAGCGGGTAGCAGATTGCGGGTAGTGGGTAGCGGGCAAAAGGTACAGTGTAGAGCGGTAACGGGATAGCGGGTAATAGCGAGGAAAGACTTCTGGGGTTGGGGGTAGTGGGATAATGCGGTAACGGGTAGCGGCTACTTAGCGGGTAAAAAGTATAGGTCATATGTTTAAGGCAGTACGAAGTTTGGCGGGTCAGCTAGTTCAATTATAGAAATTTAAAACTTACTACCTTGCATATTTAAAGTTGCGCTACAGACAGAAGACTTCGTTCAACAAGCGTCTGCAGTCAGCATAAATTCTGAAATTCTCATAATGAATCAATAATATTTCGGCATGTAGTTGAAAATTTTGTGGCTTTTTGATGTAGACATTTTTCACAATTATATTGAGAATGATGTTTGTTGAAGAACAACATCGCGTTGTTTCACACCTCGTGTAAAATCAATTGTTATCTCCACTAGCGACTTTGTTGAACTTAATTTTTACTATGGTTTTTTCTCACTTCGTTGAGCTCGAGTAGAAAAATAGTTAACTTTAACCACTAAACGTAATGAAACTTGCTTGTAGAATTGATTTAACATCGCCTTAGTGCATTTTGGCACATATTCTTTTCATGTCCTCACCATGACTGTGATTTCACTTCGATATACCTTGATTTTCTCGCCTGCTAAATTTTCAATAAGCCGTTTTAAACCTCAAGTATCAAACATCAGCCACATCGAACTCGAAATCATTTTTGCACTCACAAGTTACTGCCCATCTCCAGATGATGCTGACAACTCTGTGAAGCACCGCAACGTGCCTACTGACTATTCTAACCGATATAATTTTCCCTTTGGATATATTGCCGATCATCATGTTTACTTGATCCAAAACAAAAACAGAAATGCATAACATTATGACTTTTCAATGACAATTTTTCTTTTATTAAGAATTAAATTAATGAGGCTTAGGGAGATCGAGCTCTAGAATGTTTCATTGATTTTACTACCAAACCCATTATTTATACACTTTTTTCAGAACAAAAATGTAAGGATACCCGGAATGATGAATCATGGAGAAAGCTATTTACTTGCTTTACTTAATCGGCTCACAACCTATCTAGGATCTCAGTCTGAGATACTGCAGCCTTCCATCGTAAATGGTCCCTTGCATGCACTCTCCAGTCGCTGAAACCAAGCGCTCTGGCATCCGCAGTCACTTGGTCCTCCTTGGCGATGACAAAACTTTCGAGCAAATGGACGACATTTGCTCGATGTGGCCTAGCCAATTTAGTCGTCTTTTCTTGTCCTTGTGGACTTAATCCACATCTTGGTACAGCTCGTACAGTTCACGGTTGAATTTCTTTCTCCATTCGCTGTCGTCGCATACGGGAACAAAAATCCGTCGAAGAATTTTTCTTTCAAAAGTGCCCAGTATCAATTCCACTTACTTCGTCCAACTCTGGGTGCCATAGAGTAGGACTGGTAAAATCAAAGTATAACAGACACTTTGTCTTCCGAGTGAAGAGTTGTTTTGCCAAACCTAAGAATCAGCGGTTTGCAAGGGTAGTTCTTCGTGGGATCTCCACTAAGGTCGTTTTTGGGATTGATGTTTGTTCCAAGGTAGGTGAATTCCTTTACTACCTCGAAATTGCTGCTACCAATAGTGACGTTTTGTCCTAGCCGGAGGAGAGATGTTCATTTGTTGATAGCTTGTACTTTTTTTTGTCCTCATTCACTTCAAGAACAATGAGTTTCACCTGTTCTTCAACCGCTGTGAAGGCATCAAGCAGAAATCTCTTGGATCGACTTGACCTTGGCCTTGCGTACTATCTGCTCTAGGACTATGTTCAAGAACTGACAGCATGTTTGAAACAACTCGGATGAGCAGTTACCCATTTGCACACTGCACTGCGTATTGTTAAGCATCATGTGGCACAGTTGAATCATTTTGTTCGCTATCCCGAATTCAGACATCGCCATCATAAGACCTTGGTGGTGGATTCTACCTTAAGCAACTTTATAACTGATGGAAAGATGGTGGGTTTTGACTTGACATTCGTTGGTCTTTTCCAGGATCTATCTCAGTGTTGATATTTGGTTCATCGTTGTTCTGCCTGGCCTAAGCCAACACTGGTAGATGCTGATTAATGTGTTGCAGAACGGCGCTCACACAGTACGTTAGTTAGGATGGTGTATGCAGCATTTAGCAGGGATATGTCTTGGTAGTTTTTACATGGCATAGGATGACCTTTTTTATAGATTGGGCATATGGAGCTTATCGACCAGTCAGTGGGCTTGAATTCTTCCTCTCAGTCTTTGTAGATGACCTTGTGCCGGCCTTCTATCGTGGGGCTATGACTGAGTCATCAATGACTGTTCTAGCTTCTCTTTCTTCATTGGCTCGCTCTACATCATGCGCATTCAGCAGCTTTTGGAAGTGCTGCTTGAAAACATCTACAATTCCCTGTGCTTCGGTGACTAGGTTTCCTTCACTGTTTCGAGGAGCCTGTGTCATGGTTCTGAAACCAGAAGCTAATTGCTTCAACCTTTTATAGAAACGTTGGGTGTTTTTCTTGGCCCGAGACTTTTCTAGATCTTTGAGCTGAGAAACTGCGGATGCTCCTTTCTTCCTTCGAAGGGTCTTTTTCTCATTTCTCCTTTTGGTTCGGTGCTCTTCTCTTGCAATTCTTGTATTATTTTGCAGCATCCGAAAACATGCATTTTCCGTCTCTCTTTTCAATAAAGCGAACTCATCATCATACCACAGGTTCGTTTTCGGGAGTGGCTGGTAAATAATGGTGGTCTCGGCTACATTTTTAATTATTTCGCGATATTGGTTAGATATCTGTGGTATTTGGAAAGACGGCGGAGAGTCGCTCACTCAAGCGGTCACTGTAGTCTCTGGCATTATCCGGAGTGCATCCGATGTTGAACTTTTTTCCTAAGGCCGCACATGTTTTTTATGTCATTTGATAAACGAGCTGTAAACTTACCCACTTTTGTTAATTTAAAAATCTTTCAATTCCAAGCCATAGTTCATAGAAGCAAGAGTGAAGATAAAAACTTGTGCATTGCACTTCATACTTCCCGACTGACCAGTAAACATCAATAACTCAAAATTCTTTGCCTTTTTCGAGTGTAATATGTAATAGTTTCACCTTCTCTTGTGTCAGACAAGCCAAATTTAACCCTCCGAATTTCAAGGAGGTGGTTTAATATCTTCTTTACATCATTGCCTGGTTGCGCCAGAATCGCTCGCAAAAGTATTTTACTATCGTGTAGAGCATAGACTAGACATAGTTCAAGGCTACCTTTAAATTAAAGCCGGATTGGACTCTTACCAGTTGACAGGTTGTGGAAGTATTAGTTTCCGACGATATTAGAAAAAAAGAAAGAACAATAATAGTCGGTGATTTTATCCATGCTTTGGAAGGGAAATCACATACCAAAATCAAAGAGAGGTAAGAGAAAAATTCTCTCCCATCATGATAGTACAACGACTCACAATTTCGCTATTTATACGGCCAAATTGGCGAATTTGGTAACGAACAGCTTCCCGATCTAACCTGATTTCGAGATTTGGCGCTGTGTGACTGTCTTACCTTGAAATCTTTTGGGCCAAAACTAGAATACCCTTAATAAGCTTTTCAATTATCTATTAAAAATATTTGGACTTTTTTTAAGGTGAAGACATGTTTATTTAGTCATTCAATCAACCACAATTGAATTCTGAAACAAATTATGAAATAGCAAGTATACGCCACAGTGCACGAATATGTGCCTAATGAATTTATTCATCGAAAAATGGAATAGAATGAAATGGACATCTTTTTGCTTTCTTGCTTTCAAAGTGAAGAAGACTAAGACGCATTTTATTCCCAAATAACTTTTACCACAAGTTCTATACGATTTGTCAAATTCAATTTATTTCTTGAAAATCTCATTGTTTGTGGGAATAATAAAATTATATATTGCCTTGAGGAAAGTCGAAAACAAATTTTAGTTGACAAGAAAACACAGTTCAACATAATTAACGTTGTAACTTTATTCGAATATAAGGAAAAATTATTATAGGTCATAACCTTTTATAACCAAACCGAAAGACTACCCCAATGGAAAGACGAAATAACCTCTTCCAAACTTCCATTCATGAAAGTAATTTCTAAAACTCAAAATTCTCCAATTTATAAGGTTGAGTCCTTCGCATATGAAAATCAAACCCAATTCTCGTGACCAGACAAACGACCACTGATTTCAGAGAAACCCATCGCTACACGCACATTTTTGTTCATCCCAAGTTACTCCTTTATCACCTCTTTCAAAGTTTAAACATCAAAACAAATATCCTCGAGAATGAAGCATTTTTTTTCTCCAACAGAATCCTAGACGCTTATTTTATATTCATTTACAAAACAATCCATTTCTGTCAATTTTTTTCCATCTTCTAGCATTTCTTTCGCTCTCAACACATTCAAAACACCGAAAGTAGAAAATGAAGGCAAAAAAAAAAAACTTTTCATTTTCCATCAACTAGAAAGAAAGTAAGTTTAGTCCACAAGAAAGGAAAAACTTCAAACTTAAAGTTTTCTCCTAAATTGAAATAATTTTTCTTGTTATAAGGCGTCAATGACGGTGGTCCATTCTTCCTCCAGTTGAAAAAAAAGAAAAGAAATAAGATTGAAAGTTAAAACAATTTTTTTTTTTTAATTTCGTAGATTTCTTTATTTACACTGCAAACAAAAAAACTAAACCACAGTCAAGGAATCGACAGTGGCGGCTTTGGATAGAGTCCACACTCTATGAAAAAACTATTTTAAGAAATTTACAAACAAAATAACAAAAACAAAAAATTAAATACAAAACATTAACATTAACAACAAATTTTTAAAATAATAGTTCTAAAAGCAATGGCATTTTGTTTTCGTTTTTTTTTTTGATAACTTTTTTTGGTGTCGACATTTTTGCATGCGTAGTGTGGGATACATCTGTGTATATCGGTTTAATTTAGAACTTTTCTGGTGGCCCGTATTCTTCGGATGGCTTCGATGGCGGTGGACCATATTCGAGGGCTGGTTTTGCGGCATTCTTGTACTTGATAAAGTATACCTCCGGCTTGCTTGGTTCTGTTGGAGCTGGTGTTGGCAAAATGAGCGGTGCCGGAGGTTCGGGTTTCTTGACAAGAACGTAAACCAAAGTTTTGTGTTCGTCTTGCGGTGGTGGAGGCAGAACTTGTTGGGCTGGCGAGGGTGGATTTGGTGCTTTGATGAAAATGATTTTATAGTGCTTCTTGGGTTGTGAAATTTGAATTGGAGCACTAAGAGGATACTCTTCGGGTTCCTCTGGTGGCACGTGAACATAAACGTTCTTGGTGATTATATTTTCAGCAGCCGGTGGTCCATAGAATGAAGCTGGTGGTCCGTAAACAGGAAGCGGTTGTGGTGGTTTTGGTGGGCCATACTGTTGGGCGGGTGGTGATGGTGGCGGACCGTAGTCTTTTTGTGGAGCCGGCGGTGGTCCGTATTTTTGTTGGGGTGCTGGTGGGCCGTAACGTCCACTAGGCGGCTCTGGTCTAGCCGCAGCTACTGCCAATGTACACGCAATCATCTGAAAATCAAAGTAAAACAGAAAAAAAAAGTTAGGAAAATTGCTTTTCAAAGAGAAAGAGGGAATTATTTAAGGATCCATTTAAACTCTTCAAACGGGATTTAAAAATGATTTGTTGATATTAAAAAATATTTTATGAAAAACAAAAACAAAGATTGTCTTTAAAATAATTAAAACATTCCAATGAAGGTCCATTACGTACACGGTCCATATTTTAAAAGTCAATTGCCTGTAAGAGAGCTCTGGTTAACCTATTTAACGCTTTACATATAGCTACTTCTGACTTATTTGTGTATGAACGTCCTTTTAGACACGTTCATACGCAAGCATATTTGTGTTCATTAAAAATATATGTAAAGTAAATTTTAAGTGCATTTAAGCAATCTCCACCACTCATATATCTCATTGGGATGTTTGTGTGTATTTCAAGTCCATTGAAGCAAATCTGACTGCATTCACACGTTTACCACATGAACGAATTCGATATCAACACAATTGGAAACGGGATGTAGTATATTACCAACGGGCTTCCTTCCCACCAATTGCTCGCAATTCATAATTTATTGTTTGAAATTTATAAAATACCGCGTATGATATTTATTTTACGAGTGTTCTTCATTTTTATTATTTTTGTGTTTTTTTTTTTTTTATTATTTTAATGCAATAAGCAAAAAAGAAATTAAATATTCAAAACTGTACGTAAATGTTGAATTTTGCACATCCCGTATGCCATTTTATCCGGTTTAAAAATGCAATGCGATCATAAAGTTAAAAAACGATTCGCAGACGCGTGAAAGACCTATTTGGATAATGCTTGAATTAGGTTGAAAAGTTCAAAATGTTATTGCGTAGATAATAATCATCCTTTGGTTCTTGTACTGTAATGAATAAGATTAAAATAAAATCATAATAAAATGTTCGCTTTTAAAAATCCATTAAGGACATCTGAAAGGTATGATTCTTTGTCAAGTTGTCGGTGAAGTATGCTCATGAAGCTCATAATTTAACCTTAAAAAATAGACTTTACTTATTTTTTTATAAGAATTTCAGAGTTCAATGCTTGACGAGAAGTTTGTAGGTGACCCTAAGCTGATAGGCCTGAAATTGAGATTGAAATATAAAACTAAAAACTGATACTAAAAAGAGCCTTGTTATTGCCCCTCCAAAATATTCCGGGATAATTTTCTTCGAAAACATCAAATACTACTTTTTGATAAATTTTCTGACGAAATCGAAAGCTCAGCTGTCAGTTGGATGAATTGATTTTAAACCCGGTTTCTGTCTTCATCGGACGAAGCTTCTGGAGATGTCCGCTGGAAAGAGATTTTTGTGTCCTCGTTGAAACTATTTCTTTCTCTTAGTTAAGACCTTTTGTACATTACCTTACCTGGCTAAAACAAAAACAAAAAACCATCGAACTTTTGACAAGCCTCGGATATAGACGAATTCACCTCATTACGACCAAAGAAAAGCAAGGGCCAACATGAGGTGTTTGACATAAAACAGACCATGAAAAACTGGCGGCTGAGCTTAAGGTTCAAACACGATTGAATTCTGAAACAAATTATAAAATAGCAAGTATACGCCACAGTGCACTAATTTGATCTCTCACACTTTATTTATGGAATTGAATGAAATGGATAACTAGAAAATGTCTAAATGACTATCTGGAAGAAATGGTCAGTGATCATAATCATACAAATGTTTAGGTATAGACAGAAAAAGAGTAAGGCATGCCATCATCGGGTTATAATAAAACGCAATAAATGAATGCCTTTATGTACCCTTCCCGTGTACGAAATTTCAGCAATTAGCCTCATATCGTTTGCAGACTTACTAAGTAATAAGATAACGAAAAATATTTCTACTAAGTCTTCGTTGAAAAGACCACCAATGTCTGTCGGTCGAAGGCATGACGTTAAAATCAAAGCAAAATGAGGTCGGGAAGCCAATAGCAGTATCGAATAATAAATTCGTTGCGAACAACGCGTAAGAATATCCACAAAGTCACTTGGATATTGCCTGCTTGAATCAGTTGTAACTAAATATGTAAAATAAACCATTAAGTCATTATTTGACAGTAGTCACAGTGGTTATACCTGCTGGTTTGTTGATGAATATTAACAGTGCGAATAAAGGAATCACATAGAACGCGGGAGTGCATAGATAATTAAAAAGGTCGTCCTTCAAAGTCGACTATTCTAAGTTAGGTGGCCAAATTTGAGACCACCGGAACAGTGAACAGTCAGCCAACACCTATACGTCAACGAAACAAGATTTGCCTAAATATAGCTGTTCATCAAAGTGTGCAGCAGAATCCAAAGCAGTCAATTCCATTTCGCTAACATAAGAACTTGACCTATAGCAGAACACAACATGGTGAATTTTGAGGTGTGATTTAGGCCTGCACACATAAAATATCCTATTGAGCCCGAAGCTAAAACCAAACTACCATACGCAGTGTCAGATAAACTAGATTTTGAGAGAATTGGAAATTGATTCCAAATTTGATCGATCATATTTAGCGATGAGGCCCATTTTCGGATAAATTAGTACGTGAAAAACCAAAATCGATGTGTTTGAGACGACACCAATTAACGCTAAATCCATGAGGGGTCAATGTATCCAAATGAAATTACTGTTTGGTGTGGATTTTGGTTTGGAGGCGTAATTGATCTGTACTTTTACTAAAATGATGCCAGCCCAGGCCATGGCTTTCAACGGCGATCGCTATAGGTTGATGATCACTTACTTCTTGTGGCCTGAATTGGATGAAATGACAAGATGCCGCTACGTAACACAAAGCTCAGGACTCAATCGATATTCTGTACGAATGGTTTCATGGTAGAGTAATAAAGCGCTGAGGCGACGTGAATTCGTCACCAAGATCGTGCTATTTGACTCCTTATTTCGCAGGTCTATGCCGAAAACCACTGCGGTAATCAAAGACAATATATTCGATGCCTTCAGTTAAATTCAGCCTGATTTATGTGCCGAAGTCTCCGAAAACTAGACCTTTGAAATGGGTCCACTCAGCGAAGCCGTGGCGGCCCGTTGAATAATGATATATGTCACAGACTCAAATTAAAACTTTATTGAAATTTCATATACAACTTTATTTTATTCAATTTTTAAATCGACCCGCCCTAAATGGAAAACCCTTTAGTAAAGACTGACGAAAAGCCGTTAAATGTCCAATAAAAAAAAAGAAAATTTGTAATTAGGATTAGGAGTAAAACAATGATGAGTACACCGTATAAGAACTTCTCCTCAAGATGATAGCCACATATGCGGAAACCATATTCGTCAACCGTTATGGACAAAATGATCGATACTACTCGAAATATGATAACCGCAATTATCGTCTTTGGGATGAAACTTACAGAGAGAAGGAACATTCAAGTTTTAAATAAAAAAAAAAAAAAAAATATTATCAATGTGGTTTTAGACCAGGCAAATCGATAACTGGGTCAAATATTGGCCTACAGTAGCATACCTAGAGTAGAACTTTACTTCGGAGTTTGGCATCCCAAAAGATGACAAGCCAAGTCTACAAAGGGAAACGTTGTTTCTTATATCACTTAGATCCACAGGGACAGGAACAATAAATTTATTGTGAATAAGTAAAATATTTGAAATGAAAAGTAAAGTATTTTATAAAAAAAAAAGTAAATAAAAAATAGTAACGGCAGATAAACTCATTGAAACTGTGAACTAAGCCCACACTGTTGAGCTTCCAAATATGTTGGTATGTGCCATTTAATTGAACACATGTTTTCACTGTGGTATTCTTCAACAGTTTACCTAATAAAAAACTGTACAAGGGCCTGCATTGTGAGAGGAAAAAAAAGCTTTATTTTTGTTTCGAGGATA
Source organism: Sphaerophoria rueppellii (assembly GCA_920937365.1). Lineage (NCBI taxonomy): Eukaryota > Metazoa > Arthropoda > Insecta > Diptera > Syrphidae > Sphaerophoria > Sphaerophoria rueppellii. The sequence continues at coordinate 19,404,658 of CAKKXW010000003.1, read as the reverse complement.
ATAAAATTAACGACAGCAAACACCAACAAAAATAAAGTGAATACAACTTCATTGGCATTAAACGTTGTCTGCCTACGAACACAAAAACAGAATACCCATGCAAATTTTAATGTACGGCAAACATTCGATAGTAATAATAATTGTCATTGTTTAATAAAAAACCCCCGGAAGATATGACAACGGAAACAAATAGACCCACAATGGGTGAATGAATTATTGTTCGATAAAAATTGTTTAACCAACACACAGAAACAAAAATAGGAAGAGAAGACAAAATTAACACTGGCTATGTGCAGATGTGTGTACTGTGATGTCCTTTGATTTATTTCATTTTTGGACGTCATTGTTGATTATTGAAAATGTTTCAATTTGTAAGGAATTTGTGCTTGTATTTTTTTTCACAAAAATATTTTTTTGAAATTTTCACAATGTGCATTATTCTGTTTTCTAATGAGTGTGTGGTTACGGAATTATCAACAAAAAAAAGAAAAAAAAAAGTTATAATAATTCGAGTGTAATCGACTGTTAATTTTTTTCTTGATAAAATCATGTACAAATCATGTTTGGTTAATTGGTGGTTAAACATGATTGCGGTAAGAGTTCGTTAAATTATATTTTTTTTTTTGCAAATTTAATAATCAATAACGATTCAATTCAGAGATTATGTGTGGATATTTTCAGAATGAATGGTGACAAGATTGTGGAATTGATTATAACAAATTGATTGTGGCTGTTTTTCAGTTGAGGAATACAAATTCCATTTAATATTCTTTAATTAGGGTTATTTTGTTTTAATTTGGAAGAAATGCAAGTTGCATTGTTTATTTTTAAGAGTTTACAAGACTTGTTAACAAGAGTACTGTATGTTATTTCAAACGTACTGAAATCACCCGAAATTGGAACAAAAAAGTGTTCTTCCACTATGATCATTCACCAGAATTCTCCAGATTAGTCCCCGAGCGAAATCTTTTTGTTTCCAACTTCATAGGCCAACTGATGTGCAGACATCGAGATAATGTATTCCTCAAACGGATTTAAGAAGTTGGAACGCTGCCGCTGCAGGGTCACGTATAACGAGTTTAAAGGAGAGTTAAATGAAAATAAATAATCGAATACTCTTGTTTCTCTATGCTCTTTTGTACAAGCTGTGAAACAGTGAAGATAAGCACCAAATTCTTCTACATAGAGAAGGAATTGGATATAGCAAATAAGTTCGAATCGGACAAAAATGTTAGAGAATACGTAGATTTGTAGTCTAGAAATAACTGAGGAAATACTTGAATTGAAAAACAAGAACTTCTTTCTTTCGAAGAAAGTAACCATTCACTTTACTTCATGGGAACCATTTGGCGAGAGATTCATGAAAGCAAGGTTTTGCACTACTGTGCAACTAAGTAAGAACAACTAGCATCTTGGGTATAAAATGAGTATGCATGGTGTCGCTTGTTACGATAATAACAAAGATGAAAGTTTAGTTGGTCACTTTTGATAACGAACAAGTAAGTTTCATAGCTGTGTTGACCATCTTGTTCCGATTCGATCATCAAAACACATGCTTTTCATCGCTTTTTGAGAAAGTTTTTGACAGCTTTAGCTGTCTACAACTTTTCGAAAGAATTCCAGATATATTATTGACTGTAACTCAAGCAACATATTATGAAGAATCAAAATGTCATAATCTGCGACGTATTTGAAGTCCAAAATGGAGGCAGACAGGACTATCGGCTAGCCAATCATATTTTTCACGGTGCAATTAGAATTTAAACGATTGTCCTTACTTACTTACTTAAGGTGGCACTACAGTCCGGTGTAGACTTCTGCTTCAATTAACAGTCTCTGACAGCCAGTTCGGTCCCTAGCTAGCTGTCTCCAGTTTTGCACTCCAAGTTGATTGAGGTACTCTTCAACTTGAGTGCTTCACCTGAGTCGCGATCTTCCTCGCCGTTCCCCCTCAATGCACACGAGGCTAAAGAAGACACGAAGAACTTTCCTGTCGAAACAGCCTAAAGTACATTTATGCGATTTTGTCAAGGTCCATGCTTCTGGCACCATACAACAGGACTGAGGATAATGAGGGTGTTATACAGTTTTACAGTAGTTGCTCGAGAGAGGGCTTTTCCACTCAATTGCTTACTTAGCCCAAAGAAACAGCGATTAGCAAGAGTTATTTTTCGTCTGAACTCGGCGCTGGTGAAATTGCCAATGTTAATAGCGGAGCCTAGGTTGACAAACTCCTCTACTACCTCGAAGTTGAAAGCCTCTATTGTGACGTTCTGTCCAAGCCGTCATCGGTATTGGGTGTCCTTCCTCGAAGACAGCATATACTTCGCCTTACCCTCATTTAGCGCTTAACCCATTTTTGCCGCTTCTGTCATGATGCGTTCTTCCCATTATATCAATGTGATCGGCGTACGCGATAAGTTAACAGATTTTTTGGAAGATAGTGCCTCTGGTGTTGACGGTAGAATCTTGCACTATCTTCTCAAGAACAATGTTAAGGAAATCGCATGACAGTGCATCGCCTTGTCTGAATCCTTTTTTGACATTGAAAGATTTCGTAAGCTCGTTGCCAACCTTGATGGCTCAGCGTGAGTTCTCTATTGTCATTTTGCACAAGCGAACGAGCTTGGCAGGGATGCCAAAACTAGACATAGCTTTATACAGTTTTTTCGCTGTAGATGCTGTCACTCGCGGCCAAAATAAATGAACGGTGGTGGGTATCGAATTGGAGTTCATAGGTTTTCTCCAGGATCTGCCGCAAAGTGAACATTTGGTCGATGGTGGACTTTTCTGGCCTGAAATCACATTAATAAAGACCAATCAGATTGTTGAGGCTTAAGATTTTCACATATTACGGCAGAGAGGATCTTGTAGACGATGTAAAGTAGGCTGATTCCTCTGTAGTTGGCGAAGTTTAGAGGATCTCCCTTTCTCAGGATCGGGCAAACAATGCCTATTCATCGGGCATGCTTTTTTCAGACCATATCTTACAGGTGATTTGGTGCATGCTCCTATCTAGATCGTCGCCTGCTGCTTTGAACAAATCGGCAGCTAGACCATCTGCTCCAGTTGCTTTGTTGGGTTCAGCCGAGATATTGCGTTTTTCACTTCTTCTTTCACTTCGATGAAATGCTCCTGCCAGTCTACAGAAGTGGTCTTTCTTAATCTCCAGCATTGACAGAGAACATTGATTATCCTTAGGCCTCGGCCACGCAGTAAGCGGCTGAGCGGCTGAGCGGAAAAAATGTATAAAACATATGAAATCACATAGAAGCGGCCACGCAATGAGCGAGCGGCGAAACAAAATTCTGAGCGGCTAAGCGGCGCCGCTCAGCAACCAAACATGTTTTAATTGTTCTGAGCGGCAAGAAGAAAAGTGACCAAAGGACGCACTTTTTCAAGCAGCAAATCAAAAGATTCTATAGAAATACGTAGATATTGCCAGAATCTTTCTAGAAATTTTCGTAGATTCAAAAATAAATGATTAAATTCTTCAAACTTCGATCTTAATTGGTTAATCGGATGAACACCAAATCGTCTACTTTTTTGTACTCGTTTAAGTAATTTATACACATACAAACGATTTTCCGACAGTAAAATACGACAAACTGTTCTTGACAAAGGCATTTTAACTACTAATAGCTCAAAAGCAGCCGCTCAGTGCCTGGCCATACGTCGCTTAGAGCTGCCGCTCAGCCGCTAGCCACTCAGCCGCTTACTGCGTGGCCGAGGCCTTAGACGTTCCTTTCAATGGCACAAAAGGCATTCACAAATCGTCTTTTGCCATATCGTCTGTGTAAAATGCCATAAAATAAACAAACTGATTACTTTTAAGAACACCTGGTTTTTGATCTGTTAAAAGAATGTATTGTGAATTGGTGAAAATACTAAGTTCGCCCAGATGATATTAATAGGTCCGTTCTCTTACTCTTTCAGGAGTTTTTGTTAAAACTGTCAAAAACCGAGGAGTGAAATGAAATTTTGTGATTCTCCCAAAAAGTAAAAATAAAAACACTTGACGGAAAAAATACCATGTTTTTATATAACGATTTTTCTTATAAAGTAAGGGAACGGCAAAATTTGTACCCCAATTACTAGTCATTCATTACAAATTCTTGAGGAAAATTACAATTTCAAAACTTTTTTCCAGCAAAGGATATTTGCGTCAACGCACATGCTTTTGCTGAGTGAACATAGCCTTGGTCATAATATACATTATACAGCCGCTGTACAGTTTAGCAACTGTCAACATGACAAAACGTAAGACGTGTTCATTTTATCAAAATTTTATCATTCGTTTGTGTTTTTAACTTTTTGTGTTTCCACTTCTCCAAGTTCTTACTGCCAGAGTGCAAGGAGTTTTTTTATTTTTAACTGTTCCAATCCAAAAACATTCAGTTTAGTAATTCTAAATATGTTTTATTGCTAAATCTCATTTACCATTCAATCGTTTACTCACAGCAGCATGCTTTGAAAAACAATAAAAATAATGTGTTTGTTGATTTTGTAAAACATGTTAAATTAGAATATTGTTTGCTAGTTAACAATTTATCAAAACATGAATGGAAACCCTTAAAGCAACAAAGCTAATAAAATTAATGTTTAGACCAGACGTATTCAACGTTTATTATTTAAGCTCTTCACTGGAAACAACGAAACAAATACATCCACGCTATTATTATTATTCTGTTCAGATTCTAATGTGTACCTACTGTTTATGAACATAAAATAGCGAAATAGATACCTACTCGAGATTCTAAAGAGTGGAATCGTGGCTTTTTGACCGAAAGTTTAATTAAATACATCGCTCGTATATGTACCTAATTTAAATGATATCAAGACCTCAAGAGTAGTATAAAATTTGAAAGGCACATTCACCGAAAAATTGTCAAACGTCAATCTGGGAATTAATAATGGCTTCCTGTGTTATGGTTTTTTGTTAATTTAAGAGCAACCACAGTGAACAAACTGCCATTTTGCCTCCCACATCTGACTTATTGTCCTTAAAATTGTCGTCGTTTTGTAAGAGAAGAGTATTGTGTAAGCTGTCACTGGCCTTCCGTTTCTCCTTGGCTTGTCATTTCTTAACAAATCATTAACTTCAGACAATACTCTCTGGACTTCTGATACCCGGTTTCTATATCAATAAATTTCCCTCTTTGGCAGGAAGTTTCATTCATTGCTTCTTTTCCCTCGATGATTTCTGTTATTTTTTTTTGCATTTTTTGTTTGTTTTGAAAAAATAAACACAAACAGATCAAACCGCTTTTCTCCACACAAACAGTCAAATAACAGTCATTTCCCTTTTTCTCTCCTCAACCGGAAGTACCTACTCTCCGGAAACATGTCCAAAGCTTACTCGAAACTGAAACTGCCTCTGTATAGTAGAGCTAGAAAAATATACCAGCCTCTCGATACGATATTGTTTTTCAAAAGGGTTCCACTTGAAGCATGTGTATTTATATTTGTATTGGTCTCAACGATAAGTCCTCTGATTCAAAGCAACATACGCCCTCGTTCACAATTCGCGAAAAGGACTCAATTCGATCGTTTCGAATTGAAAGTGGTCTATTTTAGGAAAAGGCAAATCAAACAAAACGAAAAAACAGCACACGAATAGAGCAAACTAACGAAGTATTTGCGAGAAAAGGCTCACCACCCACTCGACTGTAAATATAGGACCAAACTCTTCTGTAATAGAAGGCATAAGATTTCAAGTCACTATATTGCTACTGGAACCAAATGACAACGTCGTCCACCCGGCTGCCGGCCCCGCGTCTCTGGGTATTTTCGTCCTTTTGCATTATTGTTGCTTTTTTTCATCTTCAATCTCACAAGCCGTGCTTGATGATGGCTGAGAGAATCTCATTCAATTTCATTTGATCTGTTTTTATTTTCGTTAGACACACATATCAAAATCGGATTTTGGGGGTGATTATCCTTAGTCCCAGTTAAGTCTTATATTTGTTTGTTTGGTCTTTTTTCTTTTAATTTCACCATCAAGCTCGATAGTTCAACAAACACACCCAGACAGCGACACATAGACACGAATTCAAATTGTTACAAAAAAAAAAAATTAGATACACACATAGATCCTTTAATATAAATCTATCTATCTTCCTTTGTTAACGAAAGCAAAATAAAAACTAGAGTCCTTTTTTCCTCACAGGACGAGAACGAGACGCTTGTTTTGCAGAGAGCAAAGAAGCAAGCTGAACTTGCTCCATTCAAACCTGCCAGCCGTCTTTTCATCCAGTTGAGCTTGAAGCATTACTTTTACTATTGGATTTCTTTTTCCTCATTTCGTCGTTATTTATTTTTTTTTTTTCCTTGAAAAAGGACCAAAATGTCGTTTGCTTAATCCTGGCGCTCATTTTATTTTCGATCGAAGTAAGATTGATTGGAGAGCGAAGCGGAATAATGTTTGTGCAGAATGTAACAGAATAATAGTTTGTGGTGCAGAATCTAGAAGTGTGTTGATATAACGGTTCTAAAAGGACGAAATGATCCCTTATCCTTATATCTATACCTAAACTCAAACTCGTCGAATGAGACATGTGGGGATTTTGATGTCAATGCCCTCTTGCACTTTGAATGAAGCATAGGTTTCACTTGGATTTCACTTCACTTCAATCTCTCCCATACTGTAATCGTGAATGATTGTTGAACGTTAAATTGATATCGCTGCTGCTGATTTTCTTTTGAAGTTGTGCGACGATGACAATGGTAACGTTAGTCAATCTTCATTCGCAACGGAACCTAGAGCAAGTTGAATAAAATAGGATTGAAAGGAAATCAATGCGACATGTTGAAAAATGAGCTCAGAAGTGGGGTCTTATCAAATGAAACTTTCTGTGGTAAAAGAATTTTTTAAGCTTTTATAATGTGCGTGGGAATTTTTCATAGGGTTACAGAAAAATAAGGAAAAATGAGTCGAAATGGATTATTTGAACGATTTAATTGGACAGGGTGATCAATGTTTAAGTACCTACAGCAAAATTTGGATTGAATTGATTTTTTTTAAATATTCAAGGATACTTCGAAGATCAGCTTTCGGTGAAAGCTGGCGTTGATTCCTGACCTTCGAATACACAATTCTTTTTTTAACCATTTTCATCAAAATCTAATCATCGTTTTTCTTTTTTTTCAGGTAAGTTTTTCCTTTTTATGGTTGGTAAGTCCGTTTTATCAAAGTCTTGCATCAAATCGTTTATTTATTGACAAAAGATATGTCTTTTAATAAAGATTGACATGTTGCTTGTATCTTCGTTGTTTCCAAGATGGAAGATCTACACATAAATCTGAAGATCTACGGATGGTCATACCGCCTACTATATCGACCATGTGCTAATCGGCGCAAGACACTCATTCTACATTTTAATAATGCACCCTTTCTATGGAGCAAATGTCGGTTTTCACCACTTTCTGGAAGTGGCAACAATAAAGTCGACTATCAAACGACAAGAAAACTCGTGCAGTCTAAAGAGATAATGTTCTCAGCACCCCGGAGAATTCCAGAGACTATAGTGAGCGCTTGAGTTAGAAACTCTACGAAGTAGTATCAATTGTCACGGCTTTCCACTCTTTGTGTAAACAGTACCGCGAAATTATTAAAACCGTAGCCGAGGCCACCATGCATAAGTTACCAACCACCCCCGAAAAAAAACAACGATACTGAAAAGAACCGCGACACAGGCTCTTCGAAACAGTGATGGAAACCTAGCTACCAAAGCACAGGGAATTGTAGATATTTTCAAGCAGCATTTCCAACAGCTGCTGAATGCGCATAATGTCGAGCGAGCCAATGACGAAAGAGAAGCAAGAACAGTAAATGAAGACCCAGTCCCATCCCCCATCACAGAAGAGGTTAAAGGAGCCATCCAAAAGCTAAAAAATAACAAGTCCGCCGGGTCGAATGGCACCAGGTCAGCAACAAAATGTGTGAAGAAGAATGCATGCCCACTGACTGATCGATAAGCTCCATAGTCCATATACTCCTTATGCAAAAAAAGGCGATACTATATCAGACATAAGCTTATCCTTGCTTAATGTTACATATAAAAACGTATCCAACGTACTGTGTGAGCATCTTAAACCGTTCTACAAGACAATAATCGGCACGTTCCAGTGCGGCCTTAGGCCAGGCAGAACAACAATAGGCCTAATAATAAAACTGAGGCAGATCCTGGAAAAGACCAACGAATTTCAAGTCGAAACCCACCATCTTTCCATCGACTTCAAAGCTGCTTATGATAGCATCCACCGCCAAGAGCTTATGATGGCGATGTCTGAATTCAAAATCTCAAACAAACTGATCCAGTTGTGCCGCATGATGCCAAACGATAAGCAGTGCCGTGCGAATGGGTTACAGCTAATCCAAGTTGTTTTAAACATGCGAAATCTTAGACAATGAGATGTGCTGTCATGTGATTTCTTCAACGTAGTCCTGGTGCAGATAGTGCGAAAGGCAAGTGTGAGCACAGAAAACACAAACATAGACATCATAGACATCATCTGTCAATCCAAGAGAGCTGTGCTGTGAAGGCCTCAACAGCGATTGAAAAACATCGAAACTCGTTGGTCTTGAAGTCAATGACGACAAAACAAAATACTTGCTATCAACAAACAATGCAACATCTGTCCACCAACAAAGACAAGGACGTCACTGTTGGCAGCAGCAATTTCGGGGTAGTTAAGGAGTTCACCTACCTTGAAGCAATCATCAATCCCTAAAACGACCTTAAGGGAGATCCCACGAAGAATTACCCTAGCGAACCGCTGCTACTTAGATTTGGCAAAAGACAAAGTGCCTTCTATAAAAGACTCTGATGTTACCAGTCCTATAATATGGCGCCGAGTGTTTGACGATAAGTAAAAAAAGGGTATTATTCCTGGGCACTTTCGAAAGAAAATTCTTCGAAAAGTGCTCGGTTCTGTATGCGACGATGGCGAATTGAGAAGAAGGTTCAACTGTGAACTAGCTTGCACAGAACAGTACCAAGATGTGAATGTAGTTCAGAAAGCCAAGATAAGATGATTGATTCAGCGACATCGAGCGAATGAACGACCGATCATGCTGCCAAAGACTTCTGTTCGCAGCCCCAGATTTGAGACGTCAAGAAAGACGAACCTCTGGTAAAAAGACGAGGTAACTGCCAGTGTCCGTAGTATAGTGGTAAGGTGCGTTGGCTGCTTAGCAGAACGTGGTGGGTTCGAGTCCTACTCGCGTTCATAATTTTTATTTTATCTTTCACGGGCACTGCCTCTTGCGAAGAACTGACAAAACTTCCAAGAGTATCGTCTGTCATGAAAAAGTGCTTCTCAACTTTGCCGTTCGGAATCGGCGTAAGATTGTAGGTTCCCTCAATTCTTCACGCGCACGTAGAGAATTGTTGATGAGAGTAAGCCACTTGGCCTTAGCTCTTCAAGAGCTGGCGCGCCACTCTATTTTAACTGCCATATGCCAGGTCGTGGCTGTAATGATGCCCTGGAAATTCCGTCCGAAGGAGGAAGGTCCCTTTGGACCCTAAGTCCCTTTCGAGATGAAAGTTGAGCTAGGTAGAATAACCAGCCCAAAAATTACTTTGCGGTTAAAAACACGGTCGAAGAGAATTTATATCAAAGATATAAATCTCTAAGTCGTCGTCGTGAAACATAGGAAGCATAGGACCGCGGTTGAGGTGCTCTCGAAGGCAAAAACTTTGAGCTCAGGATCAACTACGATGCTGATTAATAATGATGAATGGCTCAAGAGCCAGGATATATAAAAACCAAGTCAAAAACTTAAATCATTCGTCTACCTCTTCAATCTTTTTGTATAAACTTCAATTTTTAAGGGTGATTATCTTGTATCACTCAACTTAATCGCCCTTCGATCTTGACGACTTGCAAACTCTCGCGCCTCATTAAATTTCTAAATAAATGTCAAAAACATAATTCATCCGATTGCCCATAACAGCCATAAAGCTGTTTTTATTAAATTCGCTTATCTTAAATCGTACGCTCCGCCAAATCCATAAAACCCAAACCAACATCAATCTTATTCGAAAGTGATTGCTTCCTACCTGGCAATCCGCCTCTCAACAAAACACCCCACAAAATGTGTTTACCCACTTTCTTTATGGTACTTACAAGAATCCAAATTGCAACACAAATTACAAGTCAAATAATAAAAAAGAAAAAAAGAAACACAAAATCGCATTATTACCTGGCTTTTTCATTTACAATACACCTGGTGCTTTCTTTTAATATTAAATATCCATCGGTAGCGCTCGAAGCGGTGGCGTGCACCTCAAGCTAACTACAATCTCTCTCTCTATACAAAGTATAAAATCCCAATCCAACCGCAAGAAATCTTTCAATAACTCCTCCTTTTGGTCCTTGCGCAAAACCCAATGAGTTCCTTTGACCCGGTTTTTATGCGGACATAAATCTGAATAATTGAAAACACGATGGTAATAAAAAAAACTCGAGAGCTTCAGAAAAACAAGAGAGAAGAAAAAACAGACTACAGACAAAAGTGAACGAACAGAAAAAAAATAAAAACTCATCCAGATCCTTGCGATGGCAGAAAATTACATGTTACAGTTACGTCAATAGCGGAATTAACCATAATAATAATCATCATCACAGTCGGGTGGGTGGCCGGCTATGGCGGAGGACCATCATACGACCAAAGTCGATCCTTTATAGTCAAGTTGATATATAAGGACAGTCATAGTCGATATTACACAGCGGCGTGGCACAAGGCGGCTCGGCGGCGTTGTTATAGCTCTTCGAATAAGGCCGTAAATAATGTCAAAATGTCCTGTTTTTCCACACAACACAAAACAGACAGCAGCAATGAGTACGGGGTGAGCTCTGGGTTCGTGAACAGTGCTCAATGAAAATGCGAATGAATTCCACCCATTTCGAAAACAATATCATAACTGGCAGCGGCAGGAGAGAATGAGAAGGAGATAACTCTTAAATAAAAACAAAAAAAAAAGGAAGAGATATCCTGGCAGCCAAAATGTCATTTAACGTAAAAAGGATATCAATTTTATCTCAATTCGAATTTTGCAATGGCAATAAAGTATCGATTTTCACCAACAACCCGCCCGGTGCGCGGGGCCCCCATCCACCACCAAAAACAATAACAACAACAACATTGGGGTTAAATCAGTAATGCAAATATATGACGGTGACGGCTTTTGCCTCTACCACTTCATTTCCATTTGTGCTTGTCGTGCCCGAACCGGGTGATATGTTGTCCCCAATATTTATGTCCGTCTGCTCGATTTTGGCCTCATTTTCTGAATTTTATTATATTGTACAACAGGCAAAAACCAGGAAGAAGGAAGAATGTTAGAAATGGAGGAATTTCAAGAGTCGAGTGTACTAAAAAAAAAAACTCCTTTACTGTTGTTAAAAATGTTTACAAATTGCATCAATACTCTGGTACACTCGAAGTGAACAGATTTTTATTTTGTTATTGCTTTTTGTAAGGATTTGATTTTATAAAGTTTAAATGGTTGGTGTTATATTGGTTTTATGGATTGGAAGAGAACATCAACAGATTGATGGTCTTATGGGGGGATTGAATTTTGAAATTGTTTTGATATTAAATGGGTGTTTAAGGGTTCTATGCATGTGACATGTCGTTTGGAGGGCAAATAAGATGTTGTAATAGCAATTTTTAGGAGTCAATTTGGGACAGTAAGATTGGACAATAAAATATATGGCATCAAGAGGGTGGAGGCATTAAGTGAGTTTGGATTTGAATTTAATGGATATAACTTTGTTGAGGAATTAAGTCAATGATTTATTTGCATTCACAAGAGAATTTACAAAGATATTTTCGTCATAAAACTGTTGACGAAAGCTTAAATTCCCGTTTCGAGCTGATTTCATTGTTATTATCAACAAAGTTTGTGAAGAGTCCGCCATTTAACGTTTTTTTTTTTCAATTAGTGCTTATTTCATGAATGGCAAAACTAATTTCATGTCTGATTTGACAGATAATTAGTTTATCCTTCCGCAGGACGAACATGTTTGTGTAAATGCTTGAACAGCACTGGGAAACATTGCGACATTACTTTGAAAATCATCAAAGCGTGAAAAGCCAAAAACCGTGCGTACACCCGAGAATATTGCTGCTGTGGCAGAAAGTGTGCGTGAAGCGCCATCAACATCAATTCACCATCGTTCTCAACAATTGAACATTTCGGAGACATCATTGAGACGAATTTTGCATAAAAACCTCGGTATGACGCCATACAAAGTTCAATTGGTTCAGGAGTTGAAACCAACTCAACTTCCAATGGGTTTTCGCTTCGCTAAGTGGACCTGCGATCGCCAAAAGAATCATCTTCTCAGATGAAGCTCATTTCGATCTTGGCAGGTATGTAAACAAGCAAAATTGTCGCATTTGGGGCTCAGAAAACCCGCACACATACATTGAAAAGCTGATACATCCAAAACAAGTCGCTGTTTGGTGCGGATTTTGGTCCAGATGCGTAATTGGGCCATTTTTCTTCGAAAATGAGCAAGCAGTGGCCGTTACAGTCAATGGCGATCGTTTAAATTGCAAAGTAGGATATTGGCAACATTTGGTTTCAACAGGATGGCGCTACGTGCCGAAGCTACATTCGATGGTTTGCGCCCTGTTTTTGAAGATCGCATTAACAGCCGCAAAACTGATGTCGTTTGGTTACCTAGAAAGCTGCGATTGGACTATTATTTGTGGGATTCCGTAAAAGATAAGTGTTACGCCGACATTAAATGACAATATTCGTGAAGCCATTGTTGAAATATAGCCATGAAGCCATTGTTGAAATATAGATTTATGAGGGGGGGGGGGGCGTTAAGAGTTGAAACACCCCCCAAAAAATTCATTGAATTTGAATTTTACATACAATAATTTCTCGATGTCAAATAAAAAACCTGTTATATCAACACAATCAACCGCCTGTAACAAACTATGAGGTTTTTTGAAAAATTCATCAAGTATTTCATTTAGAATAAGTGAAATATCGTCCAAAATATTCAATGATGCAAGCCCATTTAACCGTTCTGCGCCAATTGTACCTTGCAAATATGTTTTGCGTCTTTTGAGTGCAGAAAATGAACGTTCTAGCGTCGCAGTTGAAACTGGTAAAACTGCTACAATTAGAAGTATCGTAGTCACGTTTGGAAAAGCATCGTGATTAGCCACATCTTGACTTCTGATACGAACCCATTTTTAGAACGGTCAAGAACCGTAGCATAAAACTCGTACAATCCCTTGCACTTATCAACATCGAAATAATTTTTTGGGAAAAAAAAATTAAAATAAATAAATAGAGTGGCGCGACATCTCTTGAATAGCCAAGGCCAAAGTGGCTTACTCTCATCAACAATTCTCTAGGTGCGTGTGAAGAATTGAGGGGACCTACAATTTTACGCCGATTTCGGACGGCAAAGTTGAGAAGCACTTTTTCATGACAGGATTCGAACCCACGACGTTTTGCTTAGCAGCCAACGCACCTAACCACTAAGCTACGGACACTACAAATTTCTTGGGAACAAGGTACCAACATATTCGAAAAACATTTTGTGTTTTGTAAAACGACTTCGAAGATGAGTTATGTATGTATCGATGAATGGGTTGTAAAATGCAATTCCGTATTAATCCCCGACAGATTCAGCAACGACATTGCATCTTCCTGTTTGTTGTGGTTTCTTCATTTCATTCATGTGTGCCGTCTGAGGGCTGGCGTGAGCAACATTTTTGGTGTGCGAAACCTTATGAGTAAAGGCTGAGCTACATCGGAACACAAAATGCAAAAAAGTGGGAATTATTTGCTGTGCTGCTTCTAAAAATGCATATCTGAATATCTCCCTCTCATTTTTTTTTTAAGTGAGCGTGAACAAAAGCTTGACCATGACCAAAAGTATTCACTGTGCACAAAGTTCTCAAAACGAATACACCCTCTGCGCCAAAGGTCGAAGTCATTAGAATTCTCTTGCAACGTGACTTCGAGAAGATTCAGCGATATTGCGATGACTGGAAACTGAAAATAAATGTCCAGAAATGTGAAACAATTCTGTTCCGGACCCCGTTGGCTAGGGCCACGAGGGATACGCGCAAGAATTGGCGCAAGATGGTCATCGTTGGACCTCACGGACAGCGATTAACGAGCAAAAGTGAAGTGAGGTACCTCGGTATTTGGTTGGACCAGTATCTATATTTCGTCAGACATATAGATGCTGCTCTGACTAAGGCCAGAGGAGCCTTCGCTCTGACGAAACGGCTGTTTTACAGCAGTCGGCTTGACCCCAGAGTAAAGGTAATTTGCTACATGGCCCTCATACGGCCTATGATCGTTTATGGCTGTCCAGTGTGGTTCAACGTTGCACCATCTCAAATGGAGAAGATTCGGGTGTTCGAGAGGCAATGTCTTCGACGTTGTCTCGGTTTTTATCGGACACCGGAATCTTCTTATGTACATTACTATTCTAACGAGGTTCTATACAACGAGGCTCGGATCAACAGAATTGACAATTTCGTGATAAAACTTCTTCGGGGTCACATGAGAGCTATAACTTCGACGAATAATTTGATCTTTGGGGCGTTCTATCCGAACGACGAATATTTTGAGAGTGCACGTTTCCTCTATTTAGATAGATGCGGTCTGATACAGGACAGATTGGCGGTGCCGCTAATCTACCACGTCAGGCGAAGAACCGTCGATCGGCGGCTCCCTTACAGTCGAGACGTCCTCGCACAAGACGGAGCAGAGCTCCTTCGGTTCATTAGGGCTGTGTCCGAACGGGACCGAATCGATAGGGTGAAGCAGGAGAACCAGTTCTGGTGGCTTCAGCCAGCACTTGACAATGAGTAGTCGGGGTGGGGCTTTGAGCCTTGGCCGCCTTACATACTTGTTTTAGTTTAAAGGTTTTGGGTTTAGGTTTAAGTAGAGTAGGCATGCATGGTGGCACAAACATTGACAAGGACAACAAATATAAAATAAAAAAAAGGATATGAAAAAAAAACAAAAAACGAAATAAAAAAAAAAACAAAAAACAAAAAACAAAAAAAAAAAAAAATGTAAAAA
>CAKKXW010000003.1:19373532-19388963 GCA_920937365.1 Sphaerophoria rueppellii | reverse complement strand
CTGACATTTTTTATCGATCGAAACACCACCCCCCCTACCCCAGATTGAAATTCTAAATCCGCCGCTTAGCTGCAAACAATCGATAATGTCCTTAAAGTTTGGAACGATCGTGTAGGCTACTTCGTGGCCAGCCGAGGCAGCCATTTGAATGAAATTATTTTTTATTATTAACCGGAAGGATTGCACTTTCAAAAAAAAAAAAGAAATTTGAGAAAATATTCAGTAGTTTTTTTTATAGCATTTTCACAAAGAAAAATTATTTGGCGGACCCTTTATTATGAAAGCAAAAAACAAACTTCTCTGAAACTACCACAAATTTTTGATGATTTTTTTGCTTTCGAAATCATAAGTACCTTTTTGAGATTTATTTTTCTTCATTATCAAGTTCGTTATATGCCTCAAAAGAGTTAAGTCAAGTGCAAATAAATTCATGTTGGAAGGTAGATTAATTTTTGAAGTGTAATGCAAATTTTCATGTAGGTAGGTACTTCTTATTGATTTAGAAAACATTTTCGAGAGCTTCGTGAATAATACCTTTTTCTGGTTCAAAAAAATTGCCAAAGAAACAGATAAGCAGAATGTTTGTAATTATTACTAAGCCCAATTCACAATGGAATCATCACTTTCTTCTTAACCCGTTGTTTTGTAATGCTCGCATTTTAAAGGGTTAACAAGAAACACTTGAGTTCACATGAAAAGCAAAAATTAAACCCGAAGAAATACCAAGAAATATGTACTAAAAAGCAAAATCATGTGAATTATTTTACTGGAACCCCTTTAAAAGGGATTTTTTTCTTAATTGGACGGTAATGTAAATATTTTTTTTTTTATTTTTAAACTTCCTGTCAAATTCATCAAAACTAATAGAACATCTCTCGAAATTCAATCGCCAATTTATTTTCGAATGTTTGTATTTCATAATTCACAAACGAGAAACGATGATTCCGAATTTGGGAATAAAATTGTCAACAAAAAGTGCCTTTAAATTATTCGCGAACACACCCTGCACACAACAGCTGTTTGTCACTTTGTTATCTTGGCATTTTACAATAAGGTCTGATATAATAAATTACATATCAAACGAAAGCAAATATTCTGTACCGAAATTGTTTTAAACAATAAACTGAAATTAAAAAAGTGAGTTTATTAAAACCAAAACAATTGGAAGTGTCAAATCATAGTGGTGGCACGAAAAAATATCACTTGGTCCATTCCTGTGTATATATATTTGACAGGTACAATCGACCTGGCATTCGACTCTAGCGCCACCTAGTAACATGTTTTTTTTTGTAATTTGCACCCACTCAAAGGATTATTTACACCCATTTTATGCCAGAGAAACAGTGAGTGCATTAGGAAGAAAGGGTAGGGGCAAGAAAGGAGGTGTCAGTGTACATTGGTCTTGAGTTCTTGAACGGCTAAAAATTATTATCTATACTTAAGAGTACGTTCGAAATCGGGCTCGAAGGTAAACTAATGGGCATTCCTAGAAGCGCGGGTATTACGGTTAAATTGTTTAAGTGGAGTGAATGCAACTGGCTATTTCTCTAGAGCGCTTACCGTTAAAGTAACAATAAAACAGAGAGAGACACGAAACGTTACGACGCACGGTGGTCTAAAGGAGTGAATGAATCAATGATGTCGCTACCACCGATAATTTTTACGGCTCTTCTTTGTATACCATCCAAGAGGCTTAAGTAGGTTACTGGGGCACCAGTCTTATAGATAGAAGTCAGATCAGACGGGGATACAAATTTCTTACACCGTCTTAATAAACCCAACCATCTTGCAGCATTTTTGGAGACATCGCGTATGTGCTTGGTCGACAAGAGGTGGTTAGTGATGCACACACCGAGAATCTCGAAATGTTCGGTTTCACTGATGCAAGTGCCACTCATGGACAGTGGCAAGGGGTGTATATCTCACTTCAACGATACAAAAGTTAGCATTGAGTTTTCGAAACATTAAACTCTATACGGGTTTTAATTCCCCATTGTACAATGCTATTTAAGTCAGAGTTTAATGAACAAGAGATCATTAATGATAATGAGAAAGAGGGTCAGAGACAAAAAGGAGCCCTGGGGAACAACAGCATTTATACTGTGGGTTTCAGACTTGAATCCGTCCAATACAATTTGTATTGAACGGTTCGAAAGAAAGTTTCTAATCCAATCGAAGAAGGGATTCATCGATACCGAAGGCACGCATTTTCGATAAAAGAGCATGATACTCTGTATTTTTTTGCGTGACTAATTTTTTGGTATTGATTATTTTTTGCTTCTTTGTAAGCGGGCTATTTTAGTCAGTTGATTTGGGATGCATGATGCCCAGACCTTATCAAATGCCTTTGAAATATCAAGTGCAACAATCTTACTTTCTCCAAACCAATGTGATGATTTATTCCACTGTTCGGTGAGATAAATCATCAAATCACCGATGGACCTGTTGCTGCGAAAGCCGTACTGCTGGTCATTAAGAGGTTTTCGGTATTCGAGATATTTCTTGAGGTGATAGTTTATCAGCGTGTCCATGACCTTAGAAAGAAGGAGCGTAAGTGCAATCGAACGATAAAGGGTGGTAGAAGGAGATTAGCTTTTTTTAGGTTTGGGTTGACAAATGCTGTTTTCTTACTGCTCGGAATGAGCCAAAAAGAATAGGATAGATGGAAAAACTTACTCAATGGTTTTACTCTCTTCAGAACCATAGAGGGGATACCATCCGGACCAGCGGATTTATGTTTGTTGAGATCCTCTAGGACTCTCGCCACAGCATGAGTGCGGAAGAAGATTTGTCCCATGGAATCATTGACGCACTAAAGAACAGGCGGAGTCATGAACTGCCTAGCAAAAAGGTTAGCTTTCGCGAGAGAGCTAATAGAGGGAGTGTCATTGTATGTAAATTACAGGCCGTCCTGGCTTGTTTTAACTCTTTCCGGTTTTCCTCACATGAATAGATAACCATTTTTCTGAATAAATTTGTATTGAGCAAACATTTTTGATGAAGCAGGGAAAATTGAAAACATCAATCGTGCTAATACTGACAGTAGATATACAAAGGTCCGTTCTGGTGGGTTCATTTCACATTATACAAATCTGTCAACAAGTTAGAAGTTGATAAACACGTTGTTGAATGTGACGGTGAACGAATGCCTTTAAATGAAGAATCAACACTTAAAATTTTATAGCTGGGTCCATTAATACCGTTAAAAAAACTACTTATGACAATAAAAAAAATAGAGTTGCGCGACAGCTCTTGAAGAGCCAAGGCCTAAGTGACTGACTCTCATCAGCAATTCTCTGGGTGCGTGTGAAGAATTGAGGGGACCTACAATTTAACGCCGATTCCGAACGGCAAAGTTGAGATTGATACTCTTGGAAGTTTCGTCAGTTCTTCGCAAGAGGCAGTGTCCGTGAAAAATGAAATAAAAACTTTGGGCACGTGTAGGACTCGAACCCACGATGTTCTGCTTATCGCACCTAACCACTAAGCTACGGACACTACGCTTTATTAGAAATGCCAAATGATCGGATTACAACATGGTATATCACTTTGATATCATGTCATAAGTTTTCCTATTAGCCACGTTGCCCTAAAATGTATCAGAAACAAGGAGAACACAAAATTTAACAATCTTAATATTGCATAATTCTGATTCATCAAACCCAAAATTCAAGTTCAATTGATTGCAAAGCCTACGCAAGCATAGCTCTGAAATTCTTTGCACTGAGTCCGCGAGTTAATTGTTATTCTATTGACGAAGCTTATTCAGGTCAATCGTGTCAAAAAAAAAATCCATGAAAAATTTGTTTACTTTTCTGTGTGCTCATAAGACAATTTTTTATGGCATGGTGTTGTGTAACTCTTAGAAACACACGAATAGAATTTTAATTTTCCAAGCCCACTTAAGACACTGGCTGTCTATTTATTTATGCGAAACATAAATTCCCATGGAATCAATTTTCTGAATTTATTTTTCCCTTTAATCACTTATTTTCAACATCAAAGATGGATTTAGATACAAATTTTGTGTATTCTCTTCTTATCCTTCAAAACATTAGATTTATTGAAATTGAAATTCTGAAAAAAAAGTTGGTTTCGGGATGGTATCGAATTTTGAAGAAACGAAAAGTAATCCACGGTGTTGATGCATAAACCTAAATTAGCGATTGATCGATATTTTCAGAATTTTTCAGAAGACTGAAGTCTGATGTTCTTAAAGCCGTCTGTCCGCTTATGTGCGCCTCAAGTCACCGATAAATAAGAACTCATGCTCTCGTGATTTATTCTCTTATCCCAAATAGGGTGGAACATCTAGTGCAAAAGTAGGTTTAAGGATCAATCCTTAGTCCTACTTAGAGGGAGGCTTATGTTCCTCCCATTGTGTTTCGAACCCAACTCGGGGTCGTATATTACTCCACAGTAAGCCCATCTTTGATTTTTCCCAAGTCACCGCATATACAATATTGCTCATTTTTATAAGCCACTTTCACTTCGCACAAAAATGAATATAAATGTATCTCACTCAACATCAATACACTGCCTGTCTTTTGTGTGGATTATTTTGTGTGTTTGGGGAGGGGTATCGAGCATTCCTTTGAGATTATAGCTTTAGTCGTCGATATTTATTTATTTTTATTTTTTTGTTAATGTCCATGATGCACAGTTTCTTTTTTTTTGTTTTGCAAAGATATCACTTTCTCACATCAATGGAGGGATTTATTAAATTGGATTGCTTTCACTTAAAACGAGTGAATAAATACATCGTTTTCTTTTTTCGGTATTTATTGGTTCTTAACGAAAGTCACAATATTTCACTTCCAACATAAGGAGTGTCTTTTTAATCCTTTATGACATTGAAAAGCCTGGCGTAGGGATTTTCGACAAATCCGCATCCTTTTAAATTCACTTTCGCACATTCATTCCAACACTCATACTACACAGGAATGAAACACTTACCAATATGACTTTCATTGTATTGTATTTTTTGTTGCAAGGACACAAAAATGTAAACGAAACGATACGAGAGCTTAAGGTTAATTCGGATTAACTGCGAAACTACAATTGATACCGTTTCATCGATTGCATATCTTTTTTATATCAATTCGAATTGTATTGAAGTATTTGTTTCAATTTTTTGATTGCATATCAAAAACCTAAGTCACGTAGAAATGCCGCCATGACATGGAGGGCTTACAGAGAGGTGGCATAATAGTTGGCCGAAAGTAAAGCGCATTGTGGTGGTGGGGGGCACACGACGCACGTATCAAAACGAAGACGCGATATTGCTTGCGGTGCGTGGTGACTGATGGTGAGGCTATGCAATGATAGCATTGTGGGCAGATGTCGCGTACACATTATACAAATTGTTTTGATGGACTTTTGATTGCTGTGACACACCGACCGTCGACAACAACCATGGCATCCATAGTGGTCATTTTGTTGATGTTCGCCGTTCGCGAACAATGGTGAACAGAGATACTTTCGCTTTTCGTCTGCTTTAGGCGAATTTTGGGTATTGCCGACTGAGAGTGAGACTGAGGTTGCCAGAGGTGATTTATTTTCGTGTTGAATTGAAAGTCAAATGTATTTCCGGTTTTTTTGTGAGTGCAAGAAGAATTCAGACGAGGAGGACAATAAAATCGTTGTGTGGTTCAATGTGAAACCATTCTATTAAGATGGAACCGCGTCATTTTGAATATCTTAATTATGTTTAAGGTGTTCAAAGATGGTTATTGTTTGGTTGATGCCTACAGTTACAGCTTCAACATTTTTACATTGCCAAAGCGCCATCGTGTGCAGTTTTGAGAAATTTGCATCTAGCTCTTCAGAAGTGCGCTGAGGGTTTCTTGAAATGTTTTTCAGCTCTCTCCAACTCTTCCCCAGTCGTGCTGAGTCCTGTTCAACTGTTCTTCACCAAGGAATTCTCTTGTGCATTCTTGTGCGACGGGGTTCCACTGGATAGATTGACTCGCAATGCATCAATCACCCTTTCGAAGCATGTGGCCAATCCACTGCTAAATTCACCTTCGTATAATAAAGTCTATTGTTTTTTTTATCTTTTCTAGCATAAAGTTCAGCATTTCAACAATCCTGTAGTTGTTTCTGAGATATCTGTTAACGAACGTTTGAAGCTTTCTTGTGACAGTGTCTGTGACTTTCCAAGTGCTGCACGCGTAAAGCAGCAAAATATTGGAACGGAACAGTTGTAGCTTGGTATTTAAGCTTAAAGAATTAGTTTTCTTTATTTTGGACAGCATTCCATTCCGAACGCAGCTTGCTTGTTGTCATTTGATGGAAAAAGTAAAGTTACGTTATCCGCGAAGTCTTGAGGTGAGATTTCAGAGTCCACTAAATTCTTCCCGTGCAGAGTCCTGATGCCGATGTAGTCTTTTATTCGGTCCAGCACTATTTTTGCTATTATCTTGTCTACTGCTGGCCTAACACACTTTGCTGGGGGGATAAGGTGCGTATTAGGGAGATTGTCACTTCGGCCGACTCATTTGGCATATGGTTCACTTCTCTGGCAGAACCGCGATGTAGAACCTCAGAAATGTGATCCTTCCATCTTTTGCGCTGATCCTCATCCGATACTAGCAGGGATTCGCTTGTGACTTTTACCAGGTGTTGTTTAGAACTCGGTTACCAATGAAATCTTTGAAAATTCTTCAGTCCAACTGTCACATCAATTAGTGGGTGCTTCTACTCCTCCGGGTAGTGCATTGATGTTGTTGTTACGCTCATTACATCGCATACCTCGATGAACTTCACTCATATTCAAGCAGTACGCAGATTCAAGCTCGATTATCCCTGCTGCTAGGGTAGCTACGGTGCGAGCTTTTAAATATGTTTTGTTTTTTCGACCCATGCTGAAGTTTCTTCATAAAGCCTTCGTTGCATCCATCAAACCAATGTTTTTCAATGGATGTGGGTTTCATGCTGCTGATTGCATTCATAATCCTTGTGAAAAGTGGTCCCCTAGTTATTGGCGGCCAGCGGGATCCTCTTATCTATCGGCATTTTATTTGAACATTATAGTGTTTCCTTGGGAAACATAAACTGCAGCTATCCTTATCTTTCGGTAGCAGATCGCCAAGTGGCCAATTTAGTTGGAAGTTGTTTGTGTTTTAGTCGACACCCAACTGCCTTTGTGGCACGTTAGTGTTCGAACATTTTCATGCCAAAGCGCAATGCGAGCGTTAGGGAAAATGTGATGGACTGAAAGGGTGTAAGATGAGATGTCAGTTAACATTGGTCTTGAATTCTTGAACATTGCAATAACTGGGGAAGGCAGAGTGTGGAAGAGTTCCACATTCAAGTAGAACGGCTGAAGAATGATTCTCTGAACATGACCGTACAACCGAAGTTGGGCTCGAAGGTGAACTGGTGGGCATTCCTGGAGGTGCGGGTATTACGTTTGAATACCTTAAGGTGAGGAATGCAACTGGCAATTCAGTAGAGCATAAACCATTGAAGTAACGGTAAAAGAGGGTGAGGCATGACACACTAAGTCGATGTTCAAGTGACGTAAATGTCTCAACGATGGTATCGGTATTGTCACCAATCATCTTAAATGCACTGCTCTTGATACTGTCCAAAACAATTAGGTACATTACTGGAGCACGAGCCCAAACGTGAGAGTTGTACTCAAGCTTTGGACGTATATATATTTTATAGATATGGCAGATCAGATGGGCAGAAAAAATCCTTGCCTAAAAGCCTAAACATCTTGCGGCATTTTTGGCGACATCGCAAGAAGTGGTTGGTGATATACATACCGAGAATCTCGAGATGTTCAGTTTCAATTATGCAAGTGCCAATCATGGACAGTTGCAAGGCGGGTATATCTCGCTTCAACGATACAAGACAGCATTGAGTTTTTGAAGCATTCAACTCTACTCGGCTTTTTACAATGATTTTCGAATATGAAAAGTTAAGGGTACTATTGTCAGCGAAACAATGAATTGGATTAGAACTTACAGGTTCGAAAGAAAGTTTCAAATCTGACGAAGGAGAGACTCATCAATACCGAAAGCACGCATTTTAGATAAGAGAGCCTGGTGCCAAACTCTATCGAATACATTTGGAATATCTAGTGCAACAATCTAACTTTCTCCAGAACAATGTAAAGATTTGTTCCACTGTTCGGTGAGATAAACCATCAAATCGCCAGTGGACCTGTTGCTGCGAAAGCCGTACTGCCGGTCATTAAGAAGCTTTCGGTCTTCGAGATATTTCTTAAGCTGATAGTTTATCAGCATTTCCATGACCTTAGAAAGAAGGGACGTAAGTGCAATCGGACGATAATTGGAGGGAGAAGAAGATTCGCCTTTTTTTGGAATAGGCTGGACAAATGCTGTTTTCCAACTACTCGGAACGAGCCTAGAAGAATAGGATAGATGGAAAAGCTTACGCAAGGGTTTTTCCAGCGTGGAAGAACACCTCTTCAGAATAATAGCGGGGATATCATCCGGACCAGCGGATTTATGTATGTTGAGATCCTTTAATACTCTCGCCACAGCACGAGTGCGGAAGAAGATTTGTCCCATGGAATCATTGACGCGCTCAAGAACTGGAGGAGTCATGACACTCTCTGGCAGCGAACTGCCTAGCAAAAAAGTTATCTTTCGAGAGAGAACTAACAATTGGAGTGTCATTGTCAACGAGCGCAGAGTTTGGACCGAAGAAGAAGGAGAATTCTTCATATTTTTTTACAAATGACCAAAAATTCTTACTGCCTTTGGGACATTGCAGTATTTGTGGCCTTAATTTTTGGTCACGTAAAAATTTGGCCGACGAATATGGGCATTGCAGGCCTTCCTAGCTTGTTTGAGCTTATTCGGGTAATCCTCAGAAGGGTTGGCTTTGAAACAACTGAAACTTATTATCCGCACTGGAATCTACGTCACTATCGAGGAAGTATAGTTACCAGTTAAAGATCCTGAAAAAAATATTGGGACCATCCA
The DNA here is from genome assembly GCA_920937365.1 of Sphaerophoria rueppellii. Classification (NCBI taxonomy): domain Eukaryota; kingdom Metazoa; phylum Arthropoda; class Insecta; order Diptera; family Syrphidae; genus Sphaerophoria; species Sphaerophoria rueppellii. Next base: position 19,380,000 of record CAKKXW010000003.1, on the reverse strand, counting down.
AGTCGGCTTTCTCTTAAGAGCTCTTTCTTTAACTGCGATTTTTTGACTCGAGAAATTTTGCGGATATGACACAATGTTCAGATCGACCTTGAGGCATACACTCATTGCGTATTTATCAGGGTTAGAGGTAAGGAATAAGTCATGAGTGTTTTCTACTTGGCCGTCAATGTCCGGAATTCGAAAGGGTTCGTTGGCAGCTGAGCAAGACATGGTTAAAGTCTCAGCACACACTCCTTCGGGTCTTGTCTTACTCGAATGGAGAAGCCAGAAAAAATTGTGTACATTCAAATCGCCCGTAATAATGATTTCAATGTGAGGATACAAGGAAACTTTTCATTGTTTGGAGTCGGCGGACGGACATTCAGTAAAATTCGTAAGAAGATGGAACATTGTCCAAATTTGGGCTTCTATAAAGGAAACTGTAATGGATGATGTGCTTATTTACGGAAAATATGAACAACATAAAATTAAGGACTACGCTCTTAAAATACATTTCTCACGTCACCATCTTTATATTTCACACTCATTCACACAGCTGGTAGTAAGAATATAACGTTAATGAAGAGAATGGTTGTAACAGAGCGACAGGAAGGACGTTTCTGAAAACAAAATACCTAAACCTAAATCTGACGTCGTGAACAGAACGATAGTAGACCAATTAAACTGTATTATATCAGGCCGCTTTTAATCAAGAACCTGTAACGAAGTTACATATATTTCTGCTTCGCTTGGCCCGAAGAAGCAGAAGCAATGTTATTGCGTAGATGTTTAGTGTTTGCCTTTTTCTGATTCACACTGCCTTTTGGTGCAAAGATAAGCAAGTAGAGGTTAATTTCTTCGTGTGCAAGAGCAGATTAAAAATGAACCTTATTGTGGCTTGAATGATCTTAAGTGTCAAAATTTGCAAAGAATGAAAATTCTGCTGTCAATTTTTTCTGCGTATTTAGGTAAGAACAAACAACAAAACCACAATAATTATCTGTCACAGTGGAATAAGACTGGCATTTGAAATAGCTAGCTTGAGACGCTTCTACTTCATATCAGCTGTTGAAATAATTCACTCTGCAAAACATTTCTGTTGGGAAACGTAATTTGACAATTTGCTCAAACTAACATTTTTCCATTTCGATGAGACTACAACAATCTATTAGGTTGATAGCAGATAGGTACCAACCTAGCTCAAAGAAATTCCCATCAAAAGTCTTAGCACGTAGCAAATAAATTGAGAGATTCATTTTGTAATGTAATTCATGGATCGTATATACTGTTATAGTAATAATATGCCATTTGAGAAGGTATACAATTTCATGCACTTTATATTCATGTAACTTCTTCTAATACCCTTCGTCTGACACACAAACTCCACTTCAAATGAGAATAGATGTCATTGCCGCTGTCTACTATTGTTATGTGTGTATGTGTCGCAAACCACAAAAACCAGACATCATATCGGAAGAAGAGGTCCTTCGCCTCAAAGGAATCGAAGAAAAAAAGGCAAACAGAGCCGGCAGCACCTCGACAAAGTGATTTAAATTCAAAACAGATCAGTTTGTCATTATGGAAAAACTATTACAATAAATATGAGATGTACATATTATTTTCGAACTAGAAAAATTGGCAGAGACGTACATGAAAAAGGACATCACAGACATAAAAGAACGAAAAAAACATCTCTACGTAAGCCATTAAGCTAAATGCCGTAAAAGCTTTAGTCGCCATCCGATCCGATTCGGAGTCCGGACAGCCAGCCAAAGTCATAGCTTATTTTCTGTGGCAAATTTTTATTGCTATAGCCACCATAGGATACTCGACGTCCTTGTGTCCACACGAGCAGTGTTCCCATTCGAACGAAGGGGAGTAGAAAAAAAATAGAATAAATCCAAAGACAATACACTGGATGTCAATAGGACAGGAAGTCGAAGCGTATCGCCCTCTAGATGGACCTATTTAATGTTTGTGTATATCCTACTCACCTCCACTCTACCTACATTGGAAATGGGATCTGTTAGAAACACATGACCTTCTCTGGTGGTTACGAGCGATGAATGGCGAATATCCTTAGTTTTATTGGTTGATTTTAAGAAATTTTTACGATCCTTATTTGGCTTTGGTTCCCAATCTGGAAGAAGGTCATTCCCCAACGAGAAAAGAGTATGGTGGATCGTTAAATGGAGTATGGTGTTTTCTTTCTTCAAATCCAAATGTTTTGTCGGTTGGTTGGATGGCCGAAAAAACAAAGCGCTTGAGGCTCGGGGGGGTTATACGCTCATGATTTTGATTGAGTGGCATCCTCTGGATGAGGATAAAATTGGACGTAAAGAGGAAGAACATTAAAATTTCAGATGATAGTGATGATGGGGGGGCCAAATAACCATCAGCATCGGTGGATAAAATGTAATACGGGATTGCTGTGAATGGCGATGACGACGGTTGGCGGGAACCCTTAAAACGCAATCTTATTTGATTGCCAGAGAAAATTAATACCCACTTAATGTTTTAGCCTGTTCAAAACCGACAGCGAACCAAAGCCAAACTGAACGAAAGGAGAGGAAATGATTTTTTTTGTCTTTTATGGGGTTAGAGAGAAAGGGCGAAAAGGTGCACCATAAAAATAAATGGCATACGCGTTGTGTTATGTATGTAATGAAAAGTTACACGATGCATGACGACATAATATAATCGTTAATGACTGGGATAAGAACGTGATGATGCCATGTGAATGCAATTATTATCTAAATTTCGGATTTTTGGGGATTGAAATTTTGATTTTATTTTAATGTGTATTTTGGGTTTTATTGTGGACCTTAATGCAGCCACTTTTGTTCAATAGGGGAGGTGAGGATATCTCTATCGGAGGTAGTGGTTTGCAAATGAGAACTTTCACCAAATGGGAAGAACTTAGTCAACGAGCCAAGTCCAGGGATGTCAATAAATACTTTTAGATTTTGGGTTCGAGGTTCAGCATTTTAAAACCAATCTTCAGCAAAGCAGAAATAATGACTTAAATTAAGCAAACGTTGGGCATGCTCGTATGAGCGAAGAGGAATCGGAACGGAAAGGCCTTTGCGGTACAATTCATGATAGGTTGGTTGACCTAATTTGCATCGAAAGGATGGCGTAGACCGGAAACAGTCATTTGATTGTGTTCAGTACAAGGAAATTGAGCTCTCTTGTATTTGGGCGATGTCTTCTCCAGACCTATGCAGTCGGAGTATGAGGTTTGCTGAGGTTGACGATGGCGTTATGAAGATTTATCTGTTTCTGAACTTGTCGCAACAAAACCCAACCACTACCCGCTACCCCATTATCCCACTGCCTATTTCCCCGCTACTCTGGCCTAGCTATCCACGATTGCTACCCACTATCCACTACCTATACCGTTACCCGCTATACCACTATCACCCTATCCGCTACCCACTACCCACTACAGGCTACACGCTACGCTACGCTTAACCCCTACCCGCTACTCTGGCCATGAACAGCTTCGTCGATTTTGTAAAAAATACTTAAAACATTACCTAACCACTACCCGAACATTTGGAACATAGCGGAAGGTGGAAATAAGGTACAAATTTTGAGACTAAATGTATTTTTCAATTCCACACCATAAGAAATTAGCAAAAAAAAGTGTCCTAGAAATATAAAAAAGAGTTTTTGGGGGGAAACACCCTTTACTATATCTACTGAATATACATATGAAATTTCATCAAAATTGGTCAAGCCGTTTCGGAGGAGTATAAACACTAAAACTGTGACATAAGAATTTTATATATACAGTGCCTTGCATAAGTATAACCACACCCAGAAAAATGCATTTAAAAGAATACCTACAATAGGAGTGACTCCTTACTATTTTTTTATGAGTTGCATCACTGATCAAGCATATTGAGAAGAAAATAAAGTACCGTTATTTCCTCTCCTGGTGTTTAAAATTTTTAAACAGATTTTAATGTATTGCAAAAATATAACCGCATTGATTTTTTGTTTTTTCTTTGTTTTAATTTCTTTTTTAACAAAAAATTAGTATGCAATTTTGTTGCCTCTATTTTTCACCAATCTTTGAATTCTTTTTGGCATACTATTAACTATATTTTTCAAACGGAGTCGTCTAAACGTTCCATTCTGTCACAACTGCTGCTCGCAGCTCAGCAACACTAGCAAATTGCTTATTATGGGCATACATTTTGCTAGTTAAAATTCCCCAAAGATTTTCGATGGGGTTGCAATCTGGAGAATGCGACGGCCACTCCATCAAATTAATGTTTTTCGATTCGAACCAATCCAAACAAATCGAATCGAAATCGTCTTAAATAAGGTACTAGATTCTCCTCAAGGACCGAAGTGTAGTCAGAACTGTTCATTCTGGTAGAGGTGAAGGCAAGTGCAACCGTACCACGCTCGTAGAAGGCCCCCCAAATCATACAGCTGCCACCACCAAACTTCCTCTTGGAAAAAAACTTTTTCTCTTTCCTCAAATCGTGCCAATATCCGCTAAAACCATCTGGTCCATCGAGATTAAACTTTTTTTCATCACTAAAAATAACCTAATAAAAAACATTAATTCCAGTATGCCATTTGGAATAACGAGAATTTAGTGTAGATTAATAGAAAGTCACTTACGGTTTTCCAGTCCCGATCTATGTTTTGGCGGGCAAATACAACGAATTGGATGCAGCATTGATTAAACGCCTCTTGTCGTGACGTGTCAGCTTCTGCGGACGCCCGGGTCTTGTTTTTGTCCCATAAGATTCTGGATGTTTTGAAAAATTTCGAACGACACGATCCGATCGTGAAATTCGTCTTCCAATAGCCCTAAGATTTAGGCCGATTGACCGAAAAGCCAAGACTTTGCCTTTTTCAATTTCGCTTAAATGCGTACCGCGTGGCATTGTTGTTTTTTGTTTGAAGGAACTTGACTGAATGCAGCTTCAAAGAGATTTGCGTCGTGCGGTTATATTTTTGCAATACATCAAAATCTGTTTAAAATTTTTAAACACCAGGAGAGGAAATAACGGTACTTTATTTTCTTCTCAATTTGCTCGATCAGTGATGTAACTCAATAAAAAAAATAGTAAGGAGTCAGTCCTATTGTAGGTTTTCTTTTAAATGCATTTTTTCGGGTGCGGTTATACTTATGCAAGGCACTGTATTAGGTACGGAATGTGATTTCATCAAAACCGTACTAAATCACGCCTTTGGTAGCGGCCAAGGGAGCAAACGATCCTTTATTGATCAAAAAGAGCAGATATAGAGCGACCTACTGCGTCTCCTTTTCAACCCTTGGGTTGATCAATTTAATGATCAGAATCACATCTGATGTGTAGTTGTGTATTGCCGGGAGAACGAGTAATGCTCTTGGTCGGCAAGGAATGTCAAAGTTAACAATATGATCAATCTGGTTATGATTGATTGATCAGGAGATTTTCATGTCCCCTTGTGGATATCCGGATGTTGGAATCACTTGCTAGTTACTATAACATCACGCCCCGCAGTGAAGTCGATCTGCCTGGATCCGTTATCGGAGGTGGAGTTGTGAAGACTATGCGGTACGATTATTGCACCAAATACTTCAATATTTGCCAATTTGCATTTATACCTCCAAGAATAATTTTATGACTCTTGTCAGTTGTCGTCAAGTGTTCGAAGAGAGTGGTTGTCTGTCTCTGTGCTAGTCTTGTTTTTCTTTGTTTTTTTTTTTGTGTCCCGCCCACGTCCCTCGCGTCAATCGCAAAACAATTCCATAAAAAAAAAATAGAAAAAATAAAAAACCAAATAAATAATCAGCAATAGAACAAATAAAAACAATCAAGTGTTAAACAACAACAAACACACAAAGAAATATAAAAAAAAAAAAAAAAAAAAAAAAAAAAAATGCACCCACAAAAAAAGTCACAAAAAAAAAATACCCACTCCACTAGCCACAAGAGCACAGTAAGTATAAATCCCGTTCTCTTTGTTTCCCATTGTACAATTGCATGGCTTATTATATGCATTGCATTGCATTGAGCTTGCACAACTCATGCAATGTGTGTATATGATATGTCGTCAATAACAGATGAATAGAGATTTGCTGTTTGAATTCCATGGTCGGATCGATTCACGCTGCCGTTAAGGCATAACACTAGCAGTGGCGCTGAATCGTAAAGATTCCTTATATTTAATTCAGTAATTCTTTTAGGTCTCGTCTGTTTTGGTCTTTTTATTATTAAACTTGTAATGATTGATAAATTCAGAGTTGATTATTGCAATATTCGTGGGCTAAGAATTAATTTTCTTGCTGCGCCTTAGAAATGCTAAGTCGCGGTGACGATCACAATACGGAATTGCCGTCGCACTTAGCTAGGCTGGTACCTTAAGTTTGTCGTTTAGAGATAAGTAGACAATAACTGCTGTATAGTATATGTGTGTAACGTACTCAACACGTTCGAGTTACGTTACGTTACGTATATTATTCGGTACGTTAACATG
>CAKKXW010000003.1:19335748-19353261 GCA_920937365.1 Sphaerophoria rueppellii | reverse complement strand
TGTTAAGGCCTGGTCCCTGGTTGTCTATTTGTTGGTTATCTTACGTGACTGTTTTTAAGTTGCAGTTTTTTGTTGCTTTTTGATGTGGAAATATGAAATTATATGATGTGTTGAACGGTAGGGATTAGTTCTTCAGATTGAGAGATATTTCAAATAATTTTGAATAGCTAACAGTTCAGTTTATTTCACTATTATTGCATTTTAGGAATAAACAGTTTAAGGATTTTAAAGAACTCACATTTTATGGAATTAACAATTTTAAAGATAACCGATGAAGATAAACTAAGCTACGAATAGCCAGTATAATGGTTTGAATTAGAATGAGCAACAAATATTAATTGGCTGTTAAGGCCTGGTCCCTGGTTGTCTATTTGTTGGTTATCTTACGTGACTGTTTTTAAGTTGCAGTTTTTTGTTGCTTTTTGATGTGGAAATATGAAATTATATGATGTGTTGAACGGTAGGGATTAGTTCTTCAGATTGAGAGATATTTCAAATAATTTTGAATAGCTAACAGTTCAGTTTATTTCACTATTATTGCATTTTAGGAATAAACAGTTTAAGGATTTTAAAGAACTCACATTTTATGGAATTAACAATTTTAAAGATAACCGATGAAGATAAACTAAGCTACGAATAGCCAGTATAATGGTTTGAATTAGAATGAGCAACAAATATTAATTGGCTGTTAAGGCCTGGTCCCTGGTTGTCTATTTGTTGGTTATCTTACGTGCCTGTTTTTAAGTTGCAGTTTTTTGTTGCTTTTTGATGTGGAAATATGAAATTATATGATGTGTTGAACGGTAGGGATTAGTTCTTCAGATTGAGAGATATTTCAAATAATTTTGAATAGCTAACAGAAAATGTCTGAGACTATTTCGTTTGGATGCACTAAAATGTTACTTTTTTTGTAACATTAGAATAGAATCACTTTGTGTATCTTAGTTAAAATAAAAAGAGTATTATTTTTGTGCTAATCAAAATGTTTTTCTTCATTCATTAAATTATTTTAATATTTTGTACAACCTCCCTTATTTTGAATAACATCAAAAATGCGGTCTTTTAATGAATCATACAATAATTTTAGAAGGTCAAGGGAAATACTGGCCCAGGCCACTTTTATGCCTTCAACAAGCTCTTCTTTGTTCTTGTACTGCTTCCCGCCTTCATACACCTTTTGTGTTTAACCAACCCCACAAATTTTCAATGATGTTCAAATCTTGTGAGTAGGGTGGCCAGGAAAGTTGTTCTATATTTTGGCCCTGTAACCAAGCTTTAATTATTCCAGCGGTGTGAATTGGCGCGTTGTCTTGCTGGAAAATAATTAGTACCGGTCCAAAAATATCCTGAAATTGAGGTAAAGCCATTTCCAGTACAGTTTTATAATAAGGCGCAGTCATTCTGCAGTTCACAAAAACCAAATCAATGGTTTCATAGTATGATATGGCTCCCCACACCATAACGCCTCCCTCTCGACTGTGGTGACGGTCCAAAAACAGTTTTTCCTTCCTCAAATCATGAAAATAATAATTGTATCCGTCGGGCCCATCAAGGTTGAATTTCTTTTCATCCGAAAATATCATTTTTCTCCAATCGTTTCAGTGACTACTTCCATCAGTATTCCAAACCATGTGCGATCTTGCAAAATTTCGCCGCTGTTGTTTTCACACTTTGTTAAGTGGTGGTTTTTTTTTTAATTTGTTGGCACTTAAGGTGTCCGGCACTCTTATAACTCTACTAATCGTCATTCGGCTCACTTCTACCCCAGCTTGGTACCTGATCTTACTAAGAGAATCGGTTGAATTCGTTGCTAACCTTATAATCTTCCGTTTATCACGACTTGAAAGTACAGTTGAGGTACGGCCTTTGTAATTTTTTCTATAAGACAATGGATCTCTAATATAGCTGTTCACAACTTTTGTACTTCGATTAATTTTCTTGGCCATAGCGCGATTAGAAAAGTTTTGTTCATGAAAGACCTGTATGTTAGCAATTTCCGTTGCACTTAAAGACTTTTTCTACCCATTTTAAAAGAAAACAAAGTTATTTCCACAAAAAATAAACCGATTTTCTTTCCCGATAGCTTTCCGATGATCGCGCCACTTGTTTTCGCTTTAAATAACTAAGAATGTAAGATGAGGCTATTCTATTGTTACAAAAAATAAATTCATTTTTAAACGGATGCCATACAAAACAAGCTTAAAATGTCTCGTTAGCTTAAAAAATTAAAAACGCTCTCTTGATCTCAGAAACTTTCGCTCTCGCCATGAAAGCTTATGCATTATTTTTTGGATTAAAATCAAAGAGCTCTCAAAACAGGTTCTCAACAAGAAAAAACAATACATGAGGCTATCCAAATGTTATGGACTGTATATTCATTCAATAAATCTTTTTTAACAAATAAACACTTATTATAATATAGCTTAATTGGTGAATCAAACAAGAAAGCTGTAGCTTCAGACCGGTCTTCGTCTTCAAGAAGAGATCTAGTGTTTCGAATGCGTGTTGAAGTGAAACAACGTTTTTCTATGTTTGAATATTATCATTTGGAAACTTCAAAATAAGGTTTCTGCAGACTGCTCCCGATCTACTGAAATACACCAACTCCGAGTTTGTGGTGATGATATTCAGTTATGCATTTGTAGAAGGAGTACAGCACATAATTTTCACTGTTTTGTACTTTTTGGCACTTTGTGTTCCGATGTTGTTCGGTCATCAGCGCAAAAGTGGATTCTCACAGTTTGATGGAATTGGTTCATGAGGCGTCATTACGCTGTAGAAGAAAAGTTCATGGTTTGCTATCCGTACCCTGTTTCTTATTGACGACTTGCAATTTTGGCTTCCACGACGAACTTCCTGGAAGAAAAAAGAAATGATAAACTAATTAATAAGTGCGGGATACCTAGATTAGGTTAGGTTAGGTTATGAGGGGTATGCACAGCGTAAATTGTTGCATACACATGGGCCTACTGGTCCATTGTGATCAACTATAGCTAAAAATAAAAGTTAGCATCGATGCTATTCAAAGTTGTCGATTAGCGTAGACCGGCTCGTTAACGAACCAGCCTTTGCTTTCTATAAATTTCCTCATATTTGCCATTGAGACCTGTGCTAGATCATCCAGATCCCCAACAAACCTGTTCCCAAAATGACGGAGTCGGTTAATTTGGAGGTTCGGACAGTCACAGAGCAGGTGTTTAATGGTTTCTATTTCCTCCTCATCCTGACAGCTCCTACAGAAATCGGGTGCAAAAGCCCCTATCTTATTGGCCATTGCGCAATGACCCGTTGGTACACCTATATCAGAATTTAAATGTTCTTTTTACTCAGCGATAAAATATACCGACTTTCCAATTAATTAATGTTAGGCCATAAACTTCTAGAGATTACGCAATCGTCCTTGGATTTCCAGGATTTATTGATTATCTCTTTTGATTTAAGGGGACTAGGTGTCCCCTGTCTGAATGGTCACTATACTACTTGTGTCTGCTTCTGACCCTTTCCTGGCTAGTTTATCTACTATTTCGTTCCCTTCTATATTGCTGTGTCCAGGAATCCAGCAGAGCTTAACCTGGTTAGTGTGGCAGATTCTATTTAATTCTTTCCTACAGTTTAAAACTGCCTTTGAACTTATGGTCTCACTGGCGGGATACCTATGTACATTTGTTTAGTATAAGACGCAGACGTAACATACTACGATAACAAAAGAAAAGAGGTTACATCGGACGTGAACTTCAACAAGGGATGTAGTGTAGAGTACAGGAGTTTCTCTGACAGAAACCGTACCACATGTCGGGAAATATAATCTCTAAGTGATCATTTGTTCTTTTTTACTATTTTGACATTATTTAAACTGTACCCTATGTAGTGATATTTGATAGGCTATTTCAAGAAACAATTTCAAATTTGTTATCATGTGAACTCGAATAGATAGTGATGCCGGTATAGGAGAATTTAGTTAGGAAAGAGAATTTTGCCACGGTTAGCTCTAGCACAACAAATGGACAATTCAAACCCAAATTAACCCATTTATATCACCTGGAGTTAGATCTTGATTTCAGATTTCATTTTACCATTTCATAGAAACTTTAGTACATGCTTATTTTTGGAATCAGTCTGTTTCCTTCGAAACTTCTTCTTCTTAAGATTTATTTATTTATTTATTTCGAATTAATAGTCCAATGAGATAATCTCTTTGAAGGGCAGTATACAACAATAACAATTTGAAATAGTAGTAATAATAAGAGAAAAGAAAATATACATTATACATATTTAAACAGCGATAAAATTAAAAATAATCTTTGGAGCGGAAAAAAAGTTAATTTTTGCAAAATGAAAGGATGGTTAGGTAAGGTTCAAACTTATTTCAAGACGAAAGAAAAAGAAAACATAAACATAACATTGAAAGTCTAAAAAGGAACAGTAATAGAAAAAGGAATATTTAGTTAAAATTAAGAATTTATGAATTTATTTTTAATGAAATATGTAGTATTCTTACTGAAGGGTTTTTTTTTTTTTTTAATGTTTGAAAGAAGAAGGTAAGTTGTTATAATTTATGATAGACTGATGTTGAATTGACTTGACATTATTTGATGAAATGTGGATAAGATTTGCACCTCTAGTATTGTATTCATGAATATTTCTGTTTAGCAGAAGATCAGTTGTTGTATGTATCTAGTTCATAATAATGTTATGCGTCAGGTTAAGTAGCTTATGCTCATAGACAAAGGATATTGGAAATACATCGTGGGTCTGGTGTATGTATTTTGTTCTCTCCCTTGTTGGATGTCCAAAAAGATTTTTTATTGCTTTGTTTTGAACAACTTGTAGCTCCACTATTTTAGTTTTATAAACTGTGCCCCAAACTTGGATTCCATAAACGAGAACACTCTGAAATAACGAAAAAAAATATTGTTCTTTTAGAGAAGTCATATAAGAAACTAAAAATTCTTCTGAAGAGTCCGGCAATCATCGATAGTCTCTGTTCTAGAAAGTCAGCATGAGTTTTAAACTTGAGACCTTGGTCAATATGAACTCCAAGATAGACAAATTCTGTTACTCTTTCTATAAAATTGGAATTGTAATATAAATTTATGTTTGGATTTGAGTAGAAAGTTGAATATTTAGTTTTATTGACATTGAGACATATCTTGTTTTGGTTAGCCAATTACTTATTTGGATTAAGTCTTGTTGCATTTTGTCTTCAAGATCTTTTTCAGATGATGTTTCAAAAACTAAGCTAATGTCATCCGCGAAGAGGAAAAATCGTCCATGCTATTCGTATTAGATCATTTATGTAGATAATTAAAAATAATGGTCCTAAAATACTTCCTTGTGGTACCCCACACAGGAGTTCTTGTACATCAGAACTCTTTGAGTTAATGCTTACATGTTGTTTGCGGTTTTCTAAGAAGGATTTGCTCCAATTTATTTCCCTTCTTCCAAATCTAATCAGTCTTAGTTTATCAATATTCGTGAGTTGACTGAGTCAATGGCTTTTTCTAGATCAATAAATATGGCTGACTTTATTTTCTTTTATCATATGTATTTCTTTATCATATGTATTTCTGTACAGAGGTCATAAAGAGCGATGGATGTATTGGATTGGTGACGGAAGCCATATTGTTAATCGCAGAGAATTTTGTTTTAAAGTAGGTGCATTTGAAGTCTGTTTTTAAATATTTTTTCGAACATTTTTGAGAAAACGCATGTAAACGCTATAGGTCGATAGTTACATATATCGGTTTTCAATCCTTTTTTATGTATCGGTATGACCTTGGCTATTTTAAGTTTATCAGGAAATATTCCTTCCTAAAATGATTTATTTATCAATGTTGTAAGTAGTGGTGATATACAAGCAGAACTTCTTTAACCATAGCAGTTGTTATGTCATCACAGCCTTTTGACTTCATATTTTTCTAATCTTTTACAGTTGCCATAACTTCTGTTGTTGCTGTAAGTGTCAAATCTAGCTCACTTATTATATTGTACTAGCAAAACCCCTGCCCGCTTCGCAGGGCTTCGGCCCACAACGATTCGGAAATTAGAGATTGGCAGGATGAAGAATACAATAATCGATGGATAGGCAGAAATGAACACTGTTCTTAGAAAAATCATGCCTGTATTTACTAATCTGATGAATAATCTATTCGTTTTTCAATTCTTTTACATAACTTTTTTAGTTAATTTACCCATTAAACATATCTTCCCCAAATTTAGCTCCCCGAGAAGAGGTAAGGTAATTAGGATTTTGACAGCAAGCCAGCTATAGGCGTAAGTATGTTTTTAACCCTCTTCAGAATTGCACAATGTTATAAATTTTCTTAAAACTAAGAATTATTGGGATATTATAAAGTGCTGCAATAAAAATATTGACAAAAAAAAAAACCTAAATTCGATGTTCAAAGCTGTTTTAGATTTTCCCAAGTATTATAAAATGTATGGGTTTTTGTTTATCAATGAGATTATATTTGCTAATTTTTTTGTTCATAAGGTAAAATACGAAAACTTTTTGATCTTTACGTATTATTTAAAAAAAAAAAAAAAAAAAATTATCTTTAAGCCAACACTTTGCTCGGGCAAACAAAATTGAACACCACTTAAATACAAAGTTAGCCTTTTTTTAATCGTCAAAAAGTGACTTTTTCATCACTTTGTCTTAGAAGGATTATTTTTTAAGAATATGACCAAGAATCACATCCCAAAGTATATGGCAGACAAATTACAGGATATTCTGTATAGTTGACCATGGGGAAAAACAGAAATTTTTAAATCAAAACCACATTTTTTTAAAGATTGACCTTGCGTCTTATTTATTTTTCAGTGAATTCAAGTTGAACAGGAAACTAAAGACGTATGCCATTGACTTCTTCACGGCTAGTCTTGTAGTGCTGTAAAGTTTAAGTTGATAGATGTCCCGAAACATAGTACCTAATGCTCATACCATCAGAGTTAAAAAATGTGGAGGCAGTCCTGGTACATAAATGCATAAATGCAAAAAATTCAAAAACTCCGTCTCGTTGTAAAATTTACTACATCGTTTTCATTTGTAATTGTGTCAAACCACTCAAACGACTTGTGGGAAAAAACTTATGCATTTATTTGTCTAGTGCAAAATAAATTCTTGTATCATCGATTTTAGAAAGCCTTTAATCTGTACCAGCCATTATTGCACTTCAACTCAATACTTTAATGCTTGGAAAGACGTCTTGAATCAACTCATTCCGTGGATTTGCATTACAATAAAAATTGTTTGGAAGTGAAATTCGGCCTTCAGAATCAAGTGAAATTATTCCATTTCCAATGTCCAATAGTGTCCGTGGCTAAGTGGTTAGGTGCGTTGGCTGCTAAACAGAACGTCGTGGGTTCGAGACCTACTCGTGCCCAAAGTTTTTTATTTCATCTTTTTAGTATTGCCTTTTGCGAAGAACTGAAAAAACTTCCAAGTGTATCAAGAGTATGAAAAAGTGCTTCTCAACTTTGCCGTTCGGAATCAGCGTTAAATTGTAGGTGCCCTAAATTTTTCACCCGCACCCAGAGAATTATTGATGAGAGTAAGCCTCTTAGGCCTTGGCTCTTCAAGATCTGTCGCGCCACTCTCTCTTTAATGTCCAATAATTGGCCAATGTAAGTTTCCTGAAATAGAAGTTTCTAAACGACTCCATTCATCTGCGGCAGTTGACCGTGAAATAATCGACAAAGATTGTCCCCAGCAACAAAAAGATTCAGAGCTCCAAACTCTTCAAGTTGCGGTCAAAGGCTGCAAGTAAATTTTTGTGCGCCATTGTGCGCTCATCCCACACAAATATTCGGCCATTACCAACTTTTTTGAAATATTGTAATGTCAGTTTTATGTCTAATAATGTGCTCACAACTCCAGAAGAAGAAAGAGCCAACTCTTTTTTTAATTTCAGATCATATTGATGCTAAAATTAATGATAGCAAAAATGATTTCCCCATTCCACCGGGTGCATCACAAAAATATATACCATCTTAGACTGATCACACCTTTCATTCCCAATGGTGTCATACACATTGATACTTTTTTTGATCGTTTAACTTCGGCTCAATAGTTTGCGCAAATATTCTGAATCCAATGCAATTTTATTATTGTCCTTAACGTAGTATTGCTGTCGAGCAACCAATTCAATTGTGGCAATGCTATATTTGCAAAACGGTTTTTTCGTAAGCAACTGGCACATTTCAATTTGAAAGCATTCAATTCCCCATCAGATTGGCATTTGCAATGACTATTGACTCAAAGCTAAATAATGTCTGTTTGTGGCTTAAATTTGAGCACACCATGTTTTTCATTCAGACAATAATGATACGTGGAATACCTCCAGTTCGTAAGTGCTGATTAAATTTTATTGATGACACATTCCATCAACATTCAAAACAATATATGTAATTAACAAATACGTACCCACTAAAAATAAATAAGATATTCATACATATTTTCATACTCTAGAAATTTCATATATCAAAACAACGTTTGCCGTGTCAGCTACTTCAAATATAATTTCCTAGGTTCACTGACATTTTTTTTTGTCGAAGAAAAATTATATTTGTCAAGTATTTTTTTTTCTTCACTGACATTTTTTTTATTTTTTTATTGAAAAAAAAAATATTTGACAAAATTTTCAAACTAAATTGAGTGTTCGTATATTGATTAGTTTTTTTTTTTTTGTAGTGTGAAATACAAAATTTTTAACATTTTTTAACAACTGAACCATTTGTGATTTGAAAAGAATACATTTTATTTTTGCTAAACCTTCTACCCTAAAACCTCTTGCATTTAGAGAAAAAAATAGGAAAATCGGTCAACCAGTGTGCCCGGTTAGTGAACGAACACAAAACTTAGGCTGTTCTTTTATATATATAGAGATGTTCGTATTAATGATTAAAAAGAATGGTAAGACTGTATGTAGAAGACAGGTTTGCCATACAAATACAATGTATAGGGTGACCCAAAAATAATGGCGAAACCTCAACGCAGACCACTAACACACCAAGTAAAAACGATTCAGAGTTATAAATGACCAATAAGTTGATTCCTGTGCATCTGGAGAGCTGATCAATTTAGAAGTAAATGGTCTGGTTAAGCTTAGACTGTAAACTGACCAGAAATTAAAGACCACTTCCATCGGGCGCTGAAGTTCTACCAATCCGTTCGGCTGCACATGCAGCTACTATAGCGGGCGGAGGGAGAAATCAGAAATCTGATCACCGATCTCAAAGACAATCTGTGGTGTTGGCAAGTACATACACTTCAATAAATTGTTCTGTGATCAGTCAATCAGATGTCAAACTGTGCCGCAAGACTGGCGAAAAGACATATCCCAGAGTGCAGCACTTACATTGTTGCGATATCGCCCATGTCTACAAGATGGCATTGTTTCACACGCAGAAACCAAAGTCGGCTGATAAAGAAAGTGGTTTCATGTCAGGCCATGACCAAGACCATCTTAAGGCAGCTGATGAAAAAATTTCAAGAAATTAACACCCCGCGTTCAGCAGTCAGCAGGGTACTAAACTTTACACCTCTCAACATCTTCCCCAAAATCAGGCGCGAGCCCCAGAAACACCTTATATTGGATCAGTGACAAAACTGGTGATTCAACTATTTTAGACAGTTTCAGATCTATCCCAAACTGATTAGACTCCAACCCCGTATTATCCAAATTTCCCTACCCTCAAGATCGCATTTAAAAGAAACTATACCTCTGGAGGATAAGCCAGTTCACTTTTATGCTGATGGTTCAAAAACAACGGCGATGGAAGTGGTTTCTACTCAAAACAACCGAATCTCAGCCTATCTTATGGAAAATCAATGAAGATAGTGTGTTCCAAGCAGAAGTCTAATGGCGATAAAAGAGGAAAGAGAAATTTTGTGGTAGCAAGCACATGGTTCCCGCATCTCAACATCCATGCAGGAACATGGAGATCTCCTGATCAATCAATCACCGTCAACCAGATTGACCACATTGCGATCGATGGAAGGAACTTTTCCGAGGAGCCAACATCGAGTCGAACTACTACCTCATCGTAACCAAAGTAGTGCTACGAATATTCCGACAACGGTCAAAACAAGGTGATGCTGCAAGAAAATTCGACCTCGGACAGCTACAATCGCAAGAGATCGTCAGATCCTTTTCTGATCGAGTGCCAAGTAACCTCTTAAGAAGTCCTTTGCCGCCAACATCAAGTATCGAAGACCAGTGGCAATATTGCTAGAAAGCAGTTAGAGATGCAGCCACTTAGATGCTATACGCTTCACGCAGCCACTAAAGCGAAACCCCTGTTTTGACGAAGAATTCAGGCAGTCCCATGCAGCCAAGCAGGAGGTATACAGAGCTGCGCTGCATAGAAGGACAAGAGCTGCTCGTGAACTCTGCGAGCAAAAGAGGAGAGCTGTCAGATCGAGGATGTTGAGAGAGCCAACAGCAGGAATGAAGTTCGGAGGTTTTATCGGAAGGTATAACAGCTGGCTTAAGGTCATCAAGCAAGAACTGATACCTGAAGAGACAAACAAGGGAGCATCGTAGTAGAATCGCAGTCAATGCTGGGAATTTGGAAAGACCACTTCTTAAAACTGTATAACAGCGACGACGAAAATAATCCTGCCATTAGGCAGGAGCCTTTCATCGGTCACGATGACAGCCAACAATTCCGTGAACCCGACCTAGAAGAAGTGAAAACCGCAATATCACGGCTGAAATCCAACAAAGCCGCTGGAGCAGATGGTCTAGCTGCCGAGCTGTTCAAAGCAGCAGGCGACGATCTAGTTACGAGCATGCACCAAATCATCTGTAAGATATGGTCATAACAATGCATGACCGATGAATGGAATCTCATCATTGTTTGCTCGATCGTGAAAAAGGGATATCCCCTAAACTGCGCCAACTACAGAGGAATCAGCCTGCACTTAACATCGCCTACAAGATCGTCTCTGCCGTATTAGAAAACTCACGCTGCGCCATTAAGATAGGTATCGAGTTTGCGAAATCTTTTGAGGTCAAGAAAATAATCAGACAAAGTGATGCACTGTCGTGCGATTTCTACAACTTCGTTCTTGAAAAAATAGTGCAGAACTCCACCATCAACACCAGAGGCACTATCTTTCAAGAAATCTGTTCAACTTCTCGCGTACGCCGATGAAATTTATATAATGGCAAGAATACAGCGTGAAGTCTAAGGCACTTTTGTGAGAATTGAGAAAGAAGTAGCAAAAATGGGTTCAGTGGTAGATGAGGGAAAGACGAACTCTCACCATTTCAGTCCAGCTGTATGGTGCAGAAGAATGGACCTTGAATAAATCAGATGAATGTGCCTTAGGCTGTTTCAAAATGAAAGTTCTTGAGGTCGTCTTTGGCCCCGTGTGCATTTATGGGCAATGCAGAATGATACAACAGTGAACTTTACGGGCTGAGCAAAGACATGGACCTAGCCAGAAGGGTAAAGATCGAGAAATTCAGATGGCGGATTCATTTAGAGCGGACACCAATTCTCCGGCCCAGAATGGCTTCGACGCAGAAGGAGAGGTAGACCATGACTTAGGGAGCGCTTACAAGAAGAAGAATATCTCAGTCAACTTGGAGTGAAAAACTGGAGACAGCTAGCTAGGGAGTGAGCTGGCTGGACTTTAGTCCATTGTAGTAGTGTCCATAGCTTGGTAGTTAGGTGCGTTGGCTGCTAAGCAGAACGTCGTGGGTTAGAGTTCTACTCTTGCCCATAGTTTTTATCTCATCTTCACGGGCACTGCCTCTTGCGAAGAACTGACAAAACTTCCAAGAGTATCAAACTGTCATGAAAAAGTGCTTCTCAACTTTAACGTTCGGAATCGGCGTAAAATTGTAGGTCCCTTCAATTCTTCACACGCACCTAGAGAATTGTCGATGAGAGTAAGCCACTTTGGCCTTGGCTCTTCAAGAGCTGTCGCGCCACTCTATTCTATTCAATGGACTTTGATTAATGGAGGCACTGACTTGCCTTCCCTCCAACGAGGCGTTGGAAAAAGGCATCCGTAATTCTGGAGCATCTGTCTCAAAGACAATAGGACCTACTTGAGTCTTCCAAGGCTCTTCAAATCCAACTTTGAAACTGATGTTGTATTTGGTCTTGCTAGTATTCACTTACGGAATGCTTCGGCACTCTGAACTCTTAGCCGTGTTTCTGATAAAAGCTTAAAGGAGACAGGTTGGCGCTGTTTTTTAGGATGGATGATTCCAGAGATGATGAGCTATATTAAATCTACCGCGAAGCCCACCCCTTTTGATTGGCCCCCTGGACCTGGCTCGCATAAGCGAAATGGAACTGGCCCGAAAAATAAAATATATCAAGTTTTTTTTTAATTATTAATTAATTAACCCCGGCTGGTTGGCCTTTGTCGAACCAAGTATATACCGTTATTTTGAGTGAAACCTTTTGTGATTTGAGTTATAAGAACATATCATGTTCGTAATTTACTCCTGATTAAAAGGTGACAGAGGCAGCCATAAATGAACCGAAAAATTAAAATTTCTCAGAAGGAAAAACAAGTAACAGTTACAGCACACAATATGCATGCGTGCTACCTGAATGGAAAATAGATTATACCCGGAAAATATTAAGCCAGCTGCATGAACCGCCGCGAATCACACGTGTGACAAAAAGAAAACCCATATCCGCATTTAAACAATTTCAATAATTAATTTTTCAACAGATCCTTGGCTAAAGCAGCTTGCTTGGGATTGACGAAAAGGACCAAATTAAAGTTTATTATCTGCAGCGTGTTGTCAAAGTACTTAACAGTCCACATTATTTATACTCATATTCGAACTGCAAGCAGCCCTCCAAGGACCTGTAAAAGTCCTTGTTCGTGTTCAGCCTGCCCTGTCGGTCGTCTGCAAATGAATATGACTGTAAAATGGTAAACCGCTCGTGGAACTTTGCTCACTTTTCAATCCAGATAAAGGGCTGAGGTAATTTTACTCTCAAACCAATACCAGCCCAGCAAGCTACTGACCATTTGGCCTTTTTGCATTTCAACTCCTGAAAGGGAGGACTCTGAGTGGGACACCAGAGGGAGAGGAGGAAATTTCAATTCTTAAGCCTTGTCACATTAAGCCGACTCTCCATTCCCTTGTAGAGTACGGTTTTTCTGGGTTGAAGTGAGAACTGAAGTTGATGTTTCTCGCCCGCCTGGCCATCAGCAGTCCTTTGTTTTTTTTTTTATTATATTAAATTTATTACGGAAATTAATTACCTCATGAAAATTACGTTGGCGATGATGATGATGAGGACCAAAGTTGTCATCACATAAGTGGGTCGAACTATTAGTTTAATGTTGTGTCATTTAATTGAAGAAGATCTGTTCTTTGTCTGGCAAAAATAGTCCGTTCTGCGAGGCCATCAGCCATTTTGGGAGCGCACAGTGAAATGAGAAATTTAATTAAAAACTTTTGGTCTGAAGTTGAAGGACAATTAAGCCTAAAGGCAGATGCCGGTTTCAACCATTTGTCCATGTAGTTATATTGTAACCCAGCCTAGCGCAGCCGGTCAAAAAAGTCTGTGTTTGTGTGTGTTGGTTGGTCGGCCGTGTCGTCATTGAGCGCAATGAGGCGTATTTCGTGGGAAAAATGTTGGGCAGTTTTTCTGCTTCGATTGTTTGTATAATGTAATTTTTATTCAAATGTAAATAAGCACTATAAATGGCGTGTGGAAAATGAGTGAAACAACACGCAATCAAGGATTTTCAAGTGCGGTTGGGGAGAAACTATATCCACGCATTTTGAGAGAAAAATAATAATTATCCTTTTTTTTCTGAGAATTATAAATTGAATAATTTTGTATTAACCTTCAGGCAAGAAGTGGTCGAATAAGGACCTTTTTAAGGATTGAGTGACCACGGAAGCTGCTTAAATGATTGTTATGAGCACTTTGCATATTCATAAGGTAATATTTCTTTATTTCGACTTATTTCAGGGGTGCGAAAAGCATGAAGAGTTCATAAAGTTTCAGTGAGAAAAAATATACATACCAACAACAACAAAAAATATCAGGTGTGCAAATTGTATTCGAAAGTTGACTTCCAACCTGCCATTCGACTGACAATTTATAAGCCTTCCACGTTTTCAAATTTCAATGCCCTATTTAACCTGAAATCTGTGATATTTTTTCCTGGTTATTATTTTCTGTTGAGAAAATCTCCGTACTTACGACGGCTCTTCGCTGTTCGCATGAATAAAGGTATTTCAATTCCTCTTTATCACTGTTTGAGTTCCTTCCGTGAGCAAGTTAAACTTTTTAAAAAAGTTGTTGCTCAAATTGGAAACAATTTTTTAAAATATCTTCAATTATTGTTTGCGTTTTATTTGTTCATCTTTTCCATCAGCCCTGAAAATTAGGTGGGAACTATATCCCTCAGTGGAGTTCGTTTCCGTGGAGTTATTTCCCTGCACCACTCAAGCTTTGAACGAATTTACGACTTCTCAAAATAGCTAAACGGATTCATTGATGTATGCAAGTGCCACTCATGGGTAGATTTAAGACAGCATTGTTACTGCATAAACTTTGCTCTTAACAAATGAATAAAATAGAGTGGAACGACAGCTCTTGAAGAGCCAAGGCCTTAGTGGCTTACTGAACTGAAGATGAAAATCGTTCAATTATGTGACATGAGCTGTCCCAATTGAAAGGCAATCTATCTCCTGTGTGTACTCAACCTTCTTTTAAAGACTATCCATTCCGATGTTTTCCGAAGACGAATCTTTTGATGCTAAGATGCAGCCTGGTTCTGCCGCACAAATTGATGTGCACATCGATGGCTAACGTAGGAATATTTTCGAAGAAAGTTTTTTATGTACTTTGGGCATTGTAATTTGATGTGAGAAATAATCGACAAAATGAGAAAAACTATATTCAGTTTTTAAAGTTACCAATTATTGCTAGGTCAGTGTCGCTGAACAGCTCGTACAGTTTTTGGTTGAATCTTCGTCTCCATTCTCCATTTATGCAGACAGGATCAAAAATCACTAGAAGAATTTTTCTCTCAAAGCAGCCCAAAGCGTTTTCATCGGATGTTTTCATGGTCCATGTCTCTGCACCATACATGAGGACCGGGATGATGAGGGTTTTGTAGAGCGCCACTTTAGTTGCTCGGGAGAGGACTTTACTATTCAACTGCCTGCTAAGTCCAAAGAAGCAAGAATTGGCAAGAGTGATTCTTCGTTTTATTCCCCGTTCGTATTGTTGTCTGAGTTCATAACGGATAAGATAGGTAGACGAAGTCCTTAACTACCTCGAAGTTAAATTTGTCTATGTTCACGTTCGCTCCAAGACGTCGTTTTTGTCGTTTTTGTTGGTAGCGTTAATTTGGTCTTGCCCTTGTTAACCGCTAGACCCATCTTCCTGGCTTCCGCTCAAGACTCACGAACGCTTCATTGACATCACGCTGAGTTCTTCCAATTATGTTAATGTCGTCTGCTTATCCTAGTAGCTAGACTGAAAGATTGTGCCTCTGCTCTTGACGTTGGAGCTTTGCACAATCTTTTCAAGAATGATGTTGAAGAAATTGCATGACAGCGCATCGCCTTGTCTTTTTTTGACATCAAATGCGCATCGCCTTGTCTTTTTTGACATCAAATGCGTTCGTTAGGTTTTTTCCGACCATGATGGAACAGCGTGAATTTTCCATTGTCATCTTACAAAGACGGATGAGTTTTTTTGGGATGCCAAAACTAGACGTTGCTCTAGTCATACGCGGCCTTGAAATCAATGAAAAGGTGGTAGGTATCGATTGGAAGTTCCTTGGTCTTTTCCAAGATCTGCCGTAGGGTGAATATTTGATAACCACCTACCAGGTTGTTGACGAAGGGCTTGTAGTCGATGTTAAGGAGACTTATACCTCTGTAGTTGGTGCAGTTCAGGGCATCTTCTTTTTTGAGGATCGGGCATACGATGCTGAGGTTCCATTCATTGGGCATGCTTTCCTCTGATCAAATTTTGCAGATGAGCTGGTGCATGCTCTTAACCAAATCAACTCCAATAGCTTTGAACAGTTCGGCGGCTAGCTCGTCTGCTCCAGCGGCTTTGTTCGACTTTAGTTTAGATATCGCTATCTTCATTTAGTCCATGTAGGGTGGGTGGAATTGTTGGCCTTCTGCACCAAAATTGAATATTTCTGTTTTGCTGATGGAGTTTTGCTCGTCATCGCCATTATACAGCTTGAAAAAGTGGGCTTTCCATGTTGTCAGCACTGACTGCGGTTCCACTACGATGTCCCCATGATGGTCTCTACAGGCTTCAGTTCGGGGTGTATAAGCCCTGGAGGTTTGTTTCACCTTTTTGTTGAAATATCGAACCTCGATCCTGTTGTGACATCCCTCTACCTCCTTGATCGCGCGCTTCTCATGCTCCCTTTTTCTCTTTCTGAAAAGTTTGTGCTCCTCTCTCCCATTGTGCTCGTAGAACTCTCGAGCTGCTCATTTCCTTCTTAGCAGCGCTGCTTTGTATGCCTCTTGTTTAGTTGCATGGGCTCGCCGGCACTCATCGTCAAACTAGGGGTTTCGTCGTGGTGGCCGTGTAAAACCAGCCTTAGCGGACGCATACGTCCTCCCCCTCTCTTTCCTTGCTGCCGCCAACAACTTCCCATTGGGGTAGAACCTAATCTTCGGTTGAGGTACTGGCTGGGCACCCGATGTTCACCTCAAGGAGGTGGATAGTAGGAGTTTTTAGACAGAGCTTGCTGTTAACGCTTGTGTCCTGTTGAATGCACGTGTTCTCCCTTCAAACATCTCTATTCTTCGAACATCTCTACCCTTCGAACATCAGTGTTGGGAAAAGAAAATTACGTAGATGTTAAAAAATAATCGAACTTGCCGTTTTTGAAAAAAATTGTATTATTTGGATTTTGGCCAAAAAAGTTGTATGGTGGCTACCCTAAATTTTGATTGAAGAAAAAATCTAAAAAAAGAAGCACCCAAATTCGCTCAACCTGTTAATTTCCAAAGTTGAATTCAATCGACAGACAGACAGGTGAACGGAATCGACGGACCCACTTTTTTTCGTTTTCTCTCTCATCGTAATGTCGAACCTATATTTGATCAAAATCTTAAGTTTTATTGTATTAATATAATTAATAACACCTTATTTTGACTTCATTGAGTCGATACACATTTGTTAAATTTAATTTTACAAAAAACACTACATTTAACTACATTTAACGCAAAACGAAATAAACAAACACGTAACTAACCTGAATGCATTTCAGAGCGTATGCACTCCATCATCAGCAATCACGACTAAGCTTAGTAGCATCAACATTGAAAGCGGTACTTTTCTCTTCTTTTAATTTTGTCTTTGGCACATTATATTAAGCAGGCAAGACTCAATATTACCGTTGTCTAAATTTAGTGCATTTGGCAATTTACATCAATTTACATCACAAAAAACATTTTAATTTAAATTGTTTACACATAGCTGAGTTACTTCAGTTTTATTCCACAATAATTAATATAATTATGTTATTTTGA